>CM059295.1:0-217500 GCA_030340665.1 Neosalanx taihuensis
AACCCCCTAACCCTAACCCTAACCCTAACCCTAACCCTAACCCTAACCCTAACCTAACCCTAACCCTAACCCTAACCCTAACCCTAACCCTAACCCTAACCCCTAACCCTAACCCTAACCCTAACCCTAACCCTAACCCTAACCCTAACCCTAACCCTAACCCTAACCCTAACCCTAACCCTAACCCTAACCCTAACCCTAACCCCTAACCCTAACCCTAACCCTAACCCTAACCCTAACCCTAACCCTAACCCTAACCCTAACCCTAACCCTAACCCTAACCCTAACCCTAACCCTAACCCTAACCCTAACCCTAACCCTAACCCTAACCCTAACCCTAACCCTAACCCTAACCCTAACCCTAACCTAACCCTAACCCTAACCCTAACCCTAACCCTAACCCTAACCCTAACCCTAACCCTAACCCTAACCCTAACCCTAACCCTAACCCTAACCCTAACCCTAACCCTAACCCTAACCCTAACCCTAACCCTAACCCTAACCCTAACCCTAACCCTAACCCTAACCCTAACCCTAACCCTAACCCTAACCCTAACCCTAACCCTAACCCTAACCCTAACCCTAACCCTAACCCTAACCCTAACCCTAACCCTAACCCTAACCCTAACCCTAACCCTAACCCTAACCCTAACCCTAACCCTAACCCTAACCCTAACCCTAACCCTAACCCTAACCCTAACCCTAACCCTAACCCTAACCCTAACCCTAACCCTAACCCTAACCCTAACCCTAACCCTAACCCTAACCCTAACCCTAACCCTAACCCTAACCCTAACCCTAACCCTAACCCTAACCCTAACCCTAACCCTAACCCTAACCCTAACCCTAACCCTAACCCTAACCCTAACCCTAACCCTAACCCTAACCCTAACCCTAACCCTAACCCTAACCCTAACCCTAACCCTAACCCTAACCCTAACCCTAACCCTAACCCTAACCCTAACCCTAACCCTAACCCTAACCCTAACCCTAACCCTAACCCTAACCCTAACCCTAACCCTAACCCTAACCCTAACCCTAACCCTAACCCTAACCCTAACCCTAACCCTAACCCTAACCCTAACCCTAACCCTAACCCTAACCCTAACCCTAACCCTAACCCTAACCCTAACCCTAACCCTAACCCTAACCCTAACCCTAACCCTAACCCTAACCCTAACCCTAACCCTAACCCTAACCCTAACCCTAACCCTAACCCTAACCCTAACCCTAACCCTAACCCTAACCCTAACCCTAACCCTAACCCTAACCCTAACCCTAACCCTAACCCTAACCCTAACCCTAACCCTAACCCTAACCCTAACCCTAACCCTAACCCTAACCCTAACCCTAACCCTAACCCTAACCCTAACCCTAACCCTAACCCTAACCCTAACCCTAACCCTAACCCTAACCCTAACCCTAACCCTAACCCTAACCCTAACCCTAACCCTAACCCTAACCCTAACCCTAACCCTAACCCTAACCCTAACCCTAACCCTAACCCTAACCCTAACCCTAACCCTAACCCTAACCCTAACCCTAACCCTAACCCTAACCCTAACCCTAACCCTAACCCTAACCCTAACCCTAACCCTAACCCTAACCCTAACCCTAACCCTAACCCTAACCCTAACCCTAACCCTAACCCTAACCCTAACCCTAACCCTAACCCTAACCCTAACCCTAACCCTAACCCTAACCCTAACCCTAACCCTAACCCTAACCCTAACCCTAACCCTAACCCTAACCCTAACCCTAACCCTAACCCTAACCCTAACCCTAACCCTAACCCTAACCCTAACCCTAACCCTAACCCTAACCCTAACCCTAACCCTAACCCTAACCCTAACCCTAACCCTAACCCTAACCCTAACCCTAACCCTAACCCTAACCCTAACCCTAACCCTAACCCTAACCCTAACCCTAACCCTAACCCTAACCCTAACCCTAACCCTAACCCTAACCCTAACCCTAACCCTAACCCTAACCCTAACCCTAACCCTAACCCTAACCCTAACCCTAACCCTAACCCTAACCCTAACCCTAACCCTAACCCTAACCCTAACCCTAACCCTAACCCTAACCCTAACCCTAACCCTAACCCTAACCCTAACCCTAACCCTAACCCTAACCCTAACCCTAACCCTAACCCTAACCCTAACCCTAACCCTAACCCTAACCCTAACCCTAACCCTAACCCTAACCCTAACCCTAACCCTAACCCTAACCCTAACCCTAACCCTAACCCTAACCCTAACCCTAACCCTAACCCTAACCCTAACCCTAACCCTAACCCTAACCCTAACCCTAACCCTAACCCTAACCCTAACCCTAACCCTAACCCTAACCCTAACCCTAACCCTAACCCTAACCCTAACCCTAACCCTAACCCTAACCCTAACCCTAACCCTAACCCTAACCCTAACCCTAACCCTAACCCTAACCCTAACCCTAACCCTAACCCTAACCCTAACCCTAACCCTAACCCTAACCCTAACCCTAACCCTAACCCTAACCCTAACCCTAACCCTAACCCTAACCCTAACCCTAACCCTAACCCTAACCCTAACCCTAACCCTAACCCTAACCCTAACCCTAACCCTAACCCTAACCCTAACCCTAACCCTAACCCTAACCCTAACCCTAACCCTAACCCTAACCCTAACCCTAACCCTAACCCTAACCCTAACCCTAACCCTAACCCTAACCCTAACCCTAACCCTAACCCTAACCCTAACCCTAACCCTAACCCTAACCCTAACCCTAACCCTAACCCTAACCCTAACCCTAACCCTAACCCTAACCCTAACCCTAACCCTAACCCTAACCCTAACCCTAACCCTAACCCTAACCCTAACCCTAACCCTAACCCTAACCCTAACCCTAACCCTAACCCTAACCCTAACCCTAACCCTAACCCTAACCCTAACCCTAACCCTAACCCTAACCCTAACCCTAACCCTAACCCTAACCCTAACCCTAACCCTAACCCTAACCCTAACCCTAACCCTAACCCTAACCCTAACCCTAACCCTAACCCTAACCCTAACCCTAACCCTAACCCTAACCCTAACCCTAACCCTAACCCTAACCCTAACCCTAACCCTAACCCTAACCCTAACCCTAACCCTAACCCTAACCCTAACCCTAACCCTAACCCTAACCCTAACCCTAACCCTAACCCTAACCCTAACCCTAACCCTAACCCTAACCCTAACCCTAACCCTAACCCTAACCCTAACCCTAACCCTAACCCTAACCCTAACCCTAACCCTAACCCTAACCCTAACCCTAACCCTAACCCTAACCCTAACCCTAACCCTAACCCTAACCCTAACCCTAACCCTAACCCTAACCCTAACCCTAACCCTAACCCTAACCCTAACCCTAACCCTAACCCTAACCCTAACCCTAACCCTAACCCTAACCCTAACCCTAACCCTAACCCTAACCCTAACCCTAACCCTAACCCTAACCCTAACCCTAACCCTAACCCTAACCCTAACCCTAACCCTAACCCTAACCCTAACCCTAACCCTAACCCTAACCCTAACCCTAACCCTAACCCTAACCCTAACCCTAACCCTAACCCTAACCCTAACCCTAACCCTAACCCTAACCCTAACCCTAACCCTAACCCTAACCCTAACCCTAACCCTAACCCTAACCCTAACCCTAACCCTAACCCTAACCCTAACCCTAACCCTAACCCTAACCCTAACCCTAACCCTAACCCTAACCCTAACCCTAACCCTAACCCTAACCCTAACCCTAACCCTAACCCTAACCCTAACCCTAACCCTAACCCTAACCCTAACCCTAACCCTAACCCTAACCCTAACCCTAACCCTAACCCTAACCCTAACCCTAACCCTAACCCTAACCCTAACCCTAACCCTAACCCTAACCCTAACCCTAACCCTAACCCTAACCCTAACCCTAACCCTAACCCTAACCCTAACCCTAACCCTAACCCTAACCCTAACCCTAACCCTAACCCTAACCCTAACCCTAACCCTAACCCTAACCCTAACCCTAACCCTAACCCTAACCCTAACCCTAACCCTAACCCTAACCCTAACCCTAACCCTAACCCTAACCCTAACCCTAACCCTAACCCTAACCCTAACCCTAACCCTAACCCTAACCCTAACCCTAACCCTAACCCTAACCCTAACCCTAACCCTAACCCTAACCCTAACCCTAACCCTAACCCTAACCCTAACCCTAACCCTAACCCTAACCCTAACCCTAACCCTAACCCTAACCCTAACCCTAACCCTAACCCTAACCCTAACCCTAACCCTAACCCTAACCCTAACCCTAACCCTAACCCTAACCCTAACCCTAACCCAACCTTATACCTAACCCTAACCCTAACCCTAACCCTAACCCTAACCCTAACCCTAACCCTAACCCTAACCCTAACCCTAACCCTAACCCGAGCCCCAACCCAAACCCCAACCTGACCCCTAACCCTAAACACAACCACAACCCTAAACCTAAACACAACCACAACCCTAAGCCTAAACACAACCCTATTTGAGGGTTAAGGTTAGGATTAGGGTTCAGGGACAGGCTATGGTTAAGGTTAGAGGATGAGTCAGGGCTGGTTAGGGTTAGAAAAGGCCCATTAGAGGATCGGTCAGGGCTGGACTTTGAACATTTTTCGCATATTCCCATTCATTACAATGGGACCCACTTTCACCCCTCATAACTTTGGAACCGTGCGTCTTAGAGCTTCGGAACCAACGTCCGCCTACCATAATTCGGCCACGGGCAACACGCCTGTCTTGTCCCCGAGTTTCTACGACCTTCCGTTCCAGAGATACAGCCCTTTTCCGGCCCAAAACGGATGTAGCTCCCGAACGGAAGGTCCCACGATCACGAGACCACCGCCATTCGAACCGGGGTGTCCCAATTAGTCTGTACAGGCAATCTCAAGCCGTTCTTGGACCCACAAAGGCCACAAAGGACCACTCAAAGGATCGGTCATCTCTGGACTTTGAATAATTTTCGCATTTCCCATCCATTTCAATGGGACGACCTTTCACCCTTTGTAACTCGGGAACCGTGCGTCCTAGAGCTTCCAAACCAAGATCCGCCTGCCATAATTTGGCCACGGGCAACACGCCTGTCTTGTCCCCGAGTTTCTACGACCTTCCGTTCCAGAGATACAGCCCGTTTCCGCCCCAAAACGGATGTAGCTCCCGAACGGAAGCTCCCACGATCACGAGACCACCGCCATTCGAACCGGGGTGTCCCAATTAGTCTGTGTACTCAATCTCATCCACTTGTAGTACCCAGAAAGGCCAGAAATGACTGACTTAGAGGATCGGTCGAGGATCGGTCAATGACCGATCGTGGTTATCAACCTTATACCTAACCCTAACCCTAACCCTAACCCTAACCCTAACCCTAACCCTAACCCTAACCCTAACCCTAACCCTAACCCTAACCCTAACCCTAACCCTAACCCTAACCCTAACCCTAACCCTAACCCTAACCCTAACCCTAACCCTAACCCTAACCCTAACCCAACCTTATACCTAACCCTAACCCTAACCCTAACCCTAACCCTAACCCTAACCCTAACCCTAACCCTAACCCTAACCCTAACCCTAACCCGAGCCCCAACCCAAACCCCAACCTGACCCCTAACCCTAAACACAACCACAACCCTAAACCTAAACACAACCACAACCCTAAGCCTAAACACAACCCTATTTGAGGGTTAAGGTTAGGATTAGGGTTCAGGGACAGGCTATGGTTAAGGTTAGAGGATGAGTCAGGGCTGGTTAGGGTTAGAAAAGGCCCATTAGAGGATCGGTCAGGGCTGGACTTTGAACATTTTTCGCATATTCCCATTCATTACAATGGGACCCACTTTCACCCCTCATAACTTTGGAACCGTGCGTCTTAGAGCTTCGGAACCAACGTCCGCCTACCATAATTCGGCCACGGGCAACACGCCTGTCTTGTCCCCGAGTTTCTACGACCTTCCGTTCCAGAGATACAGCCCTTTTCCGGCCCAAAACGGATGTAGCTCCCGAACGGAAGGTCCCACGATCACGAGACCACCGCCATTCGAACCGGGGTGTCCCAATTAGTCTGTACAGGCAATCTCAAGCCGTTCTTGGACCCACAAAGGCCACAAAGGACCACTCAAAGGATCGGTCATCTCTGGACTTTGAATAATTTTCGCATTTCCCATCCATTTCAATGGGACGACCTTTCACCCTTTGTAACTCGGGAACCGTGCGTCCTAGAGCTTCCAAACCAAGATCCGCCTGCCATAATTTGGCCACGGGCAACACGCCTGTCTTGTCCCCGAGTTTCTACGACCTTCCGTTCCAGAGATACAGCCCGTTTCCGCCCCAAAACGGATGTAGCTCCCGAACGGAAGCTCCCACGATCACGAGACCACCGCCATTCGAACCGGGGTGTCCCAATTAGTCTGTGTACTCAATCTCATCCACTTGTAGTACCCAGAAAGGCCAGAAATGACTGACTTAGAGGATCGGTCGAGGATCGGTCAATGACCGATCGTGGTTATCAACCTTATACCTAACCCTAACCCTAACCCTAACCCTAACCCTAACCCTAACCCTAACCCTAACCCTAACCCTAACCCTAACCCTAACCCTAACCCTAACCCAACCTTATACCTAACCCTAACCCTAACCCTAACCCTAACCCTAACCCTAACCCTAACCCTAACCCTAACCCTAACCCTAACCCTAACCCGAGCCCCAACCCAAACCCCAACCTGACCCCTAACCCTAAACACAACCACAACCCTAAACCTAAACACAACCACAACCCTAAGCCTAAACACAACCCTATTTGAGGGTTAAGGTTAGGATTAGGGTTCAGGGACAGGCTATGGTTAAGGTTAGAGGATGAGTCAGGGCTGGTTAGGGTTAGAAAAGGCCCATTAGAGGATCGGTCAGGGCTGGACTTTGAACATTTTTCGCATATTCCCATTCATTACAATGGGACCCACTTTCACCCCTCATAACTTTGGAACCGTGCGTCTTAGAGCTTCGGAACCAACGTCCGCCTACCATAATTCGGCCACGGGCAACACGCCTGTCTTGTCCCCGAGTTTCTACGACCTTCCGTTCCAGAGATACAGCCCTTTTCCGGCCCAAAACGGATGTAGCTCCCGAACGGAAGGTCCCACGATCACGAGACCACCGCCATTCGAACCGGGGTGTCCCAATTAGTCTGTACAGGCAATCTCAAGCCGTTCTTGGACCCACAAAGGCCACAAAGGACCACTCAAAGGATCGGTCATCTCTGGACTTTGAATAATTTTCGCATTTCCCATCCATTTCAATGGGACGACCTTTCACCCTTTGTAACTCGGGAACCGTGCGTCCTAGAGCTTCCAAACCAAGATCCGCCTGCCATAATTTGGCCACGGGCAACACGCCTGTCTTGTCCCCGAGTTTCTACGACCTTCCGTTCCAGAGATACAGCCCGTTTCCGCCCCAAAACGGATGTAGCTCCCGAACGGAAGCTCCCACGATCACGAGACCACCGCCATTCGAACCGGGGTGTCCCAATTAGTCTGTGTACTCAATCTCATCCACTTGTAGTACCCAGAAAGGCCAGAAATGACTGACTTAGAGGATCGGTCGAGGATCGGTCAATGACCGATCGTGGTTATCAACCTTATACCTAACCCTAACCCTAACCCTAACCCTAACCCTAACCCTAACCCTAACCCTAACCCTAACCCTAACCCTAACCCTAACCCTAACCCTAACCCTAACCCTAACCCTAACCCTAACCCTAACCCTAACCCTAACCCTAACCCTAACCCTAACCCTAACCCAACCTTATACCTAACCCTAACCCTAACCCTAACCCTAACCCTAACCCTAACCCTAACCCTAACCCTAACCCTAACCCTAACCCTAACCCGAGCCCCAACCCAAACCCCAACCTGACCCCTAACCCTAAACACAACCACAACCCTAAACCTAAACACAACCACAACCCTAAGCCTAAACACAACCCTATTTGAGGGTTAAGGTTAGGATTAGGGTTCAGGGACAGGCTATGGTTAAGGTTAGAGGATGAGTCAGGGCTGGTTAGGGTTAGAAAAGGCCCATTAGAGGATCGGTCAGGGCTGGACTTTGAACATTTTTCGCATATTCCCATTCATTACAATGGGACCCACTTTCACCCCTCATAACTTTGGAACCGTGCGTCTTAGAGCTTCGGAACCAACGTCCGCCTACCATAATTCGGCCACGGGCAACACGCCTGTCTTGTCCCCGAGTTTCTACGACCTTCCGTTCCAGAGATACAGCCCTTTTCCGGCCCAAAACGGATGTAGCTCCCGAACGGAAGGTCCCACGATCACGAGACCACCGCCATTCGAACCGGGGTGTCCCAATTAGTCTGTACAGGCAATCTCAAGCCGTTCTTGGACCCACAAAGGCCACAAAGGACCACTCAAAGGATCGGTCATCTCTGGACTTTGAATAATTTTCGCATTTCCCATCCATTTCAATGGGACGACCTTTCACCCTTTGTAACTCGGGAACCGTGCGTCCTAGAGCTTCCAAACCAAGATCCGCCTGCCATAATTTGGCCACGGGCAACACGCCTGTCTTGTCCCCGAGTTTCTACGACCTTCCGTTCCAGAGATACAGCCCGTTTCCGCCCCAAAACGGATGTAGCTCCCGAACGGAAGCTCCCACGATCACGAGACCACCGCCATTCGAACCGGGGTGTCCCAATTAGTCTGTGTACTCAATCTCATCCACTTGTAGTACCCAGAAAGGCCAGAAATGACTGACTTAGAGGATCGGTCGAGGATCGGTCAATGACCGATCGTGGTTATCAACCTTATACCTAACCCTAACCCTAACCCTAACCCTAACCCTAACCCTAACCCTAACCCTAACCCTAACCCTAACCCTAACCCTAACCCTAACCCTAACCCAACCTTATACCTAACCCTAACCCTAACCCTAACCCTAACCCTAACCCTAACCCTAACCCTAACCCTAACCCTAACCCTAACCCTAACCCGAGCCCCAACCCAAACCCCAACCTGACCCCTAACCCTAAACACAACCACAACCCTAAACCTAAACACAACCACAACCCTAAGCCTAAACACAACCCTATTTGAGGGTTAAGGTTAGGATTAGGGTTCAGGGACAGGCTATGGTTAAGGTTAGAGGATGAGTCAGGGCTGGTTAGGGTTAGAAAAGGCCCATTAGAGGATCGGTCAGGGCTGGACTTTGAACATTTTTCGCATATTCCCATTCATTACAATGGGACCCACTTTCACCCCTCATAACTTTGGAACCGTGCGTCTTAGAGCTTCGGAACCAACGTCCGCCTACCATAATTCGGCCACGGGCAACACGCCTGTCTTGTCCCCGAGTTTCTACGACCTTCCGTTCCAGAGATACAGCCCTTTTCCGGCCCAAAACGGATGTAGCTCCCGAACGGAAGGTCCCACGATCACGAGACCACCGCCATTCGAACCGGGGTGTCCCAATTAGTCTGTACAGGCAATCTCAAGCCGTTCTTGGACCCACAAAGGCCACAAAGGACCACTCAAAGGATCGGTCATCTCTGGACTTTGAATAATTTTCGCATTTCCCATCCATTTCAATGGGACGACCTTTCACCCTTTGTAACTCGGGAACCGTGCGTCCTAGAGCTTCCAAACCAAGATCCGCCTGCCATAATTTGGCCACGGGCAACACGCCTGTCTTGTCCCCGAGTTTCTACGACCTTCCGTTCCAGAGATACAGCCCGTTTCCGCCCCAAAACGGATGTAGCTCCCGAACGGAAGCTCCCACGATCACGAGACCACCGCCATTCGAACCGGGGTGTCCCAATTAGTCTGTGTACTCAATCTCATCCACTTGTAGTACCCAGAAAGGCCAGAAATGACTGACTTAGAGGATCGGTCGAGGATCGGTCAATGACCGATCGTGGTTATCAACCTTATACCTAACCCTAACCCTAACCCTAACCCTAACCCTAACCCTAACCCTAACCCTAACCCTAACCCTAACCCTAACCCTAACCCTAACCCTAACCCTAACCCTAACCCTAACCCTAACCCTAACCCTAACCCTAACCCTAACCCTAACCCTAACCCTAACCCAACCTTATACCTAACCCTAACCCTAACCCTAACCCTAACCCTAACCCTAACCCTAACCCTAACCCTAACCCTAACCCTAACCCTAACCCGAGCCCCAACCCAAACCCCAACCTGACCCCTAACCCTAAACACAACCACAACCCTAAACCTAAACACAACCACAACCCTAAGCCTAAACACAACCCTATTTGAGGGTTAAGGTTAGGATTAGGGTTCAGGGACAGGCTATGGTTAAGGTTAGAGGATGAGTCAGGGCTGGTTAGGGTTAGAAAAGGCCCATTAGAGGATCGGTCAGGGCTGGACTTTGAACATTTTTCGCATATTCCCATTCATTACAATGGGACCCACTTTCACCCCTCATAACTTTGGAACCGTGCGTCTTAGAGCTTCGGAACCAACGTCCGCCTACCATAATTCGGCCACGGGCAACACGCCTGTCTTGTCCCCGAGTTTCTACGACCTTCCGTTCCAGAGATACAGCCCTTTTCCGGCCCAAAACGGATGTAGCTCCCGAACGGAAGGTCCCACGATCACGAGACCACCGCCATTCGAACCGGGGTGTCCCAATTAGTCTGTACAGGCAATCTCAAGCCGTTCTTGGACCCACAAAGGCCACAAAGGACCACTCAAAGGATCGGTCATCTCTGGACTTTGAATAATTTTCGCATTTCCCATCCATTTCAATGGGACGACCTTTCACCCTTTGTAACTCGGGAACCGTGCGTCCTAGAGCTTCCAAACCAAGATCCGCCTGCCATAATTTGGCCACGGGCAACACGCCTGTCTTGTCCCCGAGTTTCTACGACCTTCCGTTCCAGAGATACAGCCCGTTTCCGCCCCAAAACGGATGTAGCTCCCGAACGGAAGCTCCCACGATCACGAGACCACCGCCATTCGAACCGGGGTGTCCCAATTAGTCTGTGTACTCAATCTCATCCACTTGTAGTACCCAGAAAGGCCAGAAATGACTGACTTAGAGGATCGGTCGAGGATCGGTCAATGACCGATCGTGGTTATCAACCTTATACCTAACCCTAACCCTAACCCTAACCCTAACCCTAACCCTAACCCTAACCCTAACCCTAACCCTAACCCTAACCCTAACCCTAACCCTAACCCAACCTTATACCTAACCCTAACCCTAACCCTAACCCTAACCCTAACCCTAACCCTAACCCTAACCCTAACCCTAACCCTAACCCTAACCCGAGCCCCAACCCAAACCCCAACCTGACCCCTAACCCTAAACACAACCACAACCCTAAACCTAAACACAACCACAACCCTAAGCCTAAACACAACCCTATTTGAGGGTTAAGGTTAGGATTAGGGTTCAGGGACAGGCTATGGTTAAGGTTAGAGGATGAGTCAGGGCTGGTTAGGGTTAGAAAAGGCCCATTAGAGGATCGGTCAGGGCTGGACTTTGAACATTTTTCGCATATTCCCATTCATTACAATGGGACCCACTTTCACCCCTCATAACTTTGGAACCGTGCGTCTTAGAGCTTCGGAACCAACGTCCGCCTACCATAATTCGGCCACGGGCAACACGCCTGTCTTGTCCCCGAGTTTCTACGACCTTCCGTTCCAGAGATACAGCCCTTTTCCGGCCCAAAACGGATGTAGCTCCCGAACGGAAGGTCCCACGATCACGAGACCACCGCCATTCGAACCGGGGTGTCCCAATTAGTCTGTACAGGCAATCTCAAGCCGTTCTTGGACCCACAAAGGCCACAAAGGACCACTCAAAGGATCGGTCATCTCTGGACTTTGAATAATTTTCGCATTTCCCATCCATTTCAATGGGACGACCTTTCACCCTTTGTAACTCGGGAACCGTGCGTCCTAGAGCTTCCAAACCAAGATCCGCCTGCCATAATTTGGCCACGGGCAACACGCCTGTCTTGTCCCCGAGTTTCTACGACCTTCCGTTCCAGAGATACAGCCCGTTTCCGCCCCAAAACGGATGTAGCTCCCGAACGGAAGCTCCCACGATCACGAGACCACCGCCATTCGAACCGGGGTGTCCCAATTAGTCTGTGTACTCAATCTCATCCACTTGTAGTACCCAGAAAGGCCAGAAATGACTGACTTAGAGGATCGGTCGAGGATCGGTCAATGACCGATCGTGGTTATCAACCTTATACCTAACCCTAACCCTAACCCTAACCCTAACCCTAACCCTAACCCTAACCCTAACCCTAACCCTAACCCTAACCCTAACCCTAACCCTAACCCTAACCCTAACCCTAACCCTAACCCTAACCCTAACCCTAACCCTAACCCAACCTTATACCTAACCCTAACCCTAACCCTAACCCTAACCCTAACCCTAACCCTAACCCTAACCCTAACCCTAACCCTAACCCTAACCCGAGCCCCAACCCAAACCCCAACCTGACCCCTAACCCTAAACACAACCACAACCCTAAACCTAAACACAACCACAACCCTAAGCCTAAACACAACCCTATTTGAGGGTTAAGGTTAGGATTAGGGTTCAGGGACAGGCTATGGTTAAGGTTAGAGGATGAGTCAGGGCTGGTTAGGGTTAGAAAAGGCCCATTAGAGGATCGGTCAGGGCTGGACTTTGAACATTTTTCGCATATTCCCATTCATTACAATGGGACCCACTTTCACCCCTCATAACTTTGGAACCGTGCGTCTTAGAGCTTCGGAACCAACGTCCGCCTACCATAATTCGGCCACGGGCAACACGCCTGTCTTGTCCCCGAGTTTCTACGACCTTCCGTTCCAGAGATACAGCCCTTTTCCGGCCCAAAACGGATGTAGCTCCCGAACGGAAGGTCCCACGATCACGAGACCACCGCCATTCGAACCGGGGTGTCCCAATTAGTCTGTACAGGCAATCTCAAGCCGTTCTTGGACCCACAAAGGCCACAAAGGACCACTCAAAGGATCGGTCATCTCTGGACTTTGAATAATTTTCGCATTTCCCATCCATTTCAATGGGACGACCTTTCACCCTTTGTAACTCGGGAACCGTGCGTCCTAGAGCTTCCAAACCAAGATCCGCCTGCCATAATTTGGCCACGGGCAACACGCCTGTCTTGTCCCCGAGTTTCTACGACCTTCCGTTCCAGAGATACAGCCCGTTTCCGCCCCAAAACGGATGTAGCTCCCGAACGGAAGCTCCCACGATCACGAGACCACCGCCATTCGAACCGGGGTGTCCCAATTAGTCTGTGTACTCAATCTCATCCACTTGTAGTACCCAGAAAGGCCAGAAATGACTGACTTAGAGGATCGGTCGAGGATCGGTCAATGACCGATCGTGGTTATCAACCTTATACCTAACCCTAACCCTAACCCTAACCCTAACCCTAACCCTAACCCTAACCCTAACCCTAACCCTAACCCTAACCCTAACCCTAACCCTAACCCAACCTTATACCTAACCCTAACCCTAACCCTAACCCTAACCCTAACCCTAACCCTAACCCTAACCCTAACCCTAACCCTAACCCTAACCCGAGCCCCAACCCAAACCCCAACCTGACCCCTAACCCTAAACACAACCACAACCCTAAACCTAAACACAACCACAACCCTAAGCCTAAACACAACCCTATTTGAGGGTTAAGGTTAGGATTAGGGTTCAGGGACAGGCTATGGTTAAGGTTAGAGGATGAGTCAGGGCTGGTTAGGGTTAGAAAAGGCCCATTAGAGGATCGGTCAGGGCTGGACTTTGAACATTTTTCGCATATTCCCATTCATTACAATGGGACCCACTTTCACCCCTCATAACTTTGGAACCGTGCGTCTTAGAGCTTCGGAACCAACGTCCGCCTACCATAATTCGGCCACGGGCAACACGCCTGTCTTGTCCCCGAGTTTCTACGACCTTCCGTTCCAGAGATACAGCCCTTTTCCGGCCCAAAACGGATGTAGCTCCCGAACGGAAGGTCCCACGATCACGAGACCACCGCCATTCGAACCGGGGTGTCCCAATTAGTCTGTACAGGCAATCTCAAGCCGTTCTTGGACCCACAAAGGCCACAAAGGACCACTCAAAGGATCGGTCATCTCTGGACTTTGAATAATTTTCGCATTTCCCATCCATTTCAATGGGACGACCTTTCACCCTTTGTAACTCGGGAACCGTGCGTCCTAGAGCTTCCAAACCAAGATCCGCCTGCCATAATTTGGCCACGGGCAACACGCCTGTCTTGTCCCCGAGTTTCTACGACCTTCCGTTCCAGAGATACAGCCCGTTTCCGCCCCAAAACGGATGTAGCTCCCGAACGGAAGCTCCCACGATCACGAGACCACCGCCATTCGAACCGGGGTGTCCCAATTAGTCTGTGTACTCAATCTCATCCACTTGTAGTACCCAGAAAGGCCAGAAATGACTGACTTAGAGGATCGGTCGAGGATCGGTCAATGACCGATCGTGGTTATCAACCTTATACCTAACCCTAACCCTAACCCTAACCCTAACCCTAACCCTAACCCTAACCCTAACCCTAACCCTAACCCTAACCCTAACCCTAACCCTAACCCTAACCCTAACCCTAACCCTAACCCTAACCCTAACCCTAACCCTAACCCTAACCCTAACCCAACCTTATACCTAACCCTAACCCTAACCCTAACCCTAACCCTAACCCTAACCCTAACCCTAACCCTAACCCTAACCCTAACCCTAACCCGAGCCCCAACCCAAACCCCAACCTGACCCCTAACCCTAAACACAACCACAACCCTAAACCTAAACACAACCACAACCCTAAGCCTAAACACAACCCTATTTGAGGGTTAAGGTTAGGATTAGGGTTCAGGGACAGGCTATGGTTAAGGTTAGAGGATGAGTCAGGGCTGGTTAGGGTTAGAAAAGGCCCATTAGAGGATCGGTCAGGGCTGGACTTTGAACATTTTTCGCATATTCCCATTCATTACAATGGGACCCACTTTCACCCCTCATAACTTTGGAACCGTGCGTCTTAGAGCTTCGGAACCAACGTCCGCCTACCATAATTCGGCCACGGGCAACACGCCTGTCTTGTCCCCGAGTTTCTACGACCTTCCGTTCCAGAGATACAGCCCTTTTCCGGCCCAAAACGGATGTAGCTCCCGAACGGAAGGTCCCACGATCACGAGACCACCGCCATTCGAACCGGGGTGTCCCAATTAGTCTGTACAGGCAATCTCAAGCCGTTCTTGGACCCACAAAGGCCACAAAGGACCACTCAAAGGATCGGTCATCTCTGGACTTTGAATAATTTTCGCATTTCCCATCCATTTCAATGGGACGACCTTTCACCCTTTGTAACTCGGGAACCGTGCGTCCTAGAGCTTCCAAACCAAGATCCGCCTGCCATAATTTGGCCACGGGCAACACGCCTGTCTTGTCCCCGAGTTTCTACGACCTTCCGTTCCAGAGATACAGCCCGTTTCCGCCCCAAAACGGATGTAGCTCCCGAACGGAAGCTCCCACGATCACGAGACCACCGCCATTCGAACCGGGGTGTCCCAATTAGTCTGTGTACTCAATCTCATCCACTTGTAGTACCCAGAAAGGCCAGAAATGACTGACTTAGAGGATCGGTCGAGGATCGGTCAATGACCGATCGTGGTTATCAACCTTATACCTAACCCTAACCCTAACCCTAACCCTAACCCTAACCCTAACCCTAACCCTAACCCTAACCCTAACCCTAACCCTAACCCTAACCCTAACCCAACCTTATACCTAACCCTAACCCTAACCCTAACCCTAACCCTAACCCTAACCCTAACCCTAACCCTAACCCTAACCCTAACCCTAACCCGAGCCCCAACCCAAACCCCAACCTGACCCCTAACCCTAAACACAACCACAACCCTAAACCTAAACACAACCACAACCCTAAGCCTAAACACAACCCTATTTGAGGGTTAAGGTTAGGATTAGGGTTCAGGGACAGGCTATGGTTAAGGTTAGAGGATGAGTCAGGGCTGGTTAGGGTTAGAAAAGGCCCATTAGAGGATCGGTCAGGGCTGGACTTTGAACATTTTTCGCATATTCCCATTCATTACAATGGGACCCACTTTCACCCCTCATAACTTTGGAACCGTGCGTCTTAGAGCTTCGGAACCAACGTCCGCCTACCATAATTCGGCCACGGGCAACACGCCTGTCTTGTCCCCGAGTTTCTACGACCTTCCGTTCCAGAGATACAGCCCTTTTCCGGCCCAAAACGGATGTAGCTCCCGAACGGAAGGTCCCACGATCACGAGACCACCGCCATTCGAACCGGGGTGTCCCAATTAGTCTGTACAGGCAATCTCAAGCCGTTCTTGGACCCACAAAGGCCACAAAGGACCACTCAAAGGATCGGTCATCTCTGGACTTTGAATAATTTTCGCATTTCCCATCCATTTCAATGGGACGACCTTTCACCCTTTGTAACTCGGGAACCGTGCGTCCTAGAGCTTCCAAACCAAGATCCGCCTGCCATAATTTGGCCACGGGCAACACGCCTGTCTTGTCCCCGAGTTTCTACGACCTTCCGTTCCAGAGATACAGCCCGTTTCCGCCCCAAAACGGATGTAGCTCCCGAACGGAAGCTCCCACGATCACGAGACCACCGCCATTCGAACCGGGGTGTCCCAATTAGTCTGTGTACTCAATCTCATCCACTTGTAGTACCCAGAAAGGCCAGAAATGACTGACTTAGAGGATCGGTCGAGGATCGGTCAATGACCGATCGTGGTTATCAACCTTATACCTAACCCTAACCCTAACCCTAACCCTAACCCTAACCCTAACCCTAACCCTAACCCTAACCCTAACCCTAACCCTAACCCTAACCCTAACCCTAACCCTAACCCTAACCCTAACCCTAACCCTAACCCTAACCCTAACCCTAACCCAACCTTATACCTAACCCTAACCCTAACCCTAACCCTAACCCTAACCCTAACCCTAACCCTAACCCTAACCCTAACCCTAACCCTAACCCGAGCCCCAACCCAAACCCCAACCTGACCCCTAACCCTAAACACAACCACAACCCTAAACCTAAACACAACCACAACCCTAAGCCTAAACACAACCCTATTTGAGGGTTAAGGTTAGGATTAGGGTTCAGGGACAGGCTATGGTTAAGGTTAGAGGATGAGTCAGGGCTGGTTAGGGTTAGAAAAGGCCCATTAGAGGATCGGTCAGGGCTGGACTTTGAACATTTTTCGCATATTCCCATTCATTACAATGGGACCCACTTTCACCCCTCATAACTTTGGAACCGTGCGTCTTAGAGCTTCGGAACCAACGTCCGCCTACCATAATTCGGCCACGGGCAACACGCCTGTCTTGTCCCCGAGTTTCTACGACCTTCCGTTCCAGAGATACAGCCCTTTTCCGGCCCAAAACGGATGTAGCTCCCGAACGGAAGGTCCCACGATCACGAGACCACCGCCATTCGAACCGGGGTGTCCCAATTAGTCTGTACAGGCAATCTCAAGCCGTTCTTGGACCCACAAAGGCCACAAAGGACCACTCAAAGGATCGGTCATCTCTGGACTTTGAATAATTTTCGCATTTCCCATCCATTTCAATGGGACGACCTTTCACCCTTTGTAACTCGGGAACCGTGCGTCCTAGAGCTTCCAAACCAAGATCCGCCTGCCATAATTTGGCCACGGGCAACACGCCTGTCTTGTCCCCGAGTTTCTACGACCTTCCGTTCCAGAGATACAGCCCGTTTCCGCCCCAAAACGGATGTAGCTCCCGAACGGAAGCTCCCACGATCACGAGACCACCGCCATTCGAACCGGGGTGTCCCAATTAGTCTGTGTACTCAATCTCATCCACTTGTAGTACCCAGAAAGGCCAGAAATGACTGACTTAGAGGATCGGTCGAGGATCGGTCAATGACCGATCGTGGTTATCAACCTTATACCTAACCCTAACCCTAACCCTAACCCTAACCCTAACCCTAACCCTAACCCTAACCCTAACCCTAACCCTAACCCTAACCCTAACCCTAACCCAACCTTATACCTAACCCTAACCCTAACCCTAACCCTAACCCTAACCCTAACCCTAACCCTAACCCTAACCCTAACCCTAACCCTAACCCGAGCCCCAACCCAAACCCCAACCTGACCCCTAACCCTAAACACAACCACAACCCTAAACCTAAACACAACCACAACCCTAAGCCTAAACACAACCCTATTTGAGGGTTAAGGTTAGGATTAGGGTTCAGGGACAGGCTATGGTTAAGGTTAGAGGATGAGTCAGGGCTGGTTAGGGTTAGAAAAGGCCCATTAGAGGATCGGTCAGGGCTGGACTTTGAACATTTTTCGCATATTCCCATTCATTACAATGGGACCCACTTTCACCCCTCATAACTTTGGAACCGTGCGTCTTAGAGCTTCGGAACCAACGTCCGCCTACCATAATTCGGCCACGGGCAACACGCCTGTCTTGTCCCCGAGTTTCTACGACCTTCCGTTCCAGAGATACAGCCCTTTTCCGGCCCAAAACGGATGTAGCTCCCGAACGGAAGGTCCCACGATCACGAGACCACCGCCATTCGAACCGGGGTGTCCCAATTAGTCTGTACAGGCAATCTCAAGCCGTTCTTGGACCCACAAAGGCCACAAAGGACCACTCAAAGGATCGGTCATCTCTGGACTTTGAATAATTTTCGCATTTCCCATCCATTTCAATGGGACGACCTTTCACCCTTTGTAACTCGGGAACCGTGCGTCCTAGAGCTTCCAAACCAAGATCCGCCTGCCATAATTTGGCCACGGGCAACACGCCTGTCTTGTCCCCGAGTTTCTACGACCTTCCGTTCCAGAGATACAGCCCGTTTCCGCCCCAAAACGGATGTAGCTCCCGAACGGAAGCTCCCACGATCACGAGACCACCGCCATTCGAACCGGGGTGTCCCAATTAGTCTGTGTACTCAATCTCATCCACTTGTAGTACCCAGAAAGGCCAGAAATGACTGACTTAGAGGATCGGTCGAGGATCGGTCAATGACCGATCGTGGTTATCAACCTTATACCTAACCCTAACCCTAACCCTAACCCTAACCCTAACCCTAACCCAACCCTAGCCCTAGGGGCCCCGACCCCTAACCCCAAGGACCCAAAACTTAACCCTAGCCCTAGGGGCCCCGACCCCTAACCCCAAGGACCCAAAACTTAACCCTAGCCCTAGGGGCCCCGACCCCTAACCCCAAGGACCCAAAACTTAACCCTAGCCCTAGGGGCCCCGACCCCTAACCCCAAGGACCCAAAACTTAACCCTAGCCCTAGGGGCCCCGACCCCTAACCCCAAGGACCCAAAACTTAACCCTAGCCCTAGGGGCCCCGACCCCTAACCCCAAGGACCCAAAACTTAACCCTAGCCCTAGGGGCCCCGACCCCTAACCCCAAGGACCCAAAACTTAACCCTAGCCCTAGGGGCCCCGACCCCTAACCCCAAGGACCCAAAACTTAACCCTAGCCCTAGGGGCCCCGACCCCTAACCCCAAGGACCCAAAACTTAACCCTAGCCCTAGGGGCCCCGACCCCTAACCCCAAGGACCCAAAACTTAACCCTAGCCCTAGGGGCCCCGACCCCTAACCCCAAGGACCCAAAACTTAACCCTAGCCCTAGGGGCCCCGACCCCTAACCCCAAGGACCCAAAACTTAACCCTAGCCCTAGGGGCCCCGACCCCTAACCCCAAGGACCCAAAACTTAACCCTAGCCCTAGGGGCCCCGACCCCTAACCCCAAGGACCCAAAACTTAACCCTAGCCCTAGGGGCCCCGACCCCTAACCCCAAGGACCCAAAACTTAACCCTAGCCCTAGGGGCCCCGACCCCTAACCCCAAGGACCCAAAACTTAACCCTAGCCCTAGGGGCCCCGACCCCTAACCCCAAGGACCCAAAACTTAACCCTAGCCCTAGGGGCCCCGACCCCTAACCCCAAGGACCCAAAACTTAACCCTAGCCCTAGGGGCCCCGACCCCTAACCCCAAGGACCCAAAACTTAACCCTAGCCCTAGGGGCCCCGACCCCTAACCCCAAGGACCCAAAACTTAACCCTAGCCCTAGGGGCCCCGACCCCTAACCCCAAGGACCCAAAACTTAACCCTAGCCCTAGGGGCCCCGACCCCTAACCCCAAGGACCCAAAACTTAACCCTAGCCCTAGGGGCCCCGACCCCTAACCCCAAGGACCCAAAACTTAACCCTAGCCCTAGGGGCCCCGACCCCTAACCCCAAGGACCCAAAACTTAACCCTAGCCCTAGGGGCCCCGACCCCTAACCCCAAGGACCCAAAACTTAACCCTAGCCCTAGGGGCCCCGACCCCTAACCCCAAGGACCCAAAACTTAACCCTAGCCCTAGGGGCCCCGACCCCTAACCCCAAGGACCCAAAACTTAACCCTAGCCCTAGGGGCCCCGACCCCTAACCCCAAGGACCCAAAACTTAACCCTAGCCCTAGGGGCCCCGACCCCTAACCCCAAGGACCCAAAACTTAACCCTAGCCCTAGGGGCCCCGACCCCTAACCCCAAGGACCCAAAACTTAACCCTAGCCCTAGGGGCCCCGACCCCTAACCCCAAGGACCCAAAACTTAACCCTAGCCCTAGGGGCCCCGACCCCTAACCCCAAGGACCCAAAACTTAACCCTAGCCCTAGGGGCCCCGACCCCTAACCCCAAGGACCCAAAACTTAACCCTAGCCCTAGGGGCCCCGACCCCTAACCCCAAGGACCCAAAACTTAACCCTAGCCCTAGGGGCCCCGACCCCTAACCCCAAGGACCCAAAACTTAACCCTAGCCCTAGGGGCCCCGACCCCTAACCCCAAGGACCCAAAACTTAACCCTAGCCCTAGGGGCCCCGACCCCTAACCCCAAGGACCCAAAACTTAACCCTAGCCCTAGGGGCCCCGACCCCTAACCCCAAGGACCCAAAACTTAACCCTAGCCCTAGGGGCCCCGACCCCTAACCCCAAGGACCCAAAACTTAACCCTAGCCCTAGGGGCCCCGACCCCTAACCCCAAGGACCCAAAACTTAACCCTAGCCCTAGGGGCCCCGACCCCTAACCCCAAGGACCCAAAACTTAACCCTAGCCCTAGGGGCCCCGACCCCTAACCCCAAGGACCCAAAACTTAACCCTAGCCCTAGGGGCCCCGACCCCTAACCCCAAGGACCCAAAACTTAACCCTAGCCCTAGGGGCCCCGACCCCTAACCCCAAGGACCCAAAACTTAACCCTAGCCCTAGGGGCCCCGACCCCTAACCCCAAGGACCCAAAACTTAACCCTAGCCCTAGGGGCCCCGACCCCTAACCCCAAGGACCCAAAACTTAACCCTAGCCCTAGGGGCCCCGACCCCTAACCCCAAGGACCCAAAACTTAACCCTAGCCCTAGGGGCCCCGACCCCTAACCCCAAGGACCCAAAACTTAACCCTAGCCCTAGGGGCCCCGACCCCTAACCCCAAGGACCCAAAACTTAACCCTAGCCCTAGGGGCCCCGACCCCTAACCCCAAGGACCCAAAACTTAACCCTAGCCCTAGGGGCCCCGACCCCTAACCCCAAGGACCCAAAACTTAACCCTAGCCCTAGGGGCCCCGACCCCTAACCCCAAGGACCCAAAACTTAACCCTAGCCCTAGGGGCCCCGACCCCTAACCCCAAGGACCCAAAACTTAACCCTAGCCCTAGGGGCCCCGACCCCTAACCCCAAGGACCCAAAACTTAACCCTAGCCCTAGGGGCCCCGACCCCTAACCCCAAGGACCCAAAACTTGCCTCTGGACCTTGGGTAATCCATCCCTTGGACCAAGGGTCTGTAAAGCCTGATCCTCATGCACCCCCCTTGTCCTGCCCATTTTTGATTTTCGCAACTCCAACATACCCAATTTAAATGAACAACTTGTTGCTTTATATAGCTTTGAAACAAGTTGTTCATTTAAATCAGGCATGTTGGAGTTGGAAAAATCAAAAATGGGCAGGACAAGGAGGGGCATGAGGATCAAGCTTTAGGACCAGTGTTTTTATTCAATTTCCTACCCTACTGATTAGACACTGCATGTTTTAATACCCATCCTGCAACAACATAACCCTAACCCTTGTAAACGAATCAAACCATAAATCAGATTATACCCAGATTGTTCAACCACCCACACTTTTGTAACACTACACTAATTAAGTCTTTCATTACATCCTCATATCCAACCCAAAGTCATACACCTGTTATAACGAATTCCAGTTCAATGCCCTGACAGTAAAAGATTCCCTATTCCAGCTCACCTGTTTCTAATAAGTCTCATGAACTAATAACAACCTCTGGCATACAGAGTAGAAGGTTGATAACTGAACTAATCCCACAACTTTCTACTTTTTTCAGAGACCATATTCAGTCTGTTTTAAACATTAACCCTCATTAGACACTCCTGATACTAATGAACAGTTATTATCTAATGTTACAGTCACTAGAAAATAACCCTTCATTTTAATCAGGTGCATTAAAAAGGGGGAACATTTAAATACACAGAATTAAGGTCCTTGAAGACTAAGAATTCCTGTCATACTTTTAAAAACCTTATCCCTGTTTCTGCCCAACTGAACTACACCCAGAAGCTAAATATATCTATATGTTAAACAAACCTAGGCCCACTCAAACCCTAAAAGCTAATGTGTTCCACTGACAAACTCTAAGTGAATAATGGAAAACAAAGGCAAATACAAGAAAAAACATGTTTTATTAATATTTTTATTAACATGAATTCATCCCACCATGTGATCTTAACTAGCCACACCTGATTCAGAAGCTGCCATTACTTTGGTTCTATTACACTGCACAACAAGTAAAGACACCCATTTTACATAATTTACATTTATTCATTTAGCAGACACTTTTATCCAAAGCGACTTACAAGAGAGAGCTTTTACAAAGAGCATCAATCATTGATCATAGCAACATGATAGACCCTGAACACTGACTTTTTTTGATCGTGAATCATACATCATGAGAACCAATAAGTGCCAAGGGAAGAACTATAAATGCGTAACACAACGATCGTTCACATAAAGCAAGAGACATCAGAATTGTTGTTCTTGAAGATTATGAATTACTGCCATGACGCAAACCCTGTCACGGCCTGATAGTTGATTGAACTACACCCAGAAGCTGAATATCTATAGGTCAGTTACACAAGCCTAGGCCCACCCAAACCCCAAAAGCTTATGTGTTCCACTGACAAACCTTAACTGAATAATGGTAAACAAGGTAAAATACAAGGGAAGAAACTTGCTTTGTTAAGATTAGCATGTACTCATCCCACCATGTGATCTTAACTAATTACACCTGACTCAGAAGCTACTAATACTTGTGTTCCAATAACACACAAGACACATTGGAATTAAAGTTTTTGAGGATTAAGAATTACAGATACAAATTAGTTGAACGACAAACAGAAGCTGAATATATCTAGTTACAGGAACATTTTCCCACCAAAACCTTAAAAGCTGATGTGTTCAATGAAAAAAATAAATAAACCCAACTGAATATTGAAGTAAATAAATAAAATATATAAAAAGAAAAAAAACTATTTACTATCATGAGCTCATCCCACCATGTTATCTTAACTCATGCCATTATCAACTTTGGTGGAAACTTAACCTTTCATTACGTGTGTGCTTGCGCAGTGTTACATAGAAAACTCAGGAAATTGGGCCTCATGAACTAAAATTAGTGACCTTTGCCATACAGAGTAGGAAGTTGATAACCAGTGACTAATCCCACAATTTTCTAGCTGTCAGACTACATGTTCTGTCTGTTTTAGATATTTTCCCCTCCTCAGACTCCTGATACTAATGAATGGATCATTATCTAGTGCTGCAGTCACTAAAAAATAAACCTTCATTTGAATCGGGTGCATTCAAAAGGGGGACCATTTTAAAACATCAGAATTGAAGTCCTTGAAAATTAAGAAAACTGCCATACTAACACAAATCCTATCACTGTTGCTGCCCGATTGAACTACACCCAGAAGCTGAATATTTCTGTAGGTCAGTTACAAGACTAGGCCCACCCAAACCCTAAAAGCTGATGCGTTCCAACGACAGAAACCATAGCCCTAACTGAATAATGAAAGACCAAGTGAAATACAAGAGAAGAAAACCATTTTATTATTAACATGGGCTCATCCCAAAATGTAATCTTAACTAGCTACACCTGATTCAGAAGCCTCTAATATTTGTTCCAATACACCGCACAACAAGTATCAAGGAGACTCATCCCACCATATGATTCCAACTAGCTACACTGGATTGAGAACCCTTTAATACTTGTTCCAATACACACACACACACAATTTAAAACATCAGAATTGAAGTCCAAGATAAAGAATTACTGCCGTACTAACACTAACCCTGTCACTGTCCCTGATGGCCGATTGAACTATGTGAAGAAGCTGAGTATTTATAAATGTCAGTTACAAGACTAGACCCACCCAAACCCTAAAAACTGATGTGTTCCCAACAGAAATGCTAACCGAATAATGGACAACAAAGTGAAACATAACAGAAGAAACTAGTTTTTTTTGTATTAGCATGAGTTCATCCTACTATGTGATCTTAACTAGCACCATTATCAAGCTTGGTGGAACCCTGACCCTTTCAGTTGTGCTGGAACAGGGAAACATCTAAAACTGGAAACTGGGCCTCATGAACTAAAATTGATGACCTGTCATACAGAGTAGGAAGTTGATAACTAGTGACTAATCCCACAACTTTCAGAGACCACATAATCTGTCCGTTTTAAACATTTACCCTCCTAACACTCCTGATACTAATGAACGGATCATTATCTAGTGCTGCAGTCACTAGAAAATAACCCTTCATTTGAATCAGGTGTATTAAAAGGGTGAACATTTTAAAAAGACAGAATTGAAGTTTTTGAAAATTAAGAAATATCATCACTGTAGAAAAATGCTATCATTGTTGCTGCCCAATTGAACTACACCCAGAAGCTAAATATTTCTATAGGTCAGTTACAAGCAATCCCACCCAAACCCTGAAAGCTGATGTGTTCCACTGAGAAACCGTAGCCCTAACTGAATAATGAAAAATAGTTAAATAGAAGGGGAGTAAACTTATCAATATGGGCTCATCCCAAAATGAAATTTGAACTAGCTAAACCAGATTCAGAAGCCTTTAATACTTGTTCTAATACACCAAAAATTGAAAACAAGAATTGAAGTCCAAGATAAAGAATTACTGCCGTACTAACGCTTACCCTGTCACGGCCCCTGATGGTCGATTGAACTACATCGAGAAGCTGAGTATTTATAAAGGTCAGTTACAAGACTAGGCCCACCCAAACCCTAAAAACTGATGTATTCCACTAACAAACGCTAACCGAATAATGGACAAAGTGAAACATAAGAGAAGAAACCTGTTTTTTTTATTATTATTAGCATGAGCTCATCCCACTGTGATTTTAACTAGCACCATTATCAAGCTTGGTGGAACCCTGACCCTTTCAGTTGTGCTGGAGCAGGGAAAAATCTAAAACTAAAAACTAATCTAACTTTCAGAGACCACATAATCTGTCTTTTAAACATTTACTCTCCCAACACTCCTGATACTAATGAAGGGATCATTATCTAGTGCTGCAGTCACTAGAAAATAACCCTTCATTTGAATCAAGTGCATTTAAAGGGGGAACATTTTAAAAGTACAGAATTGAAGTCCTTGAAGATTAAAAAAATACTGCCATACTAACAAATCTTATCCCTGTTGCTGCCCCATGGTTGATTTAACTACACCCAGAAGCTGAATATCTATAGGTCAGTTACACAAGCCTAGTCCCACCCAAACCCTAAAAGCTGATGTGTTCCACTGACAGAAACCATAGCCCTAACTGAATAATGAAAAACAAAGTGAAAGACAAGGGAAGAAAATAGTAATTATTAACATGGGCTCATCCCAAAATGTAATCGTAACTAGCTACACCTGATTCAGAAACCTCTAATATTTGTTCCAATACACTGCACAACTAGTATCAAGGAGACTCATCCCACCATATGATCCTAACTAGCTACACTGGATTCAGAAGCCTTTAATACTTGTTCCAATACACACAAAATGTAAAACATCAAAATTTAAATCTTTGAAGTCCAAGATAAAGAATTAGTGCCATGCTAACACTAACCTTGTCACTGTCGCTGCCCCTGATGGTTGAATTAGGGTTTCTCAGTTTTGTGGAGCAGGGAAACAAAAAACTGTCAGGACATTGGGCCTCATGAACTAAAATTGATGACCTGTCATGCAGACTAGGAAGTTGATAACTAGTGCCTAATCACAACTTTGAGACCACATAATCTGTCTGTTTTAAACTTCTAGTTGTGCAGCGTATTGAAAGACAAGTACAAATGGCTTCTGAATCAGTTGTAGTTAGTTCCAATCACATTTTAGGATTAAGTCCATGTTAATAATTCCCTTGTATTTCACTTTGTATTACATTATTCAGTTAGGGTTATGATTTCATCAGCTTTAGGGTTTGGGTGGGCCTAGTCTTGTGTAACTGACTCAGCTTCTGGGTGTAGATTAATAAACCATGTGCAGCAACAGGGATAAGATTTGTGTTAATATGGCAGTATTTTTTAATCTTCAAGGACTTTAATTCTGTGTTTTTTTAAATGTTCCCCCTCTTAACACTCCTAAGACTAATGAACGGATCATTATCTAGTGCTGCAGTCACTAGAAAAATAACCCTTCATTTGAATCAAGTGCATTGAAAGAGGGAACATTTAAAAAAAACTGAATTAAAGTCCTTGAAGATAAAAGAAACACTGCCATACAACAAATCTTATTCCTGTTGCTGCCCCATGGTTGATTAAAGTACACCCAGAAGCTGAGTCAGTTACACAAGCCTAGGCCCACCCAAACCCTAAAAGCTGATGAAACCAGAACCCTAACTGAATAATGTAACAAAGTGAAATACAAGAGAAGAAACCAATTTTTGGATTATTATTAACATGGACTCAATCCCAAAATGTGATTGGAACTAACTACACCTGATTCAGAAGCCATTTGTACTTGTGTTCCAATGCACAGGAAACACAAAATGTAACACTAACCCTGATGGTCAATTGAACTACACCCAGAAGATGAGTATTTCTATAGGTCAGTTACAAGCCTAGGCCCACCCAAACCCTAAAAACTGATGCGTTCTACTGACAGATATGGGGGGGGGGGTCAATACCTCCAGTGTCCGGGATTACTATCTTGGTCCACTGGGAGGGCCTTGGATATTGACAGAGATGTAAGAGGGAAGGAGTGTGGTGCGGTGAGTGTATGGGTGGGGCTTTTCCCCATTAGAAGACTGGGCTACGATGAAGGTCCTGAGCCCTGGACCACCACATCCTGCGTGCTGTCCCGAGTGGGACCCAGGAGGGCCGCATACCTACCGCCCACCCAAACAAGCTGCTTGTTAACACCGCTAGGTTACCACAGCCTGCCCGGAGAGGGCCTGAAGATCTCCCTCCCAGACTCATCCAAACAAAACTGCTTGAGGTGAAGGACACCACAGTCTTGCCTAGAGAGGCTAGGGGGAATGCTGGCGGAAGGGAGGGAACATTCTAAAATCTTAACTCCCCACAAGCTTCTACCAGCAGCTAAGGGCCAAGAGAGAGATACTGCAGATGGTTAGGTTTACCCAGTCAGACAAGCTGCCCCGTCACAGCCTGCCCAGAGATGTTTACCCATCCCGATAAGCTGCCCCTGTCACAGCCTGCCCAAAGAGTGTTACCTTACCTGGCAAGCTGCCCCTGTCACAGCCTGCCCAAAGAGGGTTACCTTACCTGGCAAGCTGCCCCTGTCACAGCCTGCCCAAAGAGGGTTACCTTACCTGGCAAGCTGCCCCTGTCACAACCTGCCCAAAGAGGGTTACCTTACCTGGCAAGCTGCCCCTGTCACAGCCTGCCCAAAGAGGGTTACCTTACCTGGCAAGCTGCCCCTGTCACAGCCTGCCCAAAGAGGGTTACCTTACCTGGCAAGCTGCCCCTGTCACAGCCTGCCCAAAGAGGGTTACCTTACCTGGCAAGCTGCCCCTGTCACAGCTTGCCCAAAGACATTTACCTTACCTGGCAAGCTGCCCCTGTCACAGCCTGCCTAGAGATGTTTACCGTACCATACCTTACCGAGCACTTAACCTGAGTTCCATACACCGCACAACTTCAGGATTAAATGCTGACTCACCAATGTGAATGCATGGTAAGTCATTCAATGAGAGGCAGTTCACAGTTATGGTTAGATTTTTATTTATTTATTTTTTTACAGTCCATAGCATCCACTTGACAAATATCATCAACAGTACCACAAAACTCTACTCAAATATGCACAGATAATTAATAAAACAGAATATAAGTAGGAAACAAATACCCACAATGCCTTGCACCAACAGTGCCCCTCAAACCGGAAGCAGGAACTGTAGTCCAGAAGCCATAACTGTAGTCCGGAAGTCTTGGTTGTAGCAAATTGTTCAACACAGCGATAAAAGAGCAGTGTAACATACAGTGAACATTGTCACAAAATAGGATTTTACATTATTTACAATATTTTTAACTTTCAACAGCTGACAAGAACCTACACTATCATAAAACATTTGGAAAACCCAAAGGGCTTTAAATTAAATAATAGATTAATAAACCAGTAAAACACAATACACCAGAATAAAGAACACAATAATCACTTGAGGTCAAATTACATAAAAGACTCAAATAAAAAAATATATAAAATATTAGTTTGCAGAGGGAGCGCTCCCCCTCCCCCCACTATAGTGCTCACTTGGAGAGGTGACCAACCCAGTGTTTGAGGGCTGCATTTGAGTGCTCCAGGAGCATGAGCTCTGTCTCTCTTTTATTGTTTCTCATTGTGCTGATTTCATGTCCTTAGAATGGGGATAGAAGTCTACAATAGGGGAAGCTTTACTGAGTATCATTGTTGAAGGTAAAGGTTGACAGCATCAAACTAACCTATGTTCTCTATGGCATAATAGAGCTGACTGTCTCATCACTCATGTCTTAGTTTGAAGGTTATGGTGATGCATTACTGACCTTGTGGATCATTGCTGGTCTTCCCTTAAAAAAGACATTTAAAATATTTTACATTGAAAACACCACTAATTTGACTTCTACTTTAAATTAAGGTTAGAATGTATTACTATGGATCACTTATCTTTGAAAGCATTGCTGATTTTTTTCTGATCTATTTTTGCAATAAAATTAAAACTATTAACTTCAGGGGCCCGTTCTTCGTACGTCGCTAACTCAGTTAGCTGGATTTGATTGTTGACGATTTGGCATAATCTTGGATCGTTTGGTTCTTCAAAGCTCATCCTAGACTTGTCGTCATAGCAACAGGTCCGTAAGATCAAACCTGCTCGGGAGCAGGTTTACTTCATGTAAACAAGATTAGATTGAGGCTTTATAAGCGGAGGAGATAGGGAAGTCTGTCGCAGCCATACGCGAGCAACCTCTTGCGGAAGGTGGGAGAATAATTCGCAGAGCTTTTCAAATTAATCGGGTATTGTGGGATAAAGTGTAATTCTTGAGAGATACCGTTTTTTTCAGCCTTTTTCTTCGTGGCTGTTACAAATAGACAAACACATAATTTAACAGTGGTTTTTAAAAGGGAGGAAAAATAAGTGGCTTTTTAAAATAAAGACAGAATGAATTAAAGGCTACCATTTTTTAGAATATTCTTGTATTTCACTTTTACTTTAATTTGTCTGCTACTTTTTGCCAGCCCACTCTCATGGCATTTGCAGACTTTGAGGTGTTCCCTGTCGTTTTAAATAACGACTCAAATTCGGCATGACCTTCCATTAAAAGCTCTTGTTCTGATTGGGAGAAAAAGTGGGCACGTTCATTGGCCATGCTGAACAGCCAATAGCAGCGTTGCTGATCAATGTTTCTACTATCGATACATATCCCCTTTTAAGCCAACACATGATCCTATCCAGTGATACTAATCATACACAACAGGTTTGTTCGAAGAACCCAGTTAGCCGGATCATGATTCGCACGATGAAATCATCCTGGATGTGTCATTTGATCTCGGATGTATTAAGCGACGTACGAAGAACGGGCCCCAGTTGTTTGAGTTGGAGGTATTTATATTGTGGTTAGGATTAGACTCATACCATCATGTGATCTTAACTAGCAACACCTGAATCAGAAGCCTTCCCGGAAGCAGGAACTGTAGTCCAGAAGCCATAACTGTAGTCCAGAAGTCTTGGTTGTAGTAAATTGTTCAACACAGCGATAAAAGAGCAGTGTAACGTATGGTGAACATTGTCACAAAACATGATTTTACATTATTAAAGTAACTGGCAATATTTTAAACTTTCAACAGCTGACAAGAATCTACACTATCATAAAACATTTGGATAGACTGTCGAAACAGTACGGCTGCGGTTTATCATCGCCATCTAGTGGCGTATTGTGAGAACTGATGGTGGTATTTATGATTACATGAATAACACACAATGTCAAACCTTTTAACACCAGTAAATGTCAAGGCTTCTTCAACCAAATTTTTACGTAGAAAGTAAAAGCAACTGTAACATAGTTGAAGGCTCTTCAGGGAGTTTGTATCAAAGGGTTTGGATCAAAATACATTTGATTCAAATCAATACAATTATTGACATAAACTGATTGTAAGTAAAAAAAAATTATACAAGAATCTGAAAGTGACTATTTACTATCTGGCTGGGCTGGACTGAGCTGAGCTGGCCCCTCTGCTAGGCTGGGCTGGCTGGCCCCTTGCTCCCTCACAGAAGTGATGGGCCCTGGGCTGGTTGGCTAATAGGCTGGCCCCTGACGGTGGGGCCCTAAGCTGAGCTGGTGGGCTAGCTCCTTGCTCCCTCCCAGGAGGGAGAGCCCCTAGGCTAGCTGGTTGACTGGCTGGCTGGCTGGCTGGCTGGCTGGTTGACTGGCTGGCTAGCTGGCTGGTTAGCCCCTTGCTCCCTCATAGGAAGGAGAACCCATGAGCTGGGATGGGCTGGCTAGCAGGCTGGGCTGGGCTGCCTAGCTGCCATTAATGGTTTTAGAAGAATTATCTGGACCCAAACACTCACTAACTATTCTTACACGGTATTATAAGGATATGAAAATATTGTATATCAAATATACACATACACAGGCATTTTACTCCACTTACCCATTGCTTATCTATACAATGTAACAACAGCTCATTCATAAATTACTGTTTCAAAGATTTACAATTTGTCACAATTAGTGTAAAGTAATTTAACTAAATGTTCAAACTGAATAATGGAAAACACTACGTGAAACACATAAAGGGAAGAAACCAGTTTTATTATTATTAGCATGGGCTTTAGCAATGTTAAACAGCAAACATAAGCAGCACGGTGACCATTTCACAACCAATTAATTTATATGATTAAAATATCTGAGTAAATCTGGATGGAGTCCGGGTTAGGGTTAGTCCGGAAGCCTAGGTTAGGGTTACATTGTAACAAAATGTTATTTTAAAATACTAGTAGCTGTCAATCTTCTAAACGTTAACAGCTGACAAAAACCTAAAGCTTTATATTAAATCTGGAATGACCGTCGAAACAGTAGGTTTATCATTGCCATCTGGTGGCGTATTGAAAGAACTGCAGGGAAGAGTTCGTGTTGGGCTGAATGCGTTCTTGCATGTGGTCTGTTGGTCATCCTCAGAAAAAATGGACACGTTTGCTTCTTTCTAGCAAAAGGAGGACACCATTGTTGAAAACAAATCAGAAAAAACCTACACTGGAATATGCCAAACCACATCTTGACAAGCCACAAAGCTCCTGAATCTGAATCAGAATCAATTTTAATCGCTATGCAAGATATACAAACACAGAATTCACTATGGCAGAAAGGAGCAAACATAGATCATATATGTGACAGAATAATAAAGCAGGATACAAAAAAATATCATGTAAAATACAATACAAATTAGATACAAATAACATAAAAGTACAAATAACATAATTACAAAGTGGGCACTAGCTGTACAAATGGGGGGGAATATAACTATAGTGAGAGAGTGCAGAGAAGGATGGGTATATATAGTACAGTGGGAGGGGGGGGGTATACACAGTAGTGTAAACAGTGGTGCATAATCACAGTGGTAAGTTTTTAAGGTGGTGTGTGCTAAAGTGGAACTTTTTGCCAAGGCACATCAGCTCTATGTTTACAGATAGAAAAATGCAGCATATCAAGAAAAGAACCGTATCCCTACTGTGGAACATGGAGGAGACTAGAGAGAAATATGCTGGCCAGTGTCAGAAAGCTTAGTCTCAGTCGCAGGTCATGAGTCTTGCAACAAGATAATGACTCAAAACACATCTTAAAACACCCAAGAAAGGCTAAAAGGAAAACATTCATAAAATTTGTATTTATTATTAGTTTTGTCAGATTAAAGTTGTTTTTCTGTGACCATTGTGAGTTTTCTTTTCATTGACCTAAGGGTACCAACAATTTTTTCCACGTTTGTATGTTAGCTGGTCCTTAAAAAGGGGGGGAGAGCATTTATTATGACAATATAACATCTGTTGAAATTCCTACACTGTTTTCCTGATTTTAATGTAAATACCCTCAAATTCTAAGTAAAATTCTGCACATCTTGATTGTATAATTTCAAATCCATTGCGGCAGTGTACCGAGTCAAAATGATGTACACCGGACCTGCCTGTACATACAGTATCACAAGGCCCTGACTGTACATACATTATCACAAGGCCCTGACTGTACATTAACACAAGGCCCAGGTTACTATTTAGTAACTGTATGAGTTAGGGTTCGGGAGTTACAGCCGTTTTCATATTTAAAAAATGTTTTTGGGAGATTTTTTTTCAGCGCGAGCTGCAGGGTATAAATAGAAGGGGCGGCGCCTCATCCCTCAGAACACAGAAGTAAGTCAGACAAAGTAAGAATGGAGAGAACAGTGAAAATAGATGAAACAAACCTTTCAGTTGTCGGAGCATTGAACCAGAGCACTCTTCAGATTTAGGGTTAGGGTTAGATTCAAAATTTGACAAGTTTAGTAATGTTTCAGAGTTCCTACATGCGGCCATTAGTATCCCAATCCACTCCACCACAGTAAATAACTGTGAAGGTGAGCTGGATATGGGATTTAATCTGGATGGGTTAATGATCAAGCTTGGAAATCCTGTCTCCATACTGAGGGGTTTACATTACCTGTTTGTCCCCCACTTTAACCCTGCCATGCTGAAGCTTCACTACCATACCATGAAAAAGCATGTTGAACTGTCTCTTTTTTCAAGCAATGGTGTGCAAACCCTACACAACTGCGTAGGGCACACTCTGGGCTATGTTGATGGTGAATACCATCTTGTGATGGTGGGTACCATCTTGTGATGGTAGCTCTGCCTGAATAACTCACATGGCCTGACATACATCTGTTGGACCAACAACTCTACAAAATAATGGTGTAAGTGGCGATAGTTGTCCACTAGTAGGGGCTACTGCCTAATAATATTCTTACCTCTCAACCGGAAGTTCACCTTCGGTTTGCATACGCTCCCTTTAAAAAGGGCAAAAGGCTGCTGTCACTAAAAGCACTTTGTGTACAGCCAGGAAATTGTCAACTTGCAGCACTCAGTAAGCGGAGCGAGGTATTTGTTGTAATTCACATGTGTATGTTTGATATGAAATGAAATGCAATTATTCTATGCTGTTAGTCTTTAACTTCTAAAGTTAAACTTAAAGTTAAAGTCAACTGCTAAAGGAAATGTATTGTTTACTCTGGTTTGTACAGTTTTCACGGTGTTTGAAGAATACAAAGTAAAATGATGTTACACCAGTCAAGACTTTCAAGTCTTCCAGGCAAGGATAAATGCTGGCCCACTATTAGGAAGATGCCTGGTTTGGAGACTGCAAAAATACATCTTCTGAAAAGAGATGCAACATTTATCCTGTCCGTCGTTGTTAGATCAAGCCATTGACAAGGCCAATGTGTGTCATTTTTTAAAGATTAAGCTGTTTGTAAATCAGTTTGGTCAAAAGGACATCGAGCCGCTTGATCTTACTGACATCCTGGATCCCTGCGACGTGCGTTCCATCTCAGTCCATGCTGCATGTATGATCAAGGCAAAGGACCCTGGCATGCACTTGTTGTTTTCAAGGTACGGTCTGCAAGACCCCCAACAATGCTGTAGCCTTCCGTGTACGTGCCGCTCAATACCTGAGGCACATGAACGTGCTAGCAGACAGCATGACAGGCTAGCTGGTCTGTCGTATCGAGCAGGTCCAGCGGTTTGAAGGTGAAATCCCACACATTTTGATCCCCAGGCCTTGTTTCATGTTGGCTGTGTGTGTGATTTCCTGCAAACCAAATCTGTCTTGGTCCCTTTTAAAGACACAGAGTCCAGTTGCCTGGTCTCCATCATGGCGCTAGTCTTGCGTTATCTAGTGAGGAAGTTAGGACACATGAAGGAAGTTATGTGAAACATGGAGTGGCACGAAGCTGTGTGGAAAAGCTTTCAAATACAGCTTGCCTTGGAAGAAATCTTTTTTGGCCGTTCTCTATCGCCACTTGATTACCAATTAAGTGTAGCACTAGGAGTGAACACAGTGAGCCCGAGCTCCTTCACCCAGCAGCGTGGCTTTATTGGCCTTGCACAGCACTCTAGTGCCACCGCTGAGGAAACCCTGCCCCCCCTCCACCACTGGACAAGAGAACAGACACAAGTGCTGAGGATCCAGCAGCTGTTTCCCCTCTGTCAAGCGCTCGAAGCAACCCCTGCAGTCATCGGACCAATACTTAATCTGGTGTTCCTGTGCGATCTGTACTAGAGGAACGACAGGATCCCCATGCCTAAACTTAAGTCCACGACGCCACCCGGTCAGCTGGTCGGTGCCTGGCCCCTGTATACGCTGTGTGAGGACCTCGAGGCTAAAGACACCTTCCCCAACACTTTTGGCAGAGTGCGTGTGTTACTCCGAGCCGCTGGCCAGAATGTGAAGGTGTGCTTGGAGAGGGGCTTTGCACTAACCAAATTGAACTTTTTGCCAGCTTTCAAGTTTCGCGATTACAAGGGCACAAAGAAAATCTGGTGGAACTTCAAGGACTATGTGCAAATCCATGCTGGCGATGCAACGCCATTCCCATTCCCATTCTGTCGTAGCCCAGAGGACGATGGAGGTGTGCGTGGAGATGGAGCGGCGCGCGCTCACCTACTCGCGCAACCTGGACCGTTACCGCGACCATGGGATGCCCTGGATGGCGATGGTAATTGATCGGCATCCATCCCAGCTGTTGAAGCTACCCAACCTATCTTTACAGTGTCTGACCTTTGTGACATGCCTTGGTTTGTTAATGAATGGCGACTTTGTGGACTTTAAAAACCTAAAGGATCTGATCAGAGATGAGCCCCACGCTGGGCCAGGGCCATCTTCAGAAGTTCAAAATCCTGTCCAAATTCACTCTGCCCAAAGTCTACAACCTTGTAATATGGAAACTGCATGAGGACATTCCTCATAGAAAATCCCGTCTCGCTGCACCAGCCAAACAACATCAGGAGCATAAGGAGGAACTGGTTGGAGAGGAGGATGTGCGGGAAGCCCTTCATCACAACAGTTTATCACATCCAAGTATGTGGAGGGAACATGGAAAACACCTGGACATTGTCCAAGCTGGTAACATACTCAAGACAAAAGCTGAAATTCCTGTAGTACAGTACATCCAACTGATAGTATCTGCTAGGCACACAATACTGACGTTTTATGATACAGACACATACCTGTCATGTTGGATAGTAGTAGTAGTAGTAGTAGTAGTAGTAGTAGTAGTAGAGCCACTCGAACTAAATCTGTACCTTGGTTCTCCGACCTCACTTGCTCTCTAAAACGGGCTTTCCGGAAACCAGATGACAGATGATCTTGTAAATCTGAGTCCTCTCGCCTTGCCTGGACTCTTAGTTTTAAACATTACAAACATGCACTTTCTGCTGCCAGATCTTCTTATTTCTCCAATGTAATCGTAACCAATAAGAACAATCATCGGGTCCTTTTTAATACTGTGGCCAGGCTTACTCACTCTTCACCAGTTCCGAGCTCTTCCTTCTCAGCGAATGATTTTCAAGTTTTTTTTCAATGATAAAATCTGCTGATTAAGGAATCATATTATTAGCCAGCAGCTCCCTAGTACCATGTCCAGCCAGTGCTATTTGTCCTGGTCCTCAAGCTCACTTTCTCAGTTTGATCCCATCTCTGCTGAGGCCCTGGCTTCAATGGTAGCCGCCTCAAAGACAACTACGTGCTCATTAGATCCCATCCCTTCAGACCTCAAGAAGCTCCTTCCTATTCTGAATACCCCTATATGCACCATTTTGTACGCTTCCCTCTCTGAGGGGTGTGTCCCCTTAACCTTTAAATCTGCCATCATTAGACCACTCCTCAAGAAACCCAATAGCGATCCACTGGTTCTTGCCAATTATCGACCAGTTGCCACTCTCCCATTCCTATCCAAAATACTTGAGAGAATTGTTGCTGATCAACTGACTGTCCACCTTTCTACCAATAATCCCTTTGACAATTTTCAGTCCGGTTTCCGCTCTTGCCACTCTACTGAGACTGCCCTAACTAGAGTAGTTAATGACCTACTTGTCACTGCTGACTCTGGATCAGCTTCTGTACTTTTAATTCTTGATTTAAGTTCGGCCTTCGATACCGTAGATCATTGTGTGCTTCTACATCGTCTGGAGCATTACGTGGGTATTCACAGGCTGGCGCTCTCATGGTTCCAGTCCTACTTATCTAGTAGAACCCAATGTGTTAGTTTTAATAATGTATTGTCCGATTATTCTACAGTTACCGCTGGTGTGCCCCAGGGGTCTCTCCTGGGGCCTCTGCTTTTTTGTATTTACATGCTCGTTCTGGGTAGGATAATTGCCGAATATGGTATACAGTTCCATTTTTATGCTGATGACACACAGCTATATATCCCATTTTAGCCTAATGATCCCTCTCAATTACAAAATCTGGAAATGTGTAAGCCCAATCAAGATCTGGATGGGTCAAAACTTTCTTATGCTTAACACTGCTAAGACTGATTTGCTGGTGATTAAGCCTAATAACTACAATTTTTTCATATTGATGGTTGTCCAATCTCAGAAAGCACGCACATTTAGAAACCTCTGTGTTATCTTTGATCCGACCCTGACTTTCCATACCCACATCAAGGAAATCACCAGGACGGCTTTCTTTCACCTGCGCAACATCGCCAAGATCCGCCCTGCTCTGTCCCGGCGTAGCGCCGAGGTGGTTCTCCATGCCCTTGTGTCCTCCTGTTTAGATTATTGTAATGTCCTTTTTTCTGGCCTCCCCATCTGTACTACTAGGAGCCTTCAGCTTGTGCAAAATTCAGCCGCCAGACTTTTAACAAAAACAAGTAGATTTTGTCACATTACTCCTGTCCTGGCATCATTACATTGGCTGCCCATTCAGGCTAGAGCCAATTTTAAAGTTCTTCTTTTAACTTATAAGGCATTAAATGGACTTGCACCATCTTATTTAACGGATCTACTTTCTCCCTACATTCCACTACGCCCTCTTCGTTCTCTTAGCTCTAACCTCCTTGTCATCCCACCAATCAGCAAAAAGTCAGCTGGTGGCAGGGCCTTCGCCTACCGTGCTCTTTTTTATGGAATGGCCTCCCACTAGTTATCAAAAAAGCTACATCCATTGATATTTTTAAGTCCCGTCTTAAAACTTACCTTTTTAGTCAACATTTTGGTTTAAAATAATTCTTAACTGTTTTATCATTTAAATGTTTATATTTTTGGGGGGGTTCTTTGTACCTGATTTTATTGTGAAGTGTATTGAGACCATGTACCATGGATTTTGCACTTTAAATAATAAATTGATTGATTGATTGATTGATTTATGTTCCAAACATTAGTGGCCTGCGTGTCATGTGCTACAATCACCAAACATGTTTTTCCCCAACTATTCTATACAGAAAATACTTGGTAGAAAATGGGTTTCTCTGAATTAGGCTAAACACTGAAAGGAACATATTCAACATAAGGTGCTCCACAGGGAGTCTTCAGTTAAGTTTAAGATCAGCCACTTCAAAGTATAATATTTTAACCCACTCAAGTTGGACATAAAGTGCGACTATTTTCACGTTTAAATAATAAAAACATTTAACAGTTTAAACATAGGATAACACAGATTAAGACACATTGATAAATTGTATGAATCTAATACCATTACATCACATTCATTTAGGTTTCAAATGCCCTTTGTCTCAACTGTTCTTTTTAACATTTGCCAATGAACATTGGAAATCAAATACTTGACGTTAGTTCTATTAACATTTGTAATAAATGTTTTAGAAAGAAAATTTCATATTTTGTTGCCGACAAAGTGGGACAGAAACACTCAAACATCAAGAATAGTTTAAAAGAAATAGTTCAACCTCACCAATCTCCCTTCCATGGGTAGATGTAACCCATCAATCTCTCTCAGCCAATGAAGGTTAGACCTGCCATGACGCTGAAGCCAAGCAGGATAAAGAGGACCTTGAGCAGTTGGTTCTCTGTAGAGTTGAGTTCATGAGGCAAGATCTCCAGGAAGGTAATGTAAACAAATGTCCCTGCTGCCAACCCCTCCAGGATGGCCTGGATCAAAGAACCAGCTGCCAGCTTTGCCTCAATCACTCCAATGCCCAAAGCTATACCCAGCGGTGACATTATTGCAAAGACACTAATGTAAGCTACCACCCACAAGGGCCGCAACACACTCTGTATCAGTTTCACTGATAGGCTGAAAACAATTATGGCTTTGTGAACCAGAATGGCAATACAGATCTCCAATACCTGGAAGTGAAAGAGAAAACAGTGTTTACTATAACAGTACATTAGGGTTTGCTCACCCTAACCCTAATTTTGGTTTAACCCAAATATAATGTTTATTAAGAGACATACTGTTCACTGTGTAAATGCAACCCAATCCTAAACCTACAACAGTTTCTTTGAGGTGAATAGTTCTCATTTTGTATCTATGGGATCAGCTGACAGTACATGTGTAGCAGCCTGGGGATCTTGAGGAAGCATTTGCTATGGAAATTACCTTCTTCCTATTTTACAGCACATATCCTCATTGAGCCTTAACTTTTCTTCATGGAAATGTTCTCCCTGGTAAAGTTCTCATTTATACTGGTTACGTAAACCAAAGTCACATGCTACAACTCATTCAGGTAAGAACAACAACTTCTGTAGTTGGCAGTCTTATTAGTATGTCACATGAACAGGAAGGAGTTCACTATAAACAGGACTTGCAGGCTTCTGTTAACGTGTTAAATTGTGCAGGACACCAGGTGACAGATCTAATGTGACATACATTGGCAAACATAAATATCCCAACATAGTATAACATACACAGCAAACATATTGTGTTTACTTCAAAAGGCTGTCAACAAAGCTCATACCTTTGCATCTGTGCTCTGCAAGCCTATGGCTAGGCCCTCAAACACAGAGTGAAGGGATAAAGAGAGGAACAGCAGGAAAGCACGGAAGGAAGAGTGGGCCTGGTGGTCAACATGACTGTGATGTCCACTGCCTTCCAAACTGCTGGACATGGCTGGTCCGTGGCTCTGGCCTTGTCCATGACCACTGGAGTTAATCAAGGGGGATCTCTCCTCAACGGTCGCTTCTTCCTTGCAGCAGCTGAGAACAATTCTCTCAAGAATGAGGACAGTGAAGAAGCCAGCAGCCATGATGAACTCAGGGATGGGGAAGCTGGTCTATTTGAGACAGGTACACATGGACTTTAATTCAGTTAAAGCTTTAATACTTTGTCATTTAACAAGCACGCAAAGGGTTAAGGTTAGTGGTACAGTTTAAATACACATGGGTATCGGATCGAAATTAACTGAAAATGTTTCAACTTGCTGTCTAACCCAAAACTTCAAAGTGCGCCTCTCATTGTTTGATCTATGGGAATGGGGCAAAACTCACCTCCACCTTCCGTAATTGTAGCTCAGCATTGATGTCTGAGAGATAGTCTGGGATGATGTCGAGCAGACAGGTAGACAGGAACACACCTCCAGCAAAACAGCTGATGAAACTCATCACAATCCGATGCGTCTCTGCATCACAAACATGAAAAAATAATTTAAGGTTTGATTGAATTTTTACATGGTGAACAAGTGTATCTCATATCTTAAATATAAAGGAAAACATTATTGACTGATGATGTTATTCTGCGATCATCTAATGAGCATGACATGCATACAAATACGTGTCTGCATTGCATGAAATTGTGACCGTTTTAATTGCATATGCTCCCAAAATTGTGTGTAAACTTAACCTATGTTCTCAACTTTGATGCAGATCAAGGTTTCAGATTTTTTTTCAGGCAGGCGGTTTAATATTTTGCCTCCCATTCATTGTCAATGAAAGGTCCCGCAAGTCAGTATATTATAAACTATATAACCTAGATGAAAACCCTTTTGGGTTTAGGGTATTTGTGAACGTTAACATATGTTGCACGTAAAATGCAACTACCTATCATGACACCATACCTTCTGCTACCTTAGACTGGCATTGTTACACAGTGGCTGTTTATCCATCCACGATTTCTCCGTATTTGTGTCCTTGAGAACTCGTTTGACAGGATCTTTCATTGCCCAAGTACGGTTCCAATCCAAAGGACACTATAGTACTAACCCTATGACACTATAGTAGTAACCCTAACCCAAAGGACACTACAGTACTACTAATGACGCTAGTCACCAAGAACGCAAAAAATACCTTGAAACGTTCTTGATGCTTTTATTGAGGTTGGCGGGAACACACATGATTTCTCACTGCATCTCTGCAATGTATGCAGTCTGTGTACATTTGTATATTCTGTACCATAAACACCTATAGTTGTGTATATTATATATTACTACTTCCACCATTTTCTCTATTTTATGTTATTTGATCTCCCGATCTCTATATCTGTATATACTGTATCCTAGCACTTTTATTTTACTCCAAGCCTTTTACCTCCTTCTGCAGTCATTTCATTTGATCCCCTAATCCAGGGGTGGCCAACCCTGGTCCTTGAGAGCCACAGTCTAGAGAACTGCGCGGGACTGTTTTTTTCATCCCGCTCCCGCCCGCTCCCGGTGAATTTCTGACCATTACCGCCCGCTCCCGCTGAATTTCTGACCAATCCCGCCAGCTCCCGCAGAATTTCTGACCATTACCGCCTGCTCCCGCAAAGTGTGCGCAACGTGCCCGCCCAGACCCGCGATGTGTCTTCAATATAGTTAGCAAGTTCTTACCAACAGGGCTGCTTGAATGAGCTACTATACAATCGTTTTAATGGGAACATAAATAGACAAAGCAACACGCATTTAAATGTAACTTTTTTTATTAAAATACCTTTTATATAAACCTTGCATAATCACATGGCACCTAAAACAGGCTGCTTTGCAAATCACAATATAAATATGAAAATTGTCAGCCTACTAGTAACACCGCCAACACGCCTCAGTCTTTATGTAGTCTATGACCTCAATAACAAATGGCAACGAGAGGCTGAGTGGCTCAAACAGTAGTAGCATAGCCTAAAATAAACTAAGTTAATAAATTAATTTAACGAATCACTTGCCAATATTGCTATGGAGGAAGAGAATGTTGCTGACCGACTGCGGCCCCATTCTCGTGCGCCTCTCTTCCAAGATGCGCCCACAGACACTAAATGTACTAAACTAGATGCGAGAATACTGAAGATGAAACGCGCTAGCTTTGAGAGCGCTTGTCGGACTTGCCTTGTTTAGTTAGTGTACACAACTTGTTTAATGTTCTGCTCTACTTCGTTGGTTGACTGAGTCATGACTCAGTAGTACCTAGCTATTACAATCCCGCACAAACCCGCAGTATTTTTTTTTTAGCCGCCCGTTCCCGCCCGCAGTTAAATTGAAACCGCCCGTTCCCGCGAGATTTGCGTTGGGTCCCGCGGGGTCCCAGTGCAGACCTCTACCACAGTCCTGAAGGTTTTAAATGTTTCCTTAAATGTTAACCTAACCTAGGTAGCATCGCAGTGTTACTAGTGAAGTGAAATTAGCTATATTAGCATAGGCTACAAAGAACTTTAAATTACAGGTAGACGGGCCGTTTTAAACGTTATTAACTAGTTTTTTGGCGCTTTTCCACCGCATGGTATCAGCTCGCCTCGCCTCGACTCAACATTTTTGGCGTTTCCACCGCAGTTCCATGGTACCTGGTAGCGGGTACTTTTTTTGTACCTTCTTGCTCTAGGTACCAAGTGAGCTGAGTCAAGCTAAAAGGTGACGTCGGCAGATGGCCGGCCATTGATTGGCCAGAAAGTGTGACGAAGTCACGAGAGCGACTTAAAGCAACAGCACCGCAGCTAATACTTATTACTATCAGATACAGTCCATTACACCAACAGTCTACAAGCTTTTTAAAAGTCAGATAATTTACAAAAGACTAGTTCGTCAACATGGCTAAAATTATAATGTGGGTTCTGTCCACTTGTGGGTTGCGTTGGTGTTATTTACGTCGCGTACAAAAATATGTCACGGTCTACGTCACGCCCCTTTCGCCGACGACCAGGAAGTACTATTTGCGGTACTATTTGCGGTGGAAAACCACCCGTGTTTACTACCAATCGAGTAGAGTCGAGTCGAGTAGTGCTACATTTGCGGTGGAAAAGCGGCATTAGTTGTCAAGTGGCCCTTTTCAAATGTCATATCGATCCTATGAATTTCCACGTATTTTATTCCTGTTTGTTCTACAGCTGCTAGTCTAGAATATTGTGCAATGGCCAAGAAAAACCACATCTCAGTTCTTTTTCCGTCTTCAGGGACTTGAAGTCCGTTTTTAGGGTCATTTTGATTGATAAACAGCCATTCTCTGCTGGTACAGGATAAATAAGTCAAAGAGATCTTCCTTCTCTGCTGGCACAGTATTAATATGTCAAAGAGATCTTCCTTCTCTGCTGGTACAGTATGAATATGTCAAAGAGAACAGACATTCTCTGCTGGTACAGGATAAATAAGTCAAAGAGATCTTCCTTCTCTGCTGGCACAGTATTAATATGTCAAAGAGATCTTCCTTCTCTGCTGGTACAGTATGAATATGTCAAAGAGAACAGACATTCTCTGCTGGTACAGTATGAATATGTCAAAGGATCAGCCATTCTCTGCTGGTACAGGATGAATAAGTCAAAGAGATCAGCCATTCTCTGCTGGTACAGTATTAATAAGTCAAAGAGATCAGCCATTCTCTGCTGGTACAGGATGAATAAGTCAGAGAGATCAGCCATTCTCTCCTGGTACAGTATGAATAAGTCAAATAGATCTTCTTTCTCTGCTGGTACAGTATGAATAAGTCAAAGAGATCAGCCATTCTCTCCTGGTACAGTATGAATAAGTCAAATAGATCTTCTTTCTCTGCTGGTACAGGATGAATAAGTCAAAGATCTTCGCAGAGTTGCTTCATCTCAGTCAGGTGACTTCACTTTTTTGTCAATAGAGAAACTCAGGTTTTCTTGCCACCCTAACTATCACTAACTATCACTAACTATCACAAACTATCACTAACTATCACTAACTAAATGAACAAAACTTTAGGCACATAACGTAAAAGTATAGTTTAAAAGAACCACTCTGGGGTAGTTTACTCAATTGTAAAGAGCTGTAGTCAATACAGATGGTCACTTGCATGATATATTGTAGTTCGCCACCAGCCATTCAATTGATGTACAATAATTTGCGTATTCCTACCATCTTAAACTCATCAATGCAATTAATTCAAAGTCTAAAGTGTGAAATAAATAAATCGAGGTGTATGTTTTACTACCTGTTCCGCTAGTGTCTCTGAAACATCTCATCCAAGTAGGAATAAATCCGAAAAAAATTGTTAAAACCAATAAACCCAAGAGGGCTCCTATTTTAACGTGTAAGAGATACTCCATGTTGGTTATTCTGGAGGCACACCGATCATGGAGATCTCTGTCTTAATATCAAGTCAAATGTCTGACTGATCGAAACTATCTTCTTGTCGTGAATCTGATTCCCCCATTGTGCAGATATAGAACATGAGGAAGAGGAGGAAGAGCAGGAAGACATGAGAAGGAGGAGAAACACATGTGCTCCACCCACTCAAACTTTTAAAGGACTAACACATATTTACTCACATTTTTATTATGCTGGGGCCCGTTCTTCGTACGTTGCTTAATACATCCGAGATCAAATGACACATCCGAGATGATTTCATCCTGCTAACAATGATCCGGCTAATTGGGTTCTTCGAACAAAAGTGTTGTGTATGATTAGTATCGCTGGATTTAGTTATGTGTTGGCTTAAAAGGGGATATGTATCGATAGTAGAAACATTGATCAGCAACGCTGCTATTGGCTGTTCAGAATGGCCAAAGAACGTGCCAACTTTTTCTCCCAATAAGAACACGAGTTTTTAATGGAAGGTTATGCCGAACTTGAGTCGTTATTTAAAACGACAGGGAACACCTCAAAGTCTGCAAATGCCAGGAGAGTGGGCTGGCAAAAAGTAGCAGAGAAATGAAAGTGAAATACAAGAATATTCTACAAAATGGTAGCCTTTAAATCATACTGTCTTTATTTTAAAAAGCCACTTATTTTTCCTCCTTTTTAAAAACCACTGTTAAATTATGTGTTTGTCTATTTATAACAGCCACAAAGAAAAAGGCTGAAAAAACGGTATCTCTTAACAATTACACTTTATCATATACATATATACATATATATCGTTTTATGTTAATGTCCTCTTGACATGAATATTAATGAAGGAATAGACTACCAAGGCATGGCAGTTGAGTCTGAAAACATGCAGAATGTGGAAATGAACAACGAATATAGGATTAGTTACATGATGCTTTCACTGTAGTTTCACTATAGTATTCCTTTGGCTTTTAGTCATATAAACCTATTCTACATGGAACATAAATTTCATCATGACTCAGACTCACCATACATACGATCTTCTTTTCGCAATATATATAGCATATAATTAAATAAACTGTAAACTTGAATATCTGGCTTCCTCTTGCTCGGCCAAAAAAAGTTTTCTTTGCTCCAGAGGAATTTGTCACAATCTATATGCCTTAACAAGTGATTTTAGAAACAAAATTGCATAATCAGCAGAGCTTTATAAAATTCTAACTAGCCACTGTTTGAAGAAAGCATGGCCACTGAACTGAAACTATGGTTAAGGTGTCTTGTCTGCTGCTGGAGAATGTACATTCCTATTGGTCATCTCCCAATCCAGATAAATCTCATCCTCCAATCACTTTATTAGCAAAAAATTGTTTCGTTTTATTACTTACAGTGCATCTGTGTTGAAAACAATTACAGAAAAAGTGTAGAAAAAGTATTTACATAGAAATCAGTAAAATGACTGCCTTTGTTGCTTGGCCACTATACTCAAGCCCAATAGTGCAAGAGTTGTGTGCGTAAAGTGACCTGTGTGAAGGGCAGGTGACAGTAAGAGAATGAATCACATCTCACAAACAAAAAAATACACACATTCAAAACAAAAAGAAATCTGTGATGGTTGTTGCCCTGACAAAGGTGTGCACTGTACAGCAATGTGCCTATAGGGTTTACAGTTCCTGGGTCGTTGTGACACAACATAAATACCCTTTAGCAACATCTGGGTAACATGTGCATAGGATTCATCTCCCACTCTGCCCTGTTTCACAGTCCACTGCTGCTGTCACCATCTGGGACTGACTTTGCACCGGAGCATCCTCAGTCAGGCCAGCCAGGAAGTCATCATTATGCTCCACCATCAGTCACTGGGTATCTTGGATCTACACGTTTTGAAGTTATACAGTCTGTCAATAGTCCAAAGGAGCCATGAGCAACTGTAACTCTTTGAAGGCGCTGCCATGGCGACCCACCTGGTCAGCCTTGTTTTTGACCATGTTGCTAAGATTCTTCAGCTGATTGTAACATGCTTTGCACTTCTGATGTCTAGAAACAAGAACACACTTGACTGATGATCTGGGATGGCTGTTATGAGGAGATATTTAAAAGCTTGGAGTTACAAAATCAGACTGACCGTTCTTCTCGTGTGATGTCCACTCCAACAGAAGGGGGTGCAGTGAGAGTGTCTGAGATGAGGGGCCAAAAACGCTTCAAGATCAGCTTCAGAGACATACAACCTGTCTGCACATAACTGACCAAACAGAGAAGAGACACAGTGTTATATTATATGCAATCCTGTTTTTATATGAAAACACAACAGAGGTAGCGTAAAGGTCCCATTATCAGCCACCTAGTTCTCAACGTTCGCCATACTTTTTATGAAGTGTTGATAAAACACAAATTGAAAACAAACCATTGCACTTTAAAATATAGATACACATCTATACTATAACATTCCAGGTTTAATATGTTTTACTAAGGATATACCTCCAAGGGTTACCCAAACCCTAACCCTAACCTCCAAGGGTTACCCAAACCCTAACCCTGTCCTCCACTCATAACCTGTATTAATGGCACCTGTTTGAACTCAGTATAAAAGACACCTGTCAGACTCCACTATGGCCAAGACCAAAGAGCTGTCAAAGGACACCAGAAACTGCATAGTAAACCTGCACCAGGCTGGGTTAACCCTACCTAACACTTTAACACCAGGCTGGGTTAACCCTACCTAACACTTTAACACCAGGCTGGGTTAACCCTACCTAACACTTTAACACCAGGCTGGGTTAACCCTACCTAACACTTTAACACCAGGCTGGGTTAACCCTACCTAACACTTTAACACCAGGCTGGGTTAACCCTACCTAACACTTTAACACCAGGCTGGGTTAACCTTACCTAACACTTTAACACCAGGCTGGGTTAACCCTACCTAACACTTTAACACCAGGCTGGGTTAACCCTACCTAACACTTTAACACCAGGCTGGGTTAACCCTACCTAACACTTTAACACCAGGCTGGGTTAACCCTACCTAACACTTTAACACCAGGCTGGGTTAACCCTACCTAACACTAACACCAGGCTGGGTTAACCCTACCTAACACTTTAACACCAGGCTGGGTTAACCCTACCTAAAACTTTAACACCAGGCTGGGTTAACCTTACCTAACACTTTAACATTATCCTAAATGTTTATTATCAGTGTTTCTGCAGATGTTCTGTTTGTTCATGGGGCATTTTTTTCTCCTGTTTTTCTTTCAACAGGACAACCATGCTTATCCCATTTATTTTATTCTGGTTGATTTTTGAGTATATATAATATTTATATTCATATTTAATATATTTATTCAAGAGTCAACTGGGTCACACCTTATGTTTTTACTGTGTCTCTGATTGATTTAAGATGTTTCTGCTGTTTATCCTGTTAGTAATAATAATAATAACTTGCTTCACTAATAGTGAAGCTCTTTAGACTTCAGATTGAGAGTTAACAGCAACAGATTCCAAATGCAAATTTCATAATTTTACTTTAGACCTTTGATTGCTAACTAGCCCTTGGTCCTTTATAAAGATGAGGATGCAGATGGTAAATATTGAAAAATGACAATAGCTTCATCAGCAACATACAGTTGAGTGTCTCCACTTCAGTCATGTTACCTTTCATACTTGCTCTGTAACAGCTCCTCAATCTGGGGAAGGATGGACATGCACAGGTCCAGTTTCCATAGCGACCTACACCAACAAAGTGACCAAGCCAGATGGAAGTCAGATAGCACTGAGAGGAATCAATGTCAGATGTCTACTAACTTAATGAGAAGAGAAACACTCACGGTTTGAGGTTGACTATGTTAAGGATGTCTACCACGATGGAGAGATCATTCATGGACATGGCTGAGTCCAGAGACGTCTGGAGACAGAAAGCACAAACATTAACCTTCAGCTTTCCTCGGGGACCTGCTACTGTCTTTTCTTATAAACATTAGGGGGACTTGTGTACCTTGACATCCATACTGCCCCAGACTGCCCTGACTTGTGTACCTTGACATCCATACTGCCCCAGACTGCCCTGACTTGTGTACCTTGACATCCCCACTGCCCCAGACTGCCCTGACTTGTGTACCTTGACATCCCCACTGCCCCAGACTGCCCTGACTTGTGTACCTTGACATCCCCACTGCCCCAGACTGCCCTGACTTGTGTACCTTGACATCCATACTGCCCCAGACTGCCCTGACTTGTGTACCTTGACATCCATACTGCCCCAGACTGCCCTGACTTGTGTACCTTGACATCCCCACTGCCCCAGACTGCCCTGACTTGTGTACCTTGACATCCCCACTGCCCCAGACTGCCCTGACTTGTGTACCTTGACATCCATACTGCCCCAGACTGCCCTGACTTGTGTACCTTGACATCCATACTGCCCCAGACTGCCCTGACTTGTGTACCTTGACATCCCCACTGCCCCAGACAGCCCTGACTTGTGTACCTTGACATCCCCACTGCCCCAGACAGCCCTGACTGTGTCCAGGTTTTTGCGTCGACTGGTCAGCATCACACACATGGTATCATGGCCCTTCCTGATTTGGGACAAGGCATCATCATCCCCCAGAATGGTGGGCCGGTTATTACGAGCATGCTGCGTAGAGAGGAAAACTTAACACCTTCCATTCCAAAACACTACTTGTGGATAAAACTGAGTGAGATTACATGTGTGAGTGTGCACGCAGCATCTGTTATTATTACACACAGGAAGAAAATCTCCCACGTCAAGTCCTATTGGCTCATTCCTGGTTGATAAGATGACACTAGGCTGAATTTTTGCCTTTGCCAAGGTGACAGCTGCTGGTGGGGCTGGGCGGGGTGCAGGGGGGTTAGAAGCGGTGGGTCTCGTCACAGAGGACATTGTTGTTGGGATTGGTATGGGCCAAGGGGCGGAGGAAACAACAGTAGGCTCCACCCTCAAGACAGGAGTTGAGGAGGCTACGGGCTTCAACTGGCCAAACGGAAAAAAACATACAGTTAAGCACACATTTAACACATGACATAATACTATTTGCCGTTGATCAAGGACATGCAGATGATGAAGCACAGACCTGCTGTATGTCAATGGTGGGGGTCACCATGTTCGGTGTCATGTTGGGCCTCACCACAAAGATCTCTGAGAGGTGGTAAAGCATCACAGACATACACTGACATTACTGTCCCATTACAGAATACAGAGCTGAGAGGTAATAGTGTCAAGGCTGTGTTCTACTCACCATCCTCAAAAGGAGCAGGGAAGGGCTCGTTCCTCATAGGGGGGGTGCGAGCTGGCCAGGACACAACAGGATGGGCAAGAGAGGCATATATATTATTGAGAATGGAGCTAAACCTGTTTACCTAAACACTGAAGACCCTTGTTGCAGACCTGGGGCCCGTTCTTCGTACGTCGCTAACTCAGTTAGCTGGATTTGATTGTTAACGATTTGGCATGATCTTGGATCGTTTGGTTCTTCGAAGCTCATCCTAGACTTGTCGTCATAGCAACAGGTCCGTAAGCTCAAACCAGGGGCCCGTTCTTCGTACGTCGCTAACTCAGTTAGCTGGATTTGATTGTTGACGATTTGGCATGATCTTGGATCGTTTGGTTCTTCGAAGCTCATCCTAGACTTGTCGTCATAGCAACAGGTCCGTAAGCTCAAACCTGCTCGGGAGCAGGTTTACTTCATGTAAACAAGATTAGATTGAGGCTTTATAAGCGGAGGAGATAGGGAAGTATGTCGCAGCCTTACGCGAGCAACCTCTTGCGGAAGGTGGGAGAATAATTCGCAGAGCTTTTCAAATTAATCGCGTATTGCGGGATAAAGTGTAATTGTTTTTTTCAGCATTTTTCTTTGTGGCTGTTATAAATAGACAAACACATCCTTTAACAGTGGTTTTAAAAGGGAGGAAAAATAAGTGGCTTTTTAAAAATAAAGACAGTATGAATTAAAGGCTACCATTTTGTAGAATATTCTTGTATTTCACTTTTACTTTAATTTGTCTGCTACTTTTTTTGCCAGCCCACTCTCATGGCATTTGCAGACTTTAAGGTGTTCCCTGTCGTTTTAAATAACGACTCAAATTTGGAATAACCTTCCATTAAAAGGTCTTGTTCTGATTGGGAGAAAAAGTGGGCACGTTCTTTGGCCATGCTGAACAGCCAATAGCAGCGTTGCTGATCAATGTTTCTACTATCGATACATATCCCCTTTTAAGCCAACACGTGATCCTATCCAGTGATACTAATCGTACACAACAGGTTTGTTCGAAGAACCCAGTTAGCCGGATCATGATTCGCACGATGAAATCATCTTGGATGTGTCATTTGATCTCGGATGTATTAAGCGACGTACGAAGAACGGGCCCCTGCTCGGGAGCAGGTTTACTTCATGTAAACAAGATTAGATTGAGGCTTTATAAGCGGAGGAGATAGTGAAGTCTGTCGCAGCCATACGCGAGCAACCTCTTGCGGAAGGTGGGAGAATAATTCGCAGAGCTTTTCAAATTAATCGGGTATTGCTGGATAAAGTGTAATTGTTGAGAGATACCGTTTTTTTCAGCCTTTTTCTTTGTGGCTGTTATAAATAGACAAACAAATCATTTAACAGTGGTTTTTAAAAGGGAGGAAAAATAAGTGGCTTTTTAAAATAAAGACAGTATGAATTAAAGGCTACCATTTTGTAGAATATTCTTGTATTTCACTTTTACTTTAATTTGTCTGCTACTTTTTGTCAGCCCACTCTCCTGGCATTTGCAGATTTTGAGGTGTTTGTTCCCTGTCATTTTAAATAACGACTCAAGTTCGGCATAACCTTCCATTAAAAGATCTTGTTCTTATTGGGAGAAAAAGTGGGCACGTTCTTTGGCCATGCTGAACAGCCAATAGCAGCGTTGCTGATCAATGTTTCTACTATCGATACATATCCCCTTTTAAGCCAACACATGATCGCGCAATTATCTCAAATAACTACATCCAGTGATACTAATCATACACAACAGGTTTGTTCGAAGAACCCAGTTAGCCGGATCATGGTTAGCAGGATGAAATCATCTTGGATGTGTCATTTGATCTTGGATGTATTAAGCGACGTACGAAGAACGGGCCCCAGTTATCAAACAGTACTCAGTATGTACAGTGAAAAGAACTACAGAGTAAGCCTACAGATGGCACTTTTTGGTTGGAAGATCTCCTTGTAGTCATCAGCATTACGGATCTCGGCAGAAGACTCCTTCTCCTCTCTCTCATCCTCACTGCTGGGTCTCTCGCCCTCAGGGCTACGACGCTGGGCTTCAGTGCTCTGCTGTTTCACCCTGGGAGCCCCGACACACAACACAATGTTTACAGTCACTCTCTCTAGCATTTGCCATTGTGTTGGAGGTGTAAATATAACTGCTGACCTCTGTGTGTTACATGTGGTCATTGGTCTCTCATAGTTGCGGCGCAGAGTGGATCCTTTGGGTGATGGCTCTGTGAGTGGCTGATTATCCTGGATCACACCTTGGATCACAGAACCAGACTTCTTCACCCGGGTTAGGTCAACTACATAGGAGGACACATTGGTCGTGTGGAAGGACACACCAATCTATGGGGAGAGAGGGACACATATCCAGGGAGATGAAAACATTGGGGACACAAAAGAGAGCTACAAAAAAAGCAAACCATTAAAAGTGTAACAGTGGCCCTACCAACTGGTGGTTGCATATTGCAAGGTCTGCCACACGGCCCCAGCCCACTGGAACCAGGTCAAAGCAGCGGTCCGGCTCCCAGCCATACACACGCAGAGAATCCACTGCTCCACTGTACAGACAGCCACCGTCTGGGTCGAACGAGATACACCTAGAGGACAAAGAGGGAGAGAGAGAGTAGCTATCTGTGAGATACTGAAACCATGCTGTCCATCTAATTGTATATTAACAGTGCATAAATCCAGTTACAGAGGCCTACCTGACTGCCCCTGTCTCTCCTTCTGACGAGCCAATCATCTTAAACTTTTCAAGGTCCCACAACTTGACAGTCCTAAAGAGGACAAAAACAGAGATTTGAGCCGAGTTTAGTAACCTATTGCTTTGCTGTGAAGTAGGTTGGGGTAAAGAAACTGTGAAGGAGGTGGGAGGAACCTGTCTGAGCTGCCAGATGCCAGCATGTACTCATTTGGGTGGAACTGGATGATGCTGACTGCTCCGGTGTGGGCCAGGAATTCAGTGATCATCTTGCCTGCAGTCAAGTCCCAGAGCTACGTCACAGGGCAGAAAGGAGAAGCTGATAACTAATTGACAAGATGGCAAATTTAGTTACTTCTAAGCATGAAGGGCTGCATTTCAAAAGTCATCTCTCAATTCCTTCATCAGAACGAAACTACTGCACATGTGAGTGCGAGTTTGCTGCCCTGTGTTCCTTTTAAAGGAGAAGAAGAAAATGCTGGAAGATACTTGAAATCTCAGAGTGGGGGAACAGGGTTAAGGTTAGAGTGAACAGGGAAGGATCAGAGAAGGATCAGAGTGAACAGGGAAGGATCAGAGAAGGATCAGAGAAGGATCAGAGTTAACAGAGAAGGATCAGAGTGAACAGAGAAGGATCAGAGTGAAAAGAGAAGGATCAGAGTGAACAGGGAAGGATCAGAGTGAACAGAGAAGGATCAGAGTGAACAGAGAAGGATCAGAGTGAACAGGGAAGGATCAGAGTGAACAGGGAAGGATCAGAGTGAACAGGGAAGGATCAGAGTGAAAAGAGAAGGATCAGAGTGAACAGGGAAGGATCAGAGTGAACAGAGAAGGATCAGAGTGAACAGAGAAGGATCAGAGTGAACAGGGAAGGATCAGAGTGAACAGGGAAGGATCAGAGTGAAAAGAGAAGGATCAGAGTGAACAAGGAAGGATCAGAGTGAACAGGGAAGGATCAGAGTGAACAGGGAAGGATCAGAGTGAACAAGGAAGGATCAGAGTGATCAGGGAAGGATCAGAGTGAACAAGGAAGGATCAGAGTGATCAGGGAAGGATCAGAGTGAACAAGGAAGGATCAGAGTGAGCAGGGAAGGCTGTACCTTGATGGTGCAGTCATCTCCAGCGGAGGCCAGCCACTTCCCATCTGGACTGAAAGCCAAGCACCTCACAGCCTGAGTATGGCCCTATAGACATATATACAGTCAGGCTGAGTGTGGCCCTATAGACATATATACAGTCAGGCTGAGTGTGGCCCTATAGACATATATACAGTCAGGCTGAGTGTGGCCCTATAGACATATATACAGTCAGGCTGAGTGTGGCCCTATAGACATATATACAGTCAGGCTGAGTGTGGCCCTATAGACATATATACAGTCAGGCTGAGTGTGGCCCTATAGACATATATACAGGTCCATAAGCACCTCACAGCCTGAAGACATATACAGTCAGGCTGAGTGTGACCCTGTAGACAAACAGTGAGGTCAATAAGTATTTTATCACCCTGTGATTTTGCTAGTTCTCTCACTTAGAAAACATGGAGGAGTATAAAATTTTCATCATAGGTGCATTTCCACTGTGAGAGACAGAATGAAATAATAATAATCCAGAAATCACATTGTACAACTGATTTGCATATTACTGTGTCAAATAAGTATTTGGTCAAGAACACTCTCCAAGACTCAAGTCACCAGAGAAAATACAGAGGGTTCACCACTAGATGTAAACCATTGGTGAGCCTCAGAAACAGGAAGACCAGATTAAAACCTCTAAAAGAGCCTGTACAGTTCTGGAACAACATCCTATGGACAGATGAGAGATCAAGGAAAAAGAAGAGTATGGAGAAGAGAAGGAACTGCTCATGATCCTGATCCCACCTCATCAGGGTGCAAGATGGCTGCTGGCTACAACAGCTTTCCACACTTGTTAGTTATTTTAGACTACCTTTCTTTTGTAAATATCTTGTAAATATCGTATTTAAGGCTTGTGCGACACAACCAGCTATGTTTCTTCCGTGTTTATCTCCGGTTTGTTCCTTCTGTCAATGTCCAGATTTGTATGGACCTGGCTGTATGTACACCAACACTAACATATACAAACTGACATAAAGGGTGCACAGACAGACATAAGCCCTAAACCAAAGAGGAAGACAGAAGATATTCGCTGTGAAATGTAATCCTTGGGCTAAATCCTGCAGCAAACACACAGCATTAGCCCTGATTAACAGAGCCATTCCAATGGCAGGCACAGCTAACAGGATAACAAGCCACTGATCAACAGGCTCCTATCCTGCTCCCTTTGCTTAAAGGGACAGATCTAATCAACTACACAACCACTGCACACATTGTTACATTTGGTATTTAAAAATAATCGGATTAATCAATGGCTCTCTACTATCAGAATCTATTTCAATCGCTATGCAAGATATACAAATACAGAATTCACTATGTCAGAAAGGAGCCAACATAGAACATATATGCGGCATAATAATAAAACACGATACAAAAAATATAATGTAATACAAATTAGATACAATAACACAAAAGTACAAATAACATAAAGTACAAAGTATGTACTGTTCATGAACACAACCACACAGAAACATCTTACCTTATACCTGAAGACACACCCCTTTCTCCGGATGTCCCAGAGCTGCAAAACAAAGAAGATTTCTTCTGTATTTACCTTTACTCACACTGGCTATTCTCATTGAGATATAAATCTCTTATTCAGGTGAACCTCTTCAACCTCACTAAGGGGAACAATGTCTTGTATGATACCATTTCAAATGAACCCAAACTAGAAAATGTTGGACAGATATATTTACATAATACTATACTATACTATACTATACTATACTATACTATACTATACTATACTATACTATACTATACTATACTATACTATACTATACTATACTATAAACCATATTGCATAAATAAAAGACAAAGTGTTCCTATTACATAGCGCTCTCCTAAAGGCAAACACAGTCTTGCCATGCTATAACCAGCATATAGTGGCACTTATCCCTAATAAATGAGTTGCACACCTATGGACAGTGAACACACACCTAATACACACACCTTGATGTTGGTGTCCATTGAGCCAGATGCCAGGTATTCTCCATACGGATGGAAGTCCAGGCTAGAGATATTAGCCTTGTGTCCTATCAGGGTCCTTAAAACTGGGTAAACATATACAGTGAGGTGATAACACTCTGAAGTATACATGCACAAACAACCTGCTGACTCTAAAGGTAAAGTGCAAAGTTACTCTTGGCTGCTTCCAGATCCCAGACACGCAGCGATCCAGACTGGGAACCTGCCACCACCTGCTCCTCTGAGCTGTTAAACTGCACACACTCCACCGGGTTGTTATGACCTGTCAAACTCTTCAGACGAAGCAATATAGAAACAGACAAAGATAGAGAACAGAGATAATTATGTTATGGTGTTATTTCTGTCCATTTCCACTTATTGTTACTTTAAGACTAATATATTGGAACCTTTTAAATGTTAAAACAACATTACAGACACACATAGCAGTAATTTACCATGATGCAGTTGGGTTTGCTGATGGCCCAGATGTTGACCCTGCAGTCTTCCCCTCCAGTTGCCAGGAGACGACCTGAGCTCTTCCCCAGAGCAACCGACGACACATTACTAGAGTGAGCTACAATCTCCTCTGAAACACAGCAGTATCAGGAGTGAGCTACAATCTCCTCTGAAACACAGCAGTATCAGGAGTGAGCTACAATCTCCTCTGAAACACAGCAGTATCAGGAGTGAGCTACAGTCTCCTCTGAAACACAGCAGTATCAGGAGTGAGCTACAGTCTCCTCTGAAACACAGCAGTATCAGGAGTGAGCTACAGTCTCCTCTGAAACACAGCAGTATCAGGAGTGAGCTACAGTCTCCTCTGAAACACAGCAGTATCAGGAGTGAGCTACAGTCTCCTCTGAAACACAGCAGTATCCGACCAGGAACATACAGGTCAAACACACTCTTTTATGGTAATTTGGTCTTCATGCAACCATAAAAACATTTGATCAGGACGACGGGGACAGATGACTGTAGAGAGACAAATACTCACGTAATCTCCAAGATGTCTTGGTAGCATTGGCCACCGCCATAATGGTGTTTAAGACCAACAAATAATAACGTAGTCCTGCCAAATGCTAACTTTGGTTGTAAAGATGATACTTAAATTCAGGACCCAGTCAAGTGTTACAGATGAACTAAAGTTAACTTGTAGAGGCACAGTGAGCTTCTCCTCACATCTTCTGGTAGCTGCTCCTAAAACTGCCAATGACAAGTAAAACAAAAAAATATGTTATTATTTTATCAAGGTAGAGTTGGGTTAATATTGTGTTATTATTGTGTTTCCAACACGGTATGTACATAGCAGCTCTAACTAGTCAAACTAGTCTCTCTAACTAGTAGCGCAGCGGTTAGCAGCTAGCTGGTTTGTAGTTCAGACATCTGACAAGATACCCTAGTTAGTCTACAGAAAGTTCTTTATAGTTGTTATAGTTAATTGACTTGCAACTTAAAAGCGAGAATAGTTTGACACGGGATTTTAACAAGTAACAGAAGTTTCTTCGTTTAGGTTTACTTCACATAAAGCAGTTTTAATACTAAAACATGAATCCAACAGTCAGTCTAGCTGAGGTCTTGTAGCTAGCTGGGTTAGCAGGTGCTAAATCAACCTCAAACACGTCATATTGTAAACCTACCTGAAAGTGTCATTCATCAACTTTTCCCTTGTGATATATGAAACGAAAATCCCCAGATTTAAATCTGTCTATAACTAATATAACTTATACTAAGCAGTTAATGTTTATGTCTCTGCGACACTTTAAGAGTCTAGACAACTGCAGCTTAGCAACAAGGCCACTTCCGGTGTCTGCTTAGCAACAAGGCCACTTTCGGGGTTTGCTTAGCAACAAGGCCACTTCCAGGGTCTGACTGAATCAAGATGAGGTGTTAATGAGGTAACTTCAGGTATGTTAATGAGGTAACTTCAGGTATGTTAATGAGGTAACTTCAGGTATGTTAATGAGGTAACTTCAGGTATGTTAATGAGGTAACTTCAGGTGTGTTAATGAGGTCACTCCAGGTGTGTTAATGAGGTAACTTCAGGTGTGTTACTGAGGTCACTTCAGGTGTGTTACTGAGGTCACTTCAGGTGTGTTAATGAGGTCACTTCAGGTTGAACCCAGGTCAGTCCAGGGGTTAGGGTTAAACCTGAAGTGACCTCGTTCTCACCCAATCTTGATCCATAGTTCAGGGCCCCGGTTAGGCTGAATGTAATATCAAGCTATTTTAGATGTCTGGTCTAGAGGATGGAAATAAACCACTGCCTTTGATTCACATCTATATGCAGTATAACCCTAACCCTATACTACACCAAAGTACTTAAGTAGTTCATGAAATAAACAGTTAAACTAGAGAAATACTGTAATTTTATAATTCAATTGTTTTATGTATGTGTACATTAAAACTTTGACAGCAAATCTACTCACAGATATTGACTGATAAAAAGCCACTGCTTTTCAGAACAATCCTGCATGCTAATGCAAAGATAGTTGACATCATATTGCTAATCTATGTCCAAATACAATTACTTGGAAAGCTGAAAATGTATAAATGTCTTTGTAAATGTCTTTGTTTTTATTGAAAATCTGGACAATGTTGATGTTGAGAGACTGTTTTGGATTAGATCCAGGCAAGATGGTGTCACATAAAAAGAGAGCTGAAAAGCAGTATGTAAAACATCTATGTACATCTGGATGTAGACAATCAGAATATTATGAAGTTAGCTTTCACCTTTTCGTTTCAAGGCCATGACACTGAATTGACATATAATGTGTTATATAACCAAAAGACTGACTATTAAAGGAGAGTATTCCAAGGTAAAGGCGATGGTAAAAGCCTTGTATAGTGAAATATGTTGGTAATACATAATAAAGGATTATCGTAATACATGGTCCAAATTTTTATAGAAAAGAGAGACTATTTCATGATTATATCTTAAAATATAAAAGTGAGATAAGTATAGCAGTTGGGATGGAGGTTAGCCAGTTGTACCACAAGTCTGGTTCCTTGTACATGTCTGTTCCTTTTGAATAACTTAAGAGCTGATGGACGACTGTATATTAGGTTCTGTGTATAAAAATAAAGCAGTGTGCACAGCATGGTCAGAATCTCTTCATCTGTCTGCGCTCCTGCCGTCTCTGTTTCTTTTCATTGACCTCCTCTGGAGCTGTAGGACTCTCTGCTGACATCCAGGGACCAAGGAAGTTGACCCACAGTAGGTGCACGGCTCGAGCAGGAGCCTGACACAGACACATGGTGATGGAGAAGGTAGAGATAAACATTTAAAGAAATGTGCCACATGCTACCATAGGCTGTTGCAATAACACCAATGTAACAATGACAGGTTAAAGGGTATGGATACACCATAGAACAGCCACGTAGTAAGACTTACCAGTAGCCAGAGGTACCAGAAGTAGCAGGAGATGATACTTAGAACTTGAACTATTGCAGTAAGAAGAATGACATCCTTCAGGTGCCTAAAACAGTTAACAGGCTGCGATGTTAGATTCTAAACTGAATGTCCTTGTTAAGTTAAATGTTCTTGACTACCTTTAAAAGTTCATCACTTTGATCATTTTGGATACACACCAACCCATTTTCATACTCACTCTGCCATGCCTTGTTCCATGTTCAGATCTATGCCTCCATCCAGCAGTGTCCCATCCTCCGTCAATACTGGTTTAGCCATGGTGGACATGGAACGGTAACTGCCAACATACACAGCCAGTGCAAACACCAGGAACAGCTAGAAAATAAAATGTGTATTATAAGTCAAGAAGGGTTTTAGAGAGAAGAAAAGGAGAAACAGGAAATGAGTGATAGCAAGCGAGCAGGACAAGACAGAAGTGGTAGCACATAGTATGTGTAATTGTTTATAATAATCCCATGAATTTACTTCTGAGAAGTAAATAATCTTTGCATAGTGTAAAATATTCTCACCCATGTCCAAAAAGTGGATGAGCCGTTGAACACCAAGAGGTTTATGGAAGTGTATATCGCCTAAATGAAAGTTAAAGTGTACACATTAACATTTAATAGGCTACATATTAGTGGGACAGTCATTTCTATCAATAGTTTCAAAGTTTATCCCAGTCAGTGTTAAATCTTACATTCGCTCCCAAGATGACTCTTGTGTAGAACTTCAGTGTCGTCTCGTTCTCCTCATATATCTGCTTCTTACCTTTAGTGCCTACCTTACCTTTGGGCTGTGTACATTGAAACATGGGTTAGTCAATAACAAAAACAACACTGCAACACAATATTAAGACAGGAGAGAAAGTATCAATGTTAATGATCTAATCATCTAATCTAATCAATGTCTATATTATATATAGTTATAAGACATACCGCCATTGGGACAGCAACACTTTTCTGCTTTTCACGTTGAAGACCCTTTCTGACATCGACCTCAGCACGCTCATAGGCTATATAGATGTATTAAAGTTCTGTAATAATAATAACAACTTGTTATGTTATATGTCTATTTAATGCTCTAGTTCAATGCTCTAGTAACACATCAGCGTTGTGGGATTGAAATACATTTCCGGCGCGTGTCTCTTTCGTCAGGAACATTAGGCGCGTTCGATTTGTTTCAGCGCTGCAGGCGGCGGCAGCTGACTCTATAAGACTCTTATATGCAATATACATTATAAAGGGTTAGGGTTTTATCATGTCTATGCTTATATGTCTATGGTTGTATTGACTAGATGCAGCAGACCTGAATTCAAATTGATTTAACCCGTCTCAAATATACACATCAGATGTGGATGTAACACATTAAGGTTTTTTTTGACGTTCATTACAAAGTAATTTTAGCCCGATAAGATATATCGTGGTATGTTAACCCAGCAGTATATGTTTATTAATCCAGACACGTAAGCATCAATAACATGTTTGCTTTCGCATCTGCCAGTTGGAGTAATGGAATGACAAAACATTTCTTTACTGGGTTTATGACCACATCCATCCACATATTACTGTTTAATTGAATTTCATGTTTATTAAAAACGGTGTAAATATAACGAAATAACAATAGGAGCAATACCAGCCTCAACAATCGGTTCCATGTTTTACAATATCTGGAAGGAAAATTGAGTTAACAAGAAAGCATCAGCCTTTGATCAAACTTTTAAGCATTCCTTACACATGGCTACATGTTAGTATTTGTTCTGGGAGGTCTGAAGTCACTTGCTGGCTGTGGTCAGATAATGTACTGTACTGTGCGGCTTAATGCGCAGTACTGTTAAGAGCTAGCTCTATTAGCTGTGTGCAAAACAAGATAAAGAAATGTGAATGCTTCCATGCAGTACTAAGGCAGTAAGATGCAGCTCTATATTGCCAAGAAAACTTCTATTGTAAAACACACACATGCACCCAGGAAGAATCTCTCCAGGAAGAATCTCTCCCTGTGCACATCTCTCTTATTGCTCATGTCCTTTTGGACAAAGGCTGCCCAGCTCATTTTATGTAGAGTGACCTTCTTGATTAAGGTAAATGAGTGAAGAGACCAAGATGTCCCTCATTAGAAAACAAAACGGCAAAAAGGTCATAAAACTGTTCAACACAGATATACTTCTACATAGAATCCATTCATTAAATAATCATTAAAAACATCAATAAGGTAACAGCCTTGTTTAAAGTGCATTTTTACCCAGTTTTAAATACTGCTATTGCAATGTACACTGTTGAATGATTAGGCTTATTTAGCACTGTTTGTTAAAGGGGAAGAGATGAACTGCCTTGGCCAGAAGAGCAAATCTCAGTCCAGGCTAAGAGATAAGTCATTCTGGATAATGATGTGTTGACTGCTGTTATCATGTTGGTCAGGGAAGCTGTACTCTCCTCAGGTGTCCATAGTGAGTGTTGAAAGACATTGCGCTCAACAATAACACTAGCAATGTCGGGGGGAAATGCAAGATCCTCTTTCCTCCATGTCCATGAAGGTATTAACGGTCTTAGTTTTAAGTATTAGGAGGTCAAATGTCTTACATGTGGATCTGAAAAAAACACTAGCTGTCACTCGCTCATGTTGCTCAAAATAGTCACAACCTGATCCATTTAATTGTTTGACTCATTGGATGAGAAATGCATAGTCTCTTAGAGGCTGTCGCTGATCTGGTGTTCCAAAGACTTGCTGTCAATTCAGTGGTGCTGGATGATATCCCTCCAGACCAGGTCTCCTCATCTTTGTGGATGGCCCATCAGGTATCTCAGGCGACCAGCTTTAATCGTCCTGCAGGACAAACCAGAGGAGGGCAGAAGTGTGAAGAGGAAAGAACTGGGGTGGTTGGGGTGTCCCACATCCAAATCTGATTACCACAACTCAATTCAGCTCAGGCAGACAGCAGCGAAAATGAAGAAGCGGACAACGTGAAACATGTAGGAACAAACTGTCAGGTTGTCTCACACATGTATCTCTGTCTCCCAATAAAGACCAAATATAGACACTCTAACACCATTTTTCATTTACAAAATAACAACATGGGTTTGTAGACTCACTCAAGCTTGTGGACTTACACTGTACATCCCCCCTCCACACACACACACACACACTAGCGCTGTCTTGAGTTAGAGGCAGGAAGTGTTAGGTGGGTCTTGTCCAGGTGACACAGGTGGGCATTGGGCACCATGCCATGCTGAGCGTTACCATGCCAAGCTACCAATCATTTAGCATTAAGCCCACCTACCTGCCCCCCATCCCCGAGCAATGGGCTGGCTGTGTCTACCTGCCTGTCTGTAAACCAACCAATTACAGTATCAGGACAACACCTTTCCAGGGTCGAATTTTAATGTTTTGAAAGTCAACTACATCAGTATGTGGTGTGTGCCGGGAAAACCATTTTTTTCCTTCGGCGTGTTTACCTGTGGAGAGCTGAGACTGGGACCTCCTTCGTGTGGTGGGGGTCTTGGAGGTGGAAGAGAGGCTAGAACCAGCACTGCTGGCCCGGGAGATGGGAAGGGGCACCGGAGTCACTGGTGGAGAGTCCAGCTGCAAAAGACAAATATTCCTATTAAGGACTGTAATGAAGCTGGATCTGTCTCAGTTATAGGGATAACAAATGGACTTGAGGGATCCCAGATAAGTGCTGTCTTAAAGTGCTGTGTTAAAAAGTAAATGTTAAAGATTAAATGTTATAAGCTGCAGGGTACAGAGGAGATTTACCTCAATACTGTCATGGGTAGGGGAGGAGGAGTTGGAGGAGTTTTCTGTCTGTCTTTTTGATGAGATGGAGCCTAGCTCAATGGTCCGTACACGCTGGGCAAACTTCAGCGAGCACACTGACTCACTCATGTTGCTGACTAAAGGAGACACCTGGACCATCATCAGCGTCTTGCTGTCCCCACTAAGTGAGTCCTGGAGGAGGTAGGTGAGCCGCGAGTTCCTGAACGGCACATGGGAGTGTCGGCTACGCAGGGCATTGATGACATCGCCCAGGGCCGACAGCGACTTGTTGATGCACTGGGCCTCTCTGAGGCGACTACCCTCAGCCCCGGACTTGCTGATCCGCTCAGAGCCCGCCAAGTCCACCAGGTTCAACTTACCTTCAGGAATAGGACACATATTATTGACTGCTTCTGGCAATGTGTGTGATTATTTCTGTGTGGGTGCGCATGCATGTGCGTGTATAAAAATTACCATGAGTGCGATGTCCGGTGGAGCAGTTGAACCCTGCCACAGTGATGATGAGGAGTGCATGGGAGCGTGAGCTATGCTCATTCAGGTTTGTACAGGCTGTGGCTCTATTCCTGTGACCCAGCTCTAACACCTATGTTCAAATGAGATGTGTTAGCAGCAGTCCCTACCTGAACAGGTTACAAGACACACACGCACACACACACTCTCCTGGAAAGAGTTCTATTTATCTAACATGTAATACAACAATGAGGGTTGAAGGAGGCAAATCCCTGCTCCAGCAGAGAGAGAGTCCTAGCAGCCATTCAACCATCAACATTCAGGATAATAATCTACTACAACCTAGCAGCTGAGCGGTGACTAAGAGCAGTAGTTGAGCAGTGGGTGAGTAGTTAGGAAATCAGGCTAGTATGCCAGAATGTTGCCGGTTCGATTCCCAGCTGTGCAAAAATGATGTTGTGTCCTTGGGCAAAGCACTTCACCCTACTTGCCTCGGGGGAATGTTCCTGTACTTGCTGTAAATTGCTCTGGCTAAGAGCTGCAGCTAAATGACTTAATGAAGATTAGCAAAACACACGAGGTTATTATCCAGGCCCCCAACTACCATTTCATAGTGAGCAAAACAACATCATACTCTGGTAGATAGACAAATCATCAGATCCTGCTTGCTAGACTCTCTGAGATTAGCATCACTGGCACTGCACTTCAATGCATCTCATCCTACCTGATGGGAAGATCCTGCCAGGTCTTCTGTCATGTCCTCGCCAGCTTTCCACTGGTGTCCCACAGAGACATGACCTCTCCTATTGTTTTGTACTTGCTGTGAGGCATATTGTTATTGTTGCTTGCCTTCCTACAGGTACACTATTGCCCGTTTGAGATGCAGACCATCTCATAGCTGAATGCTCTTATAGCTCTTCCCTTTGTCACTTTAGTTTCACACAATGTATGTTTCCTAATCTGATAACCCACAATGTTTGAGGACTATCAAGTTGTTACGATCAGTGACCGATGCTCTTTTGTAAAGAGCTCTCTTGGAAGTCGCTAAGGATAAAAGCGTCTGATAAATGAATACATTTAAATTACTTCCTGGTTGCCTCTCAATAGAACTTGTTGGTCTTTGAGCAACCAACCTACGGTCCATCAACTGACCTTATTGATGTCCTCGGGGCTTTGGACGTTGAACTCTGTGAGACCAGGCACATACAGATGACCACTACCATCTGGGTTCATTTTAATGTCCAGCTTCTCACTGGGGTTCTCTCCCAAGAGGTTCCTGGTGGAAAGTCAAACTGTCAGATGGTTCCTAGCCATGGAGCATTCCATCATCACACTCTGGGACTAAAACTTGCACAAATGTTCAGAGGTTACACAACAGTGAGGGGAAAAAAATAAAAAGGGAAATAAATGACAAACGACATTGAATATAATCCACTCTTATATAATCACTGACCAGTTCACTCAAATTGCCTAAGCACACATACCAGCGAGAACATGGTGTAAGAGAGGGTTTAGGAAGGACTTGCTGTACATACAAGGAAATACACTGTCTACTAATGTTGCAAACCCCTGCTTTCTGAAGTAGGTAACAAAGTAACCAATTGTTCACCCAATCACTAAAGTGCTTGTGTTATTTGCTAAGCTTAGTTCAGTTGTGTGTAGGGGTGTGTGTGTGTGTGCTTACCGAAGGGTCTCATTGTAGATCTCCACCATGCTGACGGTGATTTTATAGTCCCAGTCGGCAGCTTTCTCAGTCACCTCAGAGAAGAGCAGCCTTAAAGCTCTCTGGTTAATGCCAGGGTCCTGGACCACACCCTGATGATATTACACAATCTATTTGTCAGCAACCACCACCATCTTCCAATCACTGGTTAAGATCTACACCATATTCGGACCAGAGAGCGTAATTGGGTAAAAATGTTCAGGACAGGAGAGGTTTTCTATTATCCCCCAGCTCAACCTACCTCCATGGTGTAGGTTTTTCCTGAGCCTGTCTGTCCATAGGCGAAGATACACACATTAAAGCCATCGATACAGGAAGTCACCAAAGACTGGACCTCCTGGAACACCTGTGTGTCCAATCAGAGAGAGTTTAAGAGTAGCAGCTCTTAAGACAAAAGAAAAAGACTATGCAGGTGCCTTCTGGATTCTTGGTGACCAACCTCTTCCTGAGAGGCATGCGGTGGGAACACCTTGTCAAGTTCAAAAGTCATCAGTTTGCCCTTGTTGGAGAGGTTGAGGACTGAGTCATCATCTGGGTCAAAGGTCACCATGTTTTCGTTCTCTGCTGAATCTGATTCCCCATGGCACACAGGTCGCACCCGACAGAAAACCCTGATGTTGCCTGTAAAATGTAGGCAGAAACCATTATACTAGGAGCTAAAGGTGTCAGTAGGAACTACATATCCCAGTGGTGAGTGGATGAAGGTGGTACCTTTAAGTCGCACCAGCTCGTTATGACACTTCTTTCTCAAGTTCATCTCCCTTTTGTATTTACACAGCAGTTCCTGGTTGGCACTGCTGACCTCACTGATCACTTGGCAGATCTGTAGACATGACAAATTGGCACATAGATTTAGCATCCTGATGCTGGCAAAAACATACATATTTAGTGTTTGTAATGGGACACATATCAATTCACACACCCATTGATAAATAGGGCTGGGTATCATTCAAAAATAAAAACACGTATCAAAAACAAAACAAAACTGTTAATGCAGCCTACCTTAAGAATAAGCATACATTAAAATGATCAGTATAGTTATTTAATTCCATGTCAGTATCTATGACTATCTTAATGGCAAAACATTAATCACAAAAATACAATCAAAATAAAAACCAAGCTAACCCCAAAAAATACAGCATGTATCATCGTTTTTTAGAGTCCCACTGATAGCGCTGCCTTTAGCTGTAGTTTTGGAGGATTCTTGTGATGAGCATGTTGAAGACTCTGTAGTTGAAGAGCAGGTTCACTACACTGGTCTCGGTCTTTTCGCAGTCAAAGACGGAGCAACTTTCTGCTCTTATGTTTGCTTTGTGCTCTGTCAAGTGCTTCATCATACTTGTTGATGTGCTGCTCTGTCAAGTGCTTCATCATACTTGTTGATGTGCTGCTCTGTCAAGTGCTTCATCATACTTGTTGATGTGCTGCTCTGTCAAGTGCTTCATCATACTTGTTGTGCTGCTCTTTTGGCCGGTATTATTTTATCTCAAATATTGCATTTTGCACTGTTAGCATCAAGCCTGATGAAATATAGCCACACTGATTTTTCCACAACTTTTCCATATATACTACTATTTCTTCTTTTTATGACAGGTTACAGACCATCGTTTAGGCTGTCTTAATGGTTTTCTGAGCGTAACCACAGTTGGCATGTTAACCCCTTCAAAATGTGGTACCAAAAGACAAGACATGTTTCAATACTTGGTAGTACCAAGGCATTTCAGTTGGTACCTAAAAAGTATCACACACACAACATGCCATATGACCTCTTGCTTAGCCTCTGAAATGGCTTTGTCCAGCATGAAGGGAAAGTCTTGGACCTGTCTCTTCAGACAGTTGTAGTCACAGGTAAGAGTTCGCAGTGCAGGTTGCAGCGTCAGCAAGTTCATACGAACACCTGGACAGACAAACTTAGGAATTAGAAAACATCACCAGAATACAGAGGTTGGCACTGACTGCATTAATTACTCACAGAAAACTTACCTGCTAGATTTTCATGAACAGCTTTCATCTCACATTCAGCTCTAATGAACGCCTCCTCAATTACTCTGTTTTTCTCTTCCTCCAGATTCTGCATCTCAGCCTCCAGCAGGCCCTGGGTCCTCTCCATCTCCCCCTCGTACACCAGGATCTACACACAAACACAGGGGCCAAACAAGGGGTGAGAGAGGAGCCAGGGTAACACCAACACCTACCTAGGTGAGGAGGGGTGGAGCCCTTGGGCGGGTTTGGAAATAAGAGTTGAGCCAGAAGTGAAAGGCTCATAGGTGCAATTATATGGATTCACATCAGACAGTGTTTTATAAATGTATGATTATGCAGACAATATCAATTTGATTGCAAGTACATCTTTCTTGCCACCTCCAAAAATATAAAATCCCGACAGGTCTATTTTCTTAATCCATCCAACTTGCCTTACACTATAAATTAACAAAACCTGTCTCATGAAATCCATGTCATGTTTTCCCTATACCCTTGTACTCTTTTACACCATTAATGAGTGAGTTTGGATCAAAAACTCAGACTGACATTTGGCACCTATTTATGGATGTTAAATATGGGATATGGGAGTCAGGTGGCTGAGCGTTGTGTCCTTGGGCAAGGCACTTTACCCTACTTGCCTTGAGGGAATGTCCCTGTTCTTGCTGTAAGTGGCTCTGGAAAAGAGCGTCTGATAAATTACTAAACATAAATGTCCAGTAGGCTATTTGGCAAACTTAAAACCCTAGATAATGACTTGGTGAACTTAAAATGGTAGAATTTGTGCACATTTATATTGCAATACTACACAGCTTTTATGAAAGGGACTTTTGACAAGCTAGTTTACAGCCACGTGTACAGGCTAGTTTGCAGCCTGGTTTTACAGAGAAATGGACCAGCGGTCTGTGACAGGATTGTCAAACATACCAAACCCAGCTTTGACTGCTAATAATGAATAGTTCTAGTGATTTCTTAAGAAAGAAAATGTTCATGATGTCCACGATTGACAGTGTCTGACATTGTTGACATGCTCTTATTACTTATAACAGAAAGTCCCACAGCTGTCCCCCCAATGTCTAAATGACCTTTAGGCTCTTAGAAAGACTACAGCATTAGGTGCAAGCATGGAGGCAGAAACACGAAGGGCCACTTCAGAAATTCCAAAGTCTCTTGCCGGATTCAACAGATAAAGCTACATGACTACAGACTGATCCATCAGTGTACATGCTAGTCTTTGTAGAGCACAACAGGGAGTCAATACAGAGCACACACTGGTTGGTCAAGTTAGTCACACATTAATGGGTGGGGTTTGGGAAGCTGAAACACAAGGGTGTTGAAGGAACACAAAACTACAGCATGACAGATTTACTAGCTGTTATTTTAATTAAGGTTAGATTAACAGTGTTGACTACTCTACATAGCAATACATTCAGGAAGAAACATTGTACTATAGTTACATTAAAACTGCAATGTAATTTGTGGTACCTGTGAAACTTGGTGGGCTTTCCAGGGTTACATTGATGTTAAAATGGATCTTGTTATGGTAATAAATTTCAACTGCCCCATACAGATGCCCCACCATACACCTGCTCCATACAGGTGCCCCACCATACACCTGCTCCATACTGTACCTGCCAATGCAAACACTCAACATGATTACATTGCAGTTCCTATGTCTGTAGCACCACCAATGTTTTACAGTTGGCTTTGCTGCTATACAGTGTTTTGTTGCCTGTCGACAATTATGCCCAGAATTGGATATGAACACGACACTTCTGAACTCATTTTCGATATAATTTATTGCAATAATGTTGCACTGTCTGGGAATAGACTACACAACATTGATAGAATATGTTGCACTTAAGATATAATGTCTGGTAAAACTACAGACCATTCCTTGACTGTAAGCACCAAATTATTGGTAGAATTATTCTGTTTTTTTGTTTGAATATCTGCTGCAGTGTTGACTTGTACAGCACTAGCTGCAGTGTTGACTTGTACAGCACTAGCTGTAGTGTTGACTTGTACAGCACTAGCTGCAGTGTTGACTTCTGAATTATAGGGGGGAATCGAAAAGGGGGATGGGGGGCCAACCTTGGACAACCTGTGAATGACCTCGCCGTTGCCCTTGCCGATAGCCTTGGAAAGCAGGGCGCACAAGCAGCCATGGTCCATATGCAGCTGGAACCAAACGTAAGTGGAGAATTAACATGAAGGATGAAAGCAGTAAAACCATGTCCTGACTGGATGTGATGCGACTTCACAACATTCCTTGTTTTCTGTTGGAATGTTCTAGCTAGACACGAGTGACCCAATGCTGTGCAGCGCAACGTTTTGGCTAAACATTTTGTCGGACGCCCTGTTTCTGTTTATTTTTAGTCGGTAGCATTGAAAGCTCTATAGCACATGAAGTCATTGTAATGTGGTTAGTTTACATCGGGTCCTCAGGGCCCACTGTCCTGAATGTTTTAGATGTTTCCCTGCTCCAACACACACCTGATTCAAATGTAGACAGAGAGCATCCGTTGCCCTAACCCAATGACAGTCGTATGCTCACATCCAGTTAGAACATGATGACGGTGTCAATCTCTAGGTGTGGAGTGAGGCTCTATCAGCTTTTACACTTCAGGGTTCTAACACCCACCAAACTGTAATATGCTGGTTAAAATACATTTTAGCAGGTCTTAATGGAAACTTACAAGCCAGTTTGACCGGAGTTGCATGAGGCATTACATGCATGAAATAAGGCCAGAGGTGACAAGTAAAGAAGTACAAATACTTAATTACCTTTTTTAAGTAGAAATCTATACTTTCTGGGCTAATAATTTTTCAGGTCAGTAGATGTTTTACTTCTATTCCTTATATTTGCATGCAATTACCTGTACTTTTGTCAATGTTGGACCCAGTCCAAGAGTACATCGATCTGAGACGGTTTACCAATCCTGGAAGTCAGTCTCCATGATGAACAGGGACCAAGTTCCCAGTCCCTTTCCACATCACCCTGCCTGTGATGCTGCACCAAACATGGGCCCAAGCCCTGTGGCTGCCTAAACTGACTTTGTGCTACCTCAGACCCAAGTTGAGCATTGAGTATTGATGTTTCAATGGCCAATTTACTCTCTCTAGATGTATGACTATGTTTATCCTGTGTTCTGCTCCTGTCTTTCACCAAACATTTCTGGAGGAGGAGATCCCTCACTGAATTGCTCCTCCCAGTTTCGTAATTTTGTTTCTCCCTAGCGAGTTTTCTGGGAGTTCTCCTTGTCTTCCTTTAAGGTTTAGGTTGGTTGAGGGCCAGTTCTATGGGCATAAGTGAAGCCCTTTGTGACATTGCTTGTAAAAAGATCCAAGACACCTATCCATGCATCAAGCTCCACAGGAATCTTCTAACAGTGATGCCATCAAAAATAAATGGAAATGAATGGTGCTTTTTAACTGGTTGATCGCTGACTTAACCGGCTCCCGACCAGATTAGGCGTTCAGCATGGGTTACCATGGTGACTGAACCTAGTAACAATTCATCCACCTTTGTGATACAGAAAACCCTAGGTTGAACCTTCAGTTACCTTGCTAATGCCAAATCTTGATTTGTACTGATCGGATTGCTTGCAATACCCAAGTACATACCATGACCATATTGGCTGCAGGTGATAATGTACACCCACTTAGTAGTTCCAGCAAAACTGCTCACCATTCTAAATGATGGTGCTGGCTACATGGTATGACAGTGTGTCTTAAATAAGTAGCTAACCATAACAACAGGGAAACAAAGCCTTACAATGTTGCCTTTAAAGAGCGAACATGTAATTCAATAATTTCAATATTTGTTAATATAAGACATTGGCCCACTAGTTATTTTTTTATTTGATTTTGAGACGGTGAAATGGCGGGTTAACTAGCTAGTCTTGATGTTAAATATAGTGTGAAATTATGTTTACGTTTTGGAGATGATGTCAACTTTGATACATTCATTTCAAATCAATCTATAGTTCAACTCGCTAGTTCAGACTGTGGCTGGTGGCAGTAGCTCCTTCAAGGCAAGACTCTCGGACATTAGTTTATATCTTACATAAATATGGACAAAACTACTACCATTACAGTAACTGTTAGCTTACTGTATCGTAATGAAACATTACAAGACTGTCATTAAAAGTACAAATATCTGTTAGCCTACATTTATTTGAGTCTACCCTAATACATGGTGAGTGTTTAACGTTACAGGTTTTGTTTCTGATTAGTTGCTCTTAATGCGACTATGAAATTTAATTAATCTTTAGCTAAGGGATTTGAACGAGAAAGTTTCCCTAGCTAAGGTAAAACATAATTACCACAAGTATTGCCAGATATTAGAGCGTTTCAAAAATGATAAATTTTCTTCCCAAGCTGGCTGGATATAGCAGTTGACATTGTCAAGAAAGACAGCTACTACTGGAAATTTCACTTTTTTCAAAGTTAGAGATGCACCTGCTTGAACTCGCTAACTAGCAGAGCTATCAAACAACACTAGTGCTAAAACCATTTACCTGCTTGATCCAATGACTCAGGAAACTGCTCACCAAAAGAAAGGAAAACCCATTTGTGGAGCAAATTAAGATGTGTTTGTAGTAAAGCTGAAGGCTCGTTGACATCGCTGTGAGACTTAGAACGTCCCATATGCGTCACTGTTAATGTCTGCTGGTGTAGTGACATTACACTGCTGTCAGTTCACATTCTGTGAAAAACTTTTTGGCAGAAAAAACGTTATCGACGCCTAAACCGTGCAACTGAACGTAAATCCCAAAAGCAAGAACACCCTAATTATTGTATAAAAAAGGAATCTGTTTCTCCTGTGGCATGGATTGTTGGATCCAGTGTGAGGTGTGTGTTGATGTGTACCCAGTGTGAGGTGTGCGTTGATGTGTACCCAGTGTGAGGTGTGCGTTGATGTGTACCCAGTGTGAGGTGTGCGTTGATGTGTACCCAGTGTGAGGTGTGCGTTGATGTGTACCCAGTGTGAGGTGTGCGTTGATGTGTACCCAGTGTGAGGTGTGCGTTGATGTGTACCCAGTGTGAGGTGTGCGTTGATGTGTACCCAGTGTGAGGTGTGCGTTGATGTGTACCCAGTGTGAGGTGTGCGTTGATGTGTACCCAGTGTGAGGTGTGCGTTGATGTGTACCCAGTGTGAGGTGTGCGTTGATGTGTACCCAGTGTGAGGTGTGCGTTGATGTGTACCCAGTGTGAGGTGTGTGTTGATGTGTACCCAGTGTGAGGTGTGTGTTGATGTGTACCCAGTGTGAGGTGTGTGTTGATGTATACCCAGTGTGAGGTGTGTGTTGATGTGTACCCAGTGTGAGGTGTGTGTTGATGTGTACCCAGTGTGAGGTGTGTGTTGATGTGTACCCAGTGTGAGGTGTGTGTTGATGTGTACCCAGTGTGAGGTGTGTGTTGATGTGTACCCAGTGTGAGGTGTGTGTTGATGTCTACCCAGTGTGAGGTGTGTGTTGATGTGTACCCAGTGTGAGGTGTGTGTTGATGTGTACCCAGTGTGAGGTGTGTGTTGATGTGTATCCAGTGTGAGGTGTGTGTTGATGTGTATCCAGTGTGAGGTGTGTGTTGATGTGTATCCAGTGTGAGGTGTGTGTTGATGTGTATCCAGTGTTCGTACCTGTGCTCGTAGCTGGCTGCAGGTCCTCTGGCACTCATGGAGCTGCTGCTCAAGCTCTCTAAGCAGCTGTCTCTGCACCGCCAGCTTCTCTTGCAGGGCAGCGCTTTTGGCCTCAGCTGCAGCCAGCTCCTTTGGAGACTCAATGGCCTGAGTCACATAATGGTGGGAGGGGAAAAACTGAGTATCGTCATTCTAGTATGATAGGAAATCCTTGTTCCAGGTGGGTGTGTCTCCTAACCTTGATCTGCATTGCAGACTGTCGAGCCAGCTCCTCCTCACAGTCCTTCAGCTGGAGCTTCAGCTGCTGCTCCACCTCTTCCCGCTGATGCTTAGACTCTTCCAGTTTCCTCTGGGTCTCCCCCAGCTGGCATTTGGACTCTTCCAGGTGTCTATGGAGGGTCTCTACCCTGTAGGTCTTTTCAAGGAGATCCCTCTCCAGCTCAGCCTGCCTCATCTCCCTCTGCCTGGCCTGGCTCTCCCACCAAGACACCTCTGCTCGAAGGACCTCTGCATCCTGCACTCACACAAACACACACAGTTAGAACATGACAGTGATAATAAAATACAGTATTATACAGTACAGTGTTAACTGGTGACACACACACACCTGGCAGCTGGAGCAGACAGAGCATGTGGAGCTGGCTGGCCTATCCTGAGTCTGGATCAGAGTAGTCTTGCAGCTGGCTGGCCTATCCTGAGTCTGGATCAGAGTCTTGCATAGCTGCAACTCCTGCTTCAGCCGCTCATTCTCACAGACAAGCAGCTCCAAATGCTTCTCCAGATCTGTGGAACCCTGAAGAGCAGAGGACCATACACACACAAACACATGCAAACAAGGACAGATATGTCAACATACAATAATAAAAATGCACTCCTTTCAACAGTGGATGTACAATGTTGTACTTCCAAAACCCAGGATTTAACGTGTACTTTTTTATTCACTTAAAATGCCTAACCCCAACCAAACACATGTTACTGTGTTACAGCAAAGGAATGTGTCACAAGTTACTTCAAACACTCCTGCGTCTATCCCAGGAATTTAGGTTAGCTAGGTGATATCCTGTGTATATTTCCCTCTCTCACTCTTCTACCCTCCATCTCGTCCCTTGTCTAATGTTACCAGCTCAGAGTGCAATCTCTTCACCTCCTGGCTCTGGTCCAACAGCTTTTCCTCCAGCTCCTCTACCTGTAGATCAATGTGAAACACCAGAAACTTTACAACTGTACTAGTCCTTTTTCAGCAAAGTTCATTGAATCCGGTATTAACTGTTAACTGCTGCTATCAAGCCGAAACTCCAATCCAATCAACTCCCCTGATGAACCATACCTGTGTGCGCAGCTGAGCAATAAGCTGCTCTCCCTCCTGACTGGTGAGACGCTCTGTGGAATGCTCTCTAGGAGGCTGTTGCTCTCTAGGAGGCTGTTGCTCCTTTGGATCAGCCAGCTTTTGCAATGTTCTCACGCCTGCACACACACAAACACACAACTGTATGGGCAGCTTAAATCAAGCAGGGCTGAGTAATGCTAAATAGACAGACAGTCGATATAGACCTGTCCTGTATTGTGTGCTTACACCCACTATCAGGACAACACACACACCCCACTCATTGCATTATTAATGGAACACTAAACAGGCATAACATGAAAACCCAGCCTGACTGTGGACTGACTCACACATTAGAGATAGTAACCATTTACTCATCTGTTCTACTGAAACTACCAGTTGTCTCCACTCCTCTATTCACTCTTCACTGTCTCTCTTTCCCTCTCCTCACCTGGGGGCTGGACTGGCTGCAGCTCCTGCTGTGTGTGGATGACGCTGGTCTTTCTCTGGAGCCTCTGTATGTTATTCTGCTGTAACCACTGAAGCTGCAGGCGTCTTGATTCCTCCTTACTACGCAGACAGGACTGGAAGTCAGACACCTTGTCTTGCAGCGTCTACACACATAAAGTGAGCGGTTAGGTGTCAAGCAAGTTAATAGGGAATCAAATCTCTAATGGTGTGTTAATCCTCTGAGGTCAAATGAAGTCTATGTTACAGATAACAATAGAACAGGGTTACAACAGAGTTCTACCAGACTGTTGCTATCACTGGCTACAGACAACACAGCTGTTCAGAAAAGCTCTCACAAAAAGATAGTAGGTAGAGGAGGAGAGGAGGTCATTGGGACACATCTAGTGAGCAGGTAGATAAATTAGAATGTTCCATAGGAACAGGAATAGGACCAGGTAACCTTCTGTTGAGAAGAGAACAGGGAGGTTGTGTCTCAGCCTGGATCAGGGTGGAAACTCCCTGTGTCATCATGTTGAATGTTGGTTTGTTATTTTGTCAAATGTCTGCATGAGGTCCTGTTTTTTGTCTGTTCTCCTGTGTTTTTATATTATCTTAATTGTGTATTATCTAATGTTACCTGCTTGGGGTCGGCTGATGGAATGTTATGTTACAATCAAGCATATTTACAGCAGTGGCATTAGTTATTAATGTGCATTGTCCCTGTTCAATAAATGTGGTGAACCTGTCATCTAATAACATTGTATGAATTGTTGATGTAAGCATCTGAATTGGCATTGAGCCTGTTACTGGAGCATCACTCCTGCTGATTCACATGCATAACCTTCTAAATGAAAAAACAATCCACACTGTCACACACAAATTGTAAAAACTGCTTGGGTCTGCATCTTTTGCGTGAGTGCGTAACCCTAACCCTCCCCATGGATCTGTCAGTGTGTGTATATATATGTATATATGTGTGTGTGTGTGTGTGTATATATATGTATATACCTGTATCTGTGTGTGTGTGTATATATATATGTATATATGTGTGTGTGTGTGTGTGTGTGTGTGTGTGTGTGTGTGTGTGTGTGTGTGTATATGCTCCCACCTGTATGAGTAGTTGCTGGTTGTGAGGACTAGTTTCTTTAAGGTCAGTAGTCAGTGAGGGACACTGTTGGAAGGTGGTACCAGGCAGAGACAGGAAGGAGCCGTCCTCCTCACCATCACTCATCAGAAAGTCACCTGAACTTGCTACAGGTAACCAAGAGAGACAGAGTGACACAGTCAGGTAACCAAGAGAGACAGGGTGACACAGTCAGGTAACCAAGAGAGACAGAGAGACACAGTCAGGTAACCAAGAGAGACACAGTCAGGTAACCAAGAGAGACACAGTCAGGTAACCAAGAGAGACAGGGTGACACAGTCAGGTAACCAAGAGAGACACAGTCAGGTAACCAAGAGAGACAGAGTGACACAGTCAGGTAACCAAGAGAGACAGGGTGACACAGTCAGGTAACCAAGAGAGACAGAGAGACACAGTCAGGTAACCAAGAGAGACACAGTCAGGTAACCAAGAGAGACACAGTCAGGTAACCAAGAGAGACACAGTCAGGTAACCAAGAGAGACACAGTCAGGTTACCAAGAGAGACACAGTCAGGTAACCAAGAGAGACAGAGAGACACAGTCAGGTAACCAAGAGAGACAGAGTGACACAGTCAGGTAACCAAGAGAGACAGGGTGACACAGTCAGGTAACCAAGAGAGACAGAGAGACACAGTCAGGTAACCAAGAGAGACACAGTCAGGTAACCAAGAGAGACACAGTCAGGTAACCAAGAGAGACACAGTCAGGTAACCAAGAGAGACACAGTCAGGTTACCAAGAGAGACACAGTCAGGTAACCAAGAGAGACAGGGTGACACAGTCAGGTAACCAAGAGAGACACAGTCAGGTAACCAAGAGAGACAGAGAGACACAGTCAGGTAACCAAGAGAGACACAGTCAGGTAACCAAGAGAGACAGAGAGACACAGTCAGGTAACCAAGAGAGACAGAGAGACACAGTCAGGTAACCAAGAGAGACACAGTCAGGTAACCAAGAGAGACAGAGAGACACAGTCAGGTAACCAAGAGAGACATTCAGGTAACCAAGAGAGACAGAGAGAAACAGTCAGGTAACCAAGAGAGACAGAGAGACACAGTCAGGTAACCAAGAGAGACATTCAGGTAACCAAGAGAGACAGAGAGACACAGTCAGGTAACCAAGACAGACAGAGAGACACAGTCAGGTAACCAAGAGAGACAGAGAGACACAGTCAGGTAACCAAGAGAGACAGAGAGACACAGTCAGGTAACCAAGAGAGACAGAGAGACACAGTCAGGTAACCAAGAGAGACAGAGAGACACAGTCAGGTAACCAAGAGAGACAGAGAGACACAGTCAGGTAACCAAGAGAGACAGAGAGACACAGTCAGGTAACCAAGAGAGACATTCAGGTAACCAAGAGAGACAGAGAGAAACAGTCAGGTAACCAAGAGAGACAGAGAGACACAGTCAGGTAACCAAGAGAGACAGAGAGACACAGTCAGGTAACCAAGAGAGACATTCAGGTAACCAAGAGAGACAGAGAGAAACAGTCAGGTAACCAAGAGAGACAGAGAGACACAGTCAGGTAACCAAGAGAGACATTCAGGTAACCAAGAGAGACAGAGAGAAACAGTCAGGTAACCAAGAGAGACAGAGAGACACAGTCAGGTAACCAAGAGAGACATTCAGGTAACCAAGAGAGACAGAGAGAAACAGTCAGGTAACCAAGAGAGACAGAGAGACACAGTCAGGTAACCAAGAGAGACATTCAGGTAACCAAGAGAGACAGAGAGAAACAGTCAGGTAACCAAGAGAGACAGAGAGACACAGTCAGGTAACCAAGAGAGACATTCAGGTAACCAAGAGAGACAGAGAGAAACAGTCAGGTAACCAAGAGAGACAGAGAGACACAGTCAGGTAACCAAGAGAGACATTCAGGTAACCAAGAGAGACAGAGAGACACAGTCAGGTAACCAAGAGAGACATTCAGGTAACCAAGAGAGACAGAGAGAAACAGTCAGGTAACCAAGAGAGACAGAGAGACACAGTCAGGTAACCAAGAGAGACATTCAGGTAACCAAGAGAGACAGAGAAAAACAGTCAGGTAACCAAGAGAGACAGAGAGACACAGTCAGGTAACCAAGAGAGACAGAGAGACACAGTCAGGTAACCAAGAGAGACAGAGAGACACAGTCAGGTAACCAAGAGAGACATTCAGGTAACCAAGAGAGACAGAGAAAAACAGTCAGGTAACCAAGACAGACAGAGAGACACATTGATCTGTGAATGGACACATTGCTGATCCTCTGTCCTTTTTTAGTCAGGGCTCATTATCCAATGCTCCTCTAAACATTTGACTATTTTTCTGTTCTTTTTTTTCAGTCAGTCCAATCTCCTTCTATCAGCCCCAATTTTTTCCTCCAAGGTTCTTAGAGTACCATGGAAACCAGCAAATGCTAGATAAGCAGACTGATAAGACTTCATCAGGTGAAACATTAACCCTGAGTATGCCTGTTTGTGTGTGCTTACCTTTTCCAACTCTGCTGGGGCCCAGACCCAGACCCAGCTTGAGAACAATCACAGCACTGTACTACAGGATCCAATCACTGTAATACTGTACGTCAAGTCACTAATACTGTATGCATAAACAACCATTCATGTGTTAAGGTGACCTGATCCATGTGTACTCTGACGTACTCAGATAATCAAACACTTGCACAAACAGCAACCTCTTACAAGCTATACAGAAGTTCCCAAAACCTAAAACTATGCACAAGAAAAACAGATTGAATAAAACCTTGGGAGTTATGAATGTAAACTTCATTTGGTTAGTTGTTGACAGCATAACCAGGTCTCCCAGAGTTCACTCACACACATGTACCCATTAGAACACTGACCCATCACCAGTGTCGCCTGGGGATAAACAAAAGCCTCTGAACATGAACACGACCTTTCAAATGGCTTTGTTAGCACCCTGACCCTCTGTGTCTATCCTCAGTAGGAACAATCCTCACCATGAACAGCACTCCAAGCACATTATCACAGGGATACAACACACTAGTTCACAATGTAGATGCACACACGCTAACAAACATACAGTTTTAGCATTCCTGCCCCCTGGACTGTCCCTTTAAGAGGATCGGCCTTAGAATAGAGAACCACATCTAAACACACAGACACCCATATCTCTAACACATCTCTAAACACACAGACACCCATATCTCTAACACAACAGTAATGTGTAAACTCTATGATGTTGCAGCTTTTCTTTCAAGGATCTCGTCTCCCACAGCTGAATGTTAAACAGACTCACAGGAACAGATCCTACAGTCCTCTTCTCTTCCCTCTTCACGTCTCCTTCTCTCCTTCGTAGACCCAAAAATGCAGACACACTGGTTCAACATGGCCCCGCCCCCACATTCAAGACTTGCTCACCGTCCAATGAGATGTCTTTCTTCCAGAGGTCCTGAAGGCAGGGGGCGTGGCCAAGATCCCAGGTCTTCCGTGTTCCGAACATGACAGCAGAGCTGAGCTGAGCACTAGACTGCTGGACCAGCTGCTCCCAGAGAAACAGAGTAGAGGGACACAGAGAGAGAGATGAACCAACTGCTGGACCAGCTGCTCCCAGAGAAACAGAGTAGAGGGACACAGAGAGAGAGATGAACCAACTGCTGGACCAGCTGCTCCCAGAGAAACAGAGTAGAGGGACACAGAGAGAGAGATGAACCAACTGACAAATCCAAACAGTGGGGAGGGAAAAACATATGACAAACATGTGAAATGAGAAAGAAGACATTTTAGAAGAGCGTACAGTCTAGTAATGAGTAAATTGCAGATGTAATTTCTGGACCAGCTGACAGTTATTAGTTGACTGATAATACAAGCTCCATATAAGCTCCAAACAATCCCCCACAATTATTATACCCCACCCCCCCCACCCCCACCCCCACCCCAAGAATAAACATGGGAATCCACATGAAGGTACTCGTCGACAGGTGCCAGTAACAATGGCAATTTTGCTCAAACATTAGTTGCAAACCAATTTGACTTTTGAGGCAATGAGCCAGAAGCTATTGCCTGTATACAAGTGGACTCATGCAATTTATGTATAAATATCCTAATTATTTGTTATTCTTTTAGGGGGGCACTCAATTTGTGGAGGGAACCCTACCCCCCCTCCCACCAACTAATAGTGGGGGAAATACTGGACATTCGGTACAAACACACACATAATAAATTAGGCTGCTTCAACAAGTTATCTCTTGAAAGGTGTGCAGCATGAGGTCAGGACATTAACCAAAGAACGTCATCACTGTCATTCTGGCTCCTCCAGTCGTAAGCCAAGATGTCAGGTATGACCTGAAACTGATTCCTGGCTCATATAGTTCAATCCTAAAGTGGAAGGGCTCTAGAGCTGGAGCTCTACTGCACAGCAACACACACTTGAGACTCTAGGTTGTCTTCATATAAAAAGTCCATCAGTACATTATAGTCTATGGATCTACAATAGTTTTATTGTGCTCCATTGTTGAACTACATCACACTAGCAGGACTCTCCATCGCACAGTCATCAGTATCAAAATGCAATTTACTATGACAACCTCTAATACCCCACCGACACACACACACACACACACATCATACCCTTCTATTTCCTGTTGCCTTGCATTCTGCTTGATGACCATAGTGATCTCGGTCCAGCCAGCGTTTGTTGATGAGAATTCCAACCAAACCCAACATGCTGTCACAGAGCCATGGCCATGCTTACAGTCTAGTCCAGACCACATTCACATCCATAAAGTGACCCTCTGCTACAAGAAAACTCCTCCATTATTCTCTCACAGATATGCTCACTCTACTGTATGAGACTGATGACTAGGAAGGCTGGGTTAGGTTTCTCCCAACCAGTAGGATTCCACATGACCTAATCCCAGACCAGCTCTAAATTCACCAATCACAAAACACTACCAATAATCTTTTAAGCCTGGGAGCAGATGGTCTCCTGTCCCCCGTCACTTTAGGTAGAACTGCAAGCAGCTCTTAGGGGGCTGATCTAAGGTCAGTTTGTTTTCTACCTCCACCAGTTCTAAGGACAGGATGTAGAGAAGAGCAGCTGATCCAGGGACTGTACTTCTCCTTTCTTCCTGTCCCCATACTGCCTATAAGGAGACACACTGCCTATAACATAGATGCTTTCAACTCTGGTTTCTGTTGCAATTATGAGTAGGATCCTGTCGCAAGCACCTTGATAAACGGTACTTATATAGTGCATCCAGAAAGTATTCACAGCACTTCACTTTATCCACAGCTTTTAATAAAATAGACGCAACAATGTTTCCCAAAACTCAATACCCCATAATGTCAAAGTGAAAAAGGTTTGTTTAATACTTTTCATAGATAGAAAATCTATGAAAATTCAGAACCAAAAAATAACATGTATTCACAGCTGTCGCTCGATGCTTTGATTAAGCACCTTTGGCAGCATTTACGGCCTCAAGTTTTGTTTTAAGTGTAATGCTACAACCTGGTGACACCTATTTTAGGGAAGTTTCTCTTATTCATCTTTGCAGGACTTCAGGGCCTGAAGCAGATCAGTATATTGCTGCATTCATCTTACCATCAACCTGATGAGTCTTACAGTTTTTTCTGTGGAAAAACATCCCCATAGCAACCAACATACTTCACTGTAGGGATGCTATTGGCAAGAACATGAGCAGCGCCTACTGTCCTCCTGACTTAACACTTGGCATTCAGGTCAAGGAGTTCAATCCTTCTTCCATCAGATCAGACAATTTAGTTTCTCATGGTCTGAGAGTCTTTTAACGAGTGTTTAAACGAGCATCACATGCTTGAAACCAAGTTATTTATCCATAATTTTGAATAGGTGCCAACAATATGGCCGGCCCATGATTTTTTTTTTTTTATGTCAGATTTGCTGTTGGAATGTTGTTCCAGAAATGTCAGGTTGGCCATGACTGTATCTGATCGTATATCTATATTCTTCACTCTGATCGTGTATCTATATTCTTCACTCTGATCGTATATCTATATTCTTCACTCTGATCGTATATCTATATTCTTCACTCTGATCGTATATCTATATTCTTCACTCTGATCGTATATCTATATTCTTCACTCTGATCGTATATCTATATTCTTCACTGGGCATTTACTCCATTTTGCAAGTTCAGACTTGACTGCAATGCCTTAGCTCACACACTTACTACCAGATGTTGCACGTATAACGTGTACAACTATTTGCAAGTGTGCATGAGTTTTGTAGTTAAGAAAAGGGTGCAGCCTTGTTCAGCAAAAGACCACAGAAACCGAAAGTGGAAAGATGGCGCTGCCCAGTACACTCTTGCTTGCCTCATTGCATCACTGAGCACTTTTTACAGACATGAATGGGTCTGAAAACCTACATCCTGTTTATGGTTGATTAACTCCACATTTAGAGGGGGGAGACTGACTGTCACTGACTAGGGTTAGCCAATCACAGAGACCGCTGTATTGATTGATTGATCAGAGTAGACCCTTTGTTCTAAGTTTACATAAACCAGTGTTAAGGTAATGGGGGGTTACCACTCTGTAACAACTGTAGCAATATGAGTCCTCCAATGTGACTGGTCACTGAACATTCTGTTAATTGTAAGTATACTGTAAAAGAATAAATTGAACCAGAGACGCCATCTTGACTAATTCAGCACACAGTATAATCGAAGGATCCGTCACAACACACAGAAGGGCAGACAGATAGACAGGAGATTACATGGATACAAGATGAACCCCCAACAGAGACAGGAAAAGGAGAATATCCTGTTTATACATCCAAGACCACATTCAGCAGCAAACACGCACAGGCACATTTTTCCTTCCCTCAGATTGCATCATCTAATTTTCTGGTCCTTATCTTGTTCATCTCTCTCTCGCTCTCCCTTTCTGTTCCCATTTCCCCTCTTTCTCCCCTCCATCTTTCTCCCCTCCATCTTTCTCCCCTCCATCTTTCTCATCCTCCATCTTTCTCATCCTCCATCTTTCTCATTCTCCATCCATCTGTATTTTCTCTGTATAGACCACTCACCTCCTCCTCTGCAGTCTGTGTGACCTGATCATCCCTGTATTGTTAGTGTCTATTTCCCAGCATAAACCATAACTAGCTGCTGAAAACCCCACAGTGAGGGCTCAGTGATACCAGCCAGCCCACCTCCTTTATCCAGTATCCGGTAATGCATGCACTCACACACGCACGCACGCACACACACACACACACACACACACACACACACACACACACACACACACACACACACACACACACACACACACACACACACACACACACACACACACACACACACAGCTCTTGTGCTCTGTTCCTTAGTAACAGTGGAACTGGAGCAACATAGACCCTGTAGTCAGTGAACTGCAAGCTCCTCCCCCGCTTCAAATATTCAAAGCAACAGCACAGCGCTGTGTGTCACATTATGGTCCATATTCTCCCATCCTCTGAAATACTTAAATGACTAAAAGGTAAAATGGCTACAACGCAAAATGAGCACAAGCATTTCAATTACAAGAGACAAATCAACCCACCTAGATATAAGTTGTTACATCTTGTTCATGTGCTGGATCAATTCACAATCACTAAACCTCTCCCTCATTTTTTACTTTAGTGCTTTTGAGTAGTTTTGCTTCTCATAATCAGGACCAGGTTGTTGTGACATCTGAACAAATACAGAAAATGAATACAGTTCAGAAACATCTCAAACAGAACTGTGTGTCTGCATGCATGGAAGGATCCTAACTGGTCTGGAGTATGTGCATTATTGATGAGCAATTCTACACCCAAGACCAGGTACTATAGCCTCCCTGAACATCCTTATAATATCAGTATTTAAGACACTTTGTCAGTTTCATCTTCAGGTACCTTAACTGCTTAATCTCACTTTGTCCTACTCATGTCCTACTCATTCTTACTGGCACAGTAAGTAGGACAACATTTACTTTATGCTAACGATGTGTACTCCTACACCGAATGGCTGCCACACTTATCCTTCATTTGTTTGATGCTCATCTCCCTGGCCCTTAATGATATGCATATGCAAAGCGCAATAACAATAAAAATATTGGGGTAGTATGCAAAATATTCTGATCTGATACTACTTGGCAGAGGAAATATGTGAGTTTATTAGAAAAGCATGCTTAATACCTATTCTGTACCCATAGTTATTGCTACTGAACAAAATCATATGCATTTGTCAACATATTTAGTCTCAAAATGTGTCATTGCTGATCTGCCTTCAAGCTTATGTGCTTTGGCATTCATATGCAGGTACACATCCAAAATTTAAGTACACCAAAGCCTTAAGTGTGTGAGTCTTGTTGCGAATGGGTGGGGGATAATGGGTGGGGGATAATGGAAGGGGGGTGGGGGATTCAAAAGATGGAGGCCAGGAGAGAGTCTGACTGACTAGAATTAAAACACAGCAGGATTATGGGTTTCATTCCCCAAAGAGAGCATGTGCCTCAGATTGACAACATAGGTTATGCAACACATACGTCATGTTTGCTGCAGTTTCCACATAAATCAGGAACAAAGCTCTGGTCTGGCGCAGGTACAGAAGCAGACAGGTCAGAGGACATTAACCTTTCTTCCAACACAGAGGTTACATAAATGCACAACTAAATACAACTAGTTTTAGTCTAAAGAAGGGAAATACTCTAACCACACCAATATAAGTAAAATCATTACTACAGCATCACTTTCTGCTTTCTCCAGTTCAAAGTCAATCTTATCCACAGCCAACTGACAGGATTAAGCCTTTACCCTTCCTCTATATCTTCCCCTCTCTCTCCCTCCCTCTCTTCCTCCCTCCCTCGCTCTCCCTCCCTCTCCCTCTCTCCCTCTCTCTCCCTCCCTCTCTCTCTCTCCCTCTCTTCCTCTCTCCCCTTCTCCTGTGATGAGCATGTGTGCATCTGTATCTGTTAAATCCCCACTTTACTTATTTCAATTCTGGAATCAACTCCCCACCTCCATCAGAAACACAGACTGTCTCGTCACCTTCAAGAAAAGTCTCAAGACTCACTTGTTCCAAGAGTGTAATGGCACTTAGAAATATCAGCTGTTGATGTTGTTGTTGCTTTGTTGTTCGCCTCCTACATGCAGACTATTGCCCATTGAAGGTGCCTGCCTTAAATTTGTAAACTTTTAGTCTGAATGCTCTTAGAAATGTTCCCTTGGCACGTATTGGTTTCTTACAATGTATGTTTCATAATCTATAAGCCTGCTATGTCTGGGGTCTATCACGTTGCTATGCTCAGTGACCGATGCTCTTTTGTAAAGCTCTCTCTTGTAATTTTTTATCAATATTTTAAGACGAAAATACACATTTATGGGACTCTGGATGATCTGGCCGAAATTGTTGCCGGTTTTCATTCATTTAGCAGATGCTCTGACGTGATGGTCATAGACGGAGCAATTGTTACTCTGCACCCAAAGTGATGCAGAGGTTGTGGTTTCCTGTCCTGAAAAACAATGTAAAGTAAACAGGGAGAGTTTCTGTGGGATAAACCCACCCTGCTGGAACTAAAGACTTGTACGCCTGAGGTCTCTCTTTGAGGCTCCTAATAAATGGGAGGGGCTAGGCAGGAACAGTCTCTCTCTCTCTCACACACACACACACACACACACACACACACACACTTTGGGGACCCCATTGGGAGCTTTGCCAAAACATGCTTCATACATTCAAGGCCCTGAACTGTGACCCAATTTCACACAATGTGGTTCACTAAACCAACACACTCATCTCTCCGTCTCCGGAAGAGGGGATCACTCACTGAATTGCTCCTCCCAAAGTTTCTTCCATTTTCTTTCGTCTAGCAGGTTTTTTTTCTTTTCTTGTCTTCCTTGAGGGGCAGTTCTATGGTCATATGTGAGGCCCTATGTGACATTGCTTGTAAAAAGGGCTTTACTACAAAATGTTGATTTGATCTCTCAACAAGTTACACTGAGAAACTGGTCTGTCATGTTTTACAGCACTTCTCTGTCCGAAAGTTGGGAAGATGGAGGGACTAAGAGAGGTTGCGCTCTGGAGAGGAGAGATACGGGTTACAGGTTCTAGATTTTGTCCCACAAAATCCAAAATTGCACATGACATATGAGATGTTTCTCATCTGAGCTATTTCAGTGCTTAATAACAGAGTTACACAGCAGGGGAAGATACAAATACACGCTTAATAACAGGTTGGACTTAACTCTCACTGAGAGAAAAGTCAACACTGCTTAGGGACGGAGAGTGGAACAAGAGCCATCCTAACCCAGAGGTATTACTAGGGTATCTCTGGTAGGAAAACCCTATCATTATTGGTGGTATTATTAGGATTCATCAGGAGGAAACCTAATATTATTGTTCCTTTTCTTAGGATTTCTCTAGTAGAGGACTCTGCTGTCATTAGGATTCCTCTGTGAGTGAAAATTATGAATGGCCAACGCATAAAATGGCAGACACAGGACAATGTGATATATTTTGACTTGGTATGTTTCTTGTGACAAAACTGTTCAGAAATGAAAATTCCAGAAAAATGATTTCATTTTCCAACTGACAGGGGCTGGTGCTGTGGTGTCTAGGGCTGCATCAAATATCCTTTTTGCTCTGCTAAATTGCTTCACTAGCCCACACTTGACTGGTGGGGACCTCATTCTAAATACTGCTGCAACTATTAGTTGCTCTTGGCACTCTCCTCCCCTCAGTATGGTCATCAGTATGGTCATCAGTCTGACTACAGTATGGTCATCAGTATGGTCATCAGTCTGACTACAGTTTGGTCATCAGTATGGTCATCAGTATGGTCATCAGTATGGTCATCAGTATGGTCATCAGTATGGTCATCAGTATGGTCATCAGTCTGACTACAGTATGGTCATCAGTATGGTCATCAGTATTGTCATCAGTATGGTCATCAGTATGACTACAGTATGGTCATCAGTATGGTCATCAGTATGGTCATCAGTCTGACTACAGTATGGTCATCAGTATGGTCATCAGTATGACTACAGTATGGTCATCAGTATGGTCATCAGTCTGACTACAGTATGGTCATCAGTATGGTCATCAGTATTGTCATCAGTATGGTCATCAGTATGACTACAGTATGGTCATCAGTATGGTCATCAGTATGGTCATCAGTATGGTCATCAGTCTGACTACAGTATGGTCATCAGTATGGTCATCAGTCTGACTACAGTATGGTCATCAGTCTGACTACAGTATTGTCATCAGTATGGTCATCAGTCTGACTACAGTATGGTCATCAGTATAGTCATCAGTCTGACTACAGTATGGTCATCAGTCTGACTACAGTATTGTCATCAGTCTGACTACAGTATGGTCATCAGTATGGTCATCAGTATTGTCATCAGTATTGTCATCAGTATGGTCATCAGTATGGTCATCAGTCTGACTACAGTATGGTCATCAGTCTGACTACAGTATGGTCATCAGTATGGTCATCAGTATGGTCATCAGTATGGTCATCAGTCTGACTACAGTATGGTCATCAGTATGGTCATCAGTCTGACTACAGTATGGTCATCAGTATGGTCATCAGTCTGACTACAGTATGGTCATCAGTCTGACTACAGTATGGTCATCAGTATGGTCATCAGTATGGTCATCAGTCTGACTACTGTATGGTCATCAGTATGACTACAGTATGGTCATCAGTATGGTCATCAGTCTGACTACAGTATGGTCATCAGTATGGTCATCAGTATGGTCATCAGTATGACTACAGTATGGTCATCAGTATGGTCATCAGTCTGACTACAGTATGGTCATCAGTATGGTCATCAGTATGGTCATCAGTCTGACTACAGTATGGTCATCAGTATGACTACAGTATGGTCATCAGTATGGTCATCAGTATGGTCATCAGTGTCACCACTTCCCACTGTCTCCAAAATGTGCATAGACCTACGTATGGGTCAGTCAAGCAAGTTAGGGTTAGGTTCGCTTCAGTGGAGAGAACCCAGACTCTCTGTACAAATGAAACATACAAGTCTGGTAAAACCAGAACTAAACCAAAACTAACTGAGTCAGCATCCCACTGTCAGACAGAAAAGATCCCCTTTATCAAGCTAAGCATATCTTTGCATCTGCAAATTCTTTGACTTAAGTGGATGTAAACAAAGTCAAAGCAGAGTCACTGGTCTCAGATCCTGCATCAGAACAGAGACATGGTTCAGGTTGTTGTGCCTCCTGCTTCCAGAATGCTGCTCCAGGACTGTGAGGAGAAGAGGAGCAGGACTGTGAGGAGAAGAGGAGCAGGAGTGTGAGGAGAAGAGGAGCAGGACTGTGAGGAGAAGAGGAGCAGGAGTGTGAGGAGAAGAGGAGCAGGACTGTGAGGAGAAGAGGAGCAGGACTGTGAGGAGAAGAGGAGCAGGAGTGTGAGGAGAAGAGGAGCAGGACTGTGAGGAGAAGAGGAGCAGGAGTGTGAGGAGAAGAGGAGCAGGACTGTGAGGAGAAGAGGAGCAGGACTGTGAGGAGAAGAGGAGCAGGACTGTGAGGAGAAGAGGAGCAGGAGTGTGAGGAGAGGAGGAGCAGAACTGTGAGGAGAGGAGGAGCAGGAGTGTGAGGAGAGGAGGAGCAGCAGGGAACTTAGATGGTCTGGGCCTCTAACATGTATGGTCTGTGTGACTGCGTTGGAATATCCATTACAAACACAGCACTAGGCTTTAGATTACTAAATGTAAATGTAACAAATGCAGAAGAACTGGAAACTGACTCGCGACGTTGGTCACGTGCGCATCCAAGTTGAAATCCCTATTTGAATTCTGTCAGCGCGCGCTGTCATAAAAACGCTGATAAAACACCTTTCTAACAGTTTCAGAAGAGGTAAAACACCTTTCTAACAGGTAAAACAACTTTCATAAGAGGTAAAACACATTTCAGAAAAGGTAAAACGCCTTTCTAACAGAACAGGTAACTGTTCAACAAGTTTGGAGAACAGAAAATCACAGCAATAGTGAATACAATACCTGCACATGTCACTTTCACTGCTTTTGGAAAATCGTTAGAACTAGAACACTCAACACCAGCGGGACTATTATGACTGCAAAATATCAGTCAAATTACTACAAAGCATCATACACCTATTACATATTTCAAATGTATCAAAATAACTAATGTTACGTTACTTTAATCACACCAGACAAAAGCAGGAAATGCGAAAAAATGTACTTACCTCTAGGTCGCACGCGAACAAACTGATTTCATTGTTTAGAACTTTAAATGCGAGGAAAAATCCAAACAAATAAATATAATTGGCAGCCTAGCAGACTTTAAATCTAACTGTCCCGGACTGAAAATAACGAAAAGCTGCTTTAAATACTTTGACCGATATATTTCTCTTCAGGTTAAAGACTTCACAAGCTGACTTTTATGACGTCAGAGTTTCACAAGAGAGACACCGAGTTCATTTCTTGGTCTTAGTTTAGCACCGGTAACAAAATATAAAGAACAGCAGTCGGAACAGCCAATGTATTAAGTCGTCCCGTTTTCAAAACGTTTTTCCCACCGATTCGCTATCAAGTTCCCTTTGTAATCAGCACTTAGTTGCTGTGTTTGAGACCAGTATTACATAACCCTAACACTCCCATAAAGCTGAATGATGTGTTAAATCACCACCAGCCCAATGCCTGTAGGCTGTATTTTAGCCTGTATAGACATGGTCATTCAAGACTTCCTCACTTTTCCTTTGTTTTTGTCAGTAATTCCTCAAACAGATACATATCAATAACATTATTTTTATTCCCAAGAAACCAAACATTTCACACATTGATGTGAACATTTCAAGAACCGCATTGTTGGGTTTATACAAGATGTGCCATGGTTTAATATTCATAACACTTTCACAGTTCATCAGCATCTATTTTATACATTGAATAAATATTTGGACTGGCACATCCACAACAGTTTCATAACAACAAACAGCACAGTTTTATTGACCATTATATTTAACTTGATAAACACCTGGTGATCCCTTATTGGCTGCTTCAATAGTAGGCTGATTACCACCATAATAACCACCCATCCACACACAAGCAAACTCCTCACATCCCCTAAAATATTATGGCCAGCTCCTAGGCAGGTCTAAGAGTCTACATTGTTACAATAAGCAATTTTCACCTTTTTTATTTAATTGTGCATGTGAAGATCCCCACATGCAGTACAACCATAGAGTGCACATACTCACACAGTAAGGTGACTTAAACTGAAATAGTAATGATTAAACACCTCCTGTACTGCTGGACATACTGACACTCAAGCAACTATTGACTAGACTGATACTGTACAACAGAAACCAGCTCAGACTACAAACCAAACTAACCTTGTTAGAGAAAAGTTTACCATCTTTAATAACTTGACAATGTTCATGATGCATTAAATCAGCAAATGCAGCTACAGTAATTTGTAACAGGTTATTTTCCATTTCCTTCAGATAAAAAGATAAAAGTAATGTTAATGTTTACATACACAAAAACACACATTTTTTGTCATTGGTTAAATGCTATACATACTTGACAGTGTTTACTATACAAACCAACTACAGAAATGACCTCATGAAAGTATACAGGAATATCTTAGGCCAAAGAATCTCTAAAACTACAACTTGGTGTAGAATGACAAGAGAGCTGTAATGGGAAATACAATGAAGTAATGTGGATAAGGTTGTTGATCAAACAGATTGCCCCATGACCATAAAAGACTGTTCGCCTGTGTAACCTCACACCCAATTGAATATGTTTTTGTTTTATTTTGTTTTTGCTCTTAAAGTGCTAGGTCATCTTAGGGATCACTCAATTTTAGGGACATAAAGGTAGAGCTGTAATCCAGTTCTCACTGTCTTCCTTTTCTCTCTTTTCTCAGTCTTCTTCAGTGGCATCTTTCTCCTTGTCACTCTTTGTCCTGTCCCTGCTCTACAGACAGCATCTCCTCACCATCCTGACGGGGAGTCATGCGAATTAGCATGCTGCTGTCGGTTACCTCAGAGATGGTGTCATCATTGTCCACAATCCTAGAAAGAGGGGGGATGGGAGAGCGGCGATGCCTTGGAGAGGGAGGGGGGATTGGGGTAGAGGGGGCTTCAAGGGTTTGAGAGTCCTGAGAAGTTAGGGTGAGATAGTTTGGTGAGAAAGAGACAAAACATATGAAGGGAGTCAGTCACTGGCCTCTGCACCATCAATACTACAGCGATTGAACATATTTACAAATGTAATTCGGGGTCTAAAGTACTGTTGGTATTACCTCACGTGCTGTCTCAGAACCTTTCTGACCCTTTAGCTTGGCAAAAGTCTCCCCCTTCATGCCTGCAACGTCTGTAACCACCAGGGCAGCCTTGTACAGTTTGGGTGTCTCTGGTCTGAAGGGGATCACCTGTGCAGACTCCTTCTGTCCTTCTTTCGTTTCTGGCTTCTTATCTTTCGTCAGCATTTTCCTAGAAGAGGATGTGAGGGGTTAGGGTTAGGTGAAGGTTTAAAAACAAAACTCAGACAAAGCTGTCCTATATGATGCACGTTATAAACACATCTCTTGCCACAACAAATTATTTGAGACTGAAGGTCCCTGCATGCAATGGTACACACACACACACACACACACAGACACGCACTCACAGAGACACACACACACACTCTTGCAACATCCATGCTGATGAGTTAAATTGAGGGCACGGGTAAAAGGCAGGACGATCATGTTACTTTGGTTAGCAGAACTTATTTCCTTCTAACTCCTATCTGCCTGCTACATATCTCAGTCAAGGACTAATTCAACTCCATTGGGAGATTCAGGTTCCTAAAAGGGAGAATGATAGAAGGACGAAGAGATCAAAAGAGAGAGAGATACAGAGAATGATAGGACATAAGTTTGCTCAGGGCTGCTGGCCTACCACATGTTGTTGGTGACCAGATAACTGGGCCTATGATAAAAAGCGCTATTGAGGCAGTATTGTGAATGTAGTTTGTATTCATAGTGTATGTCTGTGTACATGTGCAGCCCTCAGTCCTACAAGCACAGCCACGGTTCCCACCCACCACCCCCAACCCTCTCCACTGGCCAAGCCCAGAAAGGCAGGGTTAGGGAGGATGGCTCCCTCTCACTTGGCCTTCTTGCGGAGAATTTTCTGGGACTCCGGGTAGTGCACAAGGATATCTGCCAAGTCTTTCTTGTCCAGAATGAAGAGATTTGCAAATCCATGAGCTTTCACATTTGCTGTACGCCTATTCCCTCCACCCCCGGCCAGCAAGCTGTCCAATAAAGGAACATGTTTCAACAGTATGCAATCCAAAGAGCCAGTTTTTGCATTTTTAATTCAATAGGTTTAGAAACATTTGGTATATGAATAAGTTACCTGATCTCTCCAAACACAGAGCCAGCCCTGAGTGTCACAAACACAGTGGTTCCATCAGGTCCTCCGACCACCTGTACCTCCCCTTGCTTGATTATGTACATCTCTCTGCCAATCTCCCCCTGGCACACAAGATAGGGATGAGAGTTACTTTTTACTGTTGCAAACCTTGTGCCACCAGGGAGCTGGAGGAGCAGAACCCTAGCAGCCCCAGGGAGCTGGAGGAGCAGAACCCTAGCAGCCCCAGGGAGCTGGAGGAGCAGAACCCTAGCAGCCCCAAAAAGCTGGAGGAGCAGAACCCTAGCAGCCCCAGGGAGCTGGAGGAGCAGAACCCTAGCAGTCCCAGGAAGCTAGAGGAGCAGAACCCTAGCAGCCCCAGGGAGCTGGAGGAGCAGAACCCTAGCAGTCCCAGGAAGCTGGAGGAGCAGAACCCTAGCAGCCCCAGGGAGCTGGAGGAGCAGAACCCTAGCAGCCCCAGGGAGCTGGAGGAGCAGAACCCTAGCAGTCCCAGGAAGCTGGAGGAGCAGAACCCTAGCAGCCCCAGGGAGCTGGAGGAGCAGAACCTACTTTGAGACTACTTTGAGGATTTCTTCTTTTTTGGGTTATTTTTTTAACAAGGGACCACTGTACATTCACATACAGTACATGCAGACACACAAACATACACTATATGTATCATACCTTTTTGCCACAGTACATTCACACACAAACATATACATGTCTTACCTTTTTACAGACAAAGTCGCCTGGCAGGTAAACAACAGACTTGAGTCTTTTCAACATGTCAAATATCATCTGTCTGTCACAACCCTGTAATTGAGGTTTGAAAGAAATAAACACCAGAGAAGAATATTCTTTCAACAGTAACAGTGTTCAGTTAGTCATCATTGTACAGCTTTGCTTATATCCAGTACTGCCACTGGGGGGCACCAAGTGATCAGGGGGGCACTAAAGTGGTGAGGGGGGCACCAAGTGATCAGGGGGGCACCAAAGTGGTGAGGGGGGCACCAAGTGATCAGGGGGGCACTAAAGTGGTGAGGGGGGCACTAAAGTGATCAGGGGGGCACTAAAGTGGTGCAGGGGGCACCAAAATAATCCAAATTAATTATGAAAACGAAAACCAACCCAAATGGCTAGCAGCAGCTTATATCCCCTGAGTCTGACCTGAAACAGGGCCACTTTACTGACAATGCTGTAGTTGACGTCCACTGCAATGTCCAGACGCATTTTGTCAGGCAGCTGGATCAACAGCTCCTGCTCATCTGTACACATGATGAAGCATGATACCACCATGCAGAAAACAGAATTACTGCAAAGCTAACTACAATTTAATGTTCATTGAAAAGAAGTCTAATAACCAAGTAGTATGTCTTACCCAGCATGCCTTGGATCTTCCAGGTGTAATCATACCAGGTCTTCACCCGGTTCTGTACTTCTTTGGGGATGTGGTATGAGGTCATATACTTGGTGGTATTGTCCATGCAGGACCTGTAGTAGTTCTCCCCTGCTGTGGCAGCTCCCACTACATCTCTCATCTAGGGACACAACAGAATCGCCAGCCCAAAAATCACATCATGGGTTGATACAGTTGATACATTATATTGACCTAAACCTAATTAAGAATGGTTGTATTTCGGGTTTATTGCTGTACTGTATATTGAGAATGTTACCACACTATATTTTGTGTACAAGCTTTAGACACACAATTCATGTCATTGGAAAAGTTTGTTTTCACTATGAATGAAAATAACTTGCTTAAATAAAGTAAAACATGTATTTGATATAAAAATCTGAAATATGAATAAGGTGCTACTGACCTGACCAATCATAATAGAGAATGCAAAGACACCTACAAAGTAGTTGAGTAACTGGAAGCAAATTTCAAAGACTGTGGTAGGGTCTGGCAGACCACCAATAGTGATTAAGGTCTTCACAGCAAAGTAGTAGCAGCGAATATAACTGTAAAACACACACACACACCGAGCATTCAGTACTGTATGAGCTGCTGATTGCATAAAATCTGCTGAATTTATATTTGATTATTTTTCTTACCTGTTTCCTTTACCATTATACACCCATTTGGTGGAACCCAACCCTTCGTAGTCTGAGCCCCAGTAAAACAGACAGGCATTAATATGCAGAGAATAGAGCAGATAAGCAGTAGTACGGATCACCCTGAAAGAGATAGTAGCTGTGAGCAGAAGTTCCCCATTGTGGTAAGAACACATGTACACTACACCCTACACACATGTACACTACACACATGTACACTACACCCTACACACATGTACACTACACACATGTACACTACACCCTACACACATGTACACTACACACATGTACACTACACCCTACACACATGTACACTACACCCTACACACATGTACACTACACCCTACACACATGTACACTACACACATGTACACTACACCCTACACACATGTACACTACACACATGCACACTACACCCTACACACATGTACACTACACACATGTACACTACACACTACACACATGTACACTACACACATGTACACTACACCCTACACACATGTACACTACACACATGTACACTACACACTACACACTACACACATGTACACTACACACTACACACATGTACACTACACACATGTACACTACACCCTACACACATGTACACTACACACATGCACACTACACCCTACACACATGTACACTACACACATGTACACTACACACTACACACATGTACACTACACACATGTACACTACACACTACACACATGTACACCACACTGTGTGACATGCAGGCATTACCCACCTGTAGATGTAGGCTTTACTCATCACTGCTTCCAGGCGGTCATTGAATTCAAAGAACGCCATGTACTAGAAAAAAATGAAATATATATTATTCTAAATAGAAGATGGAAAAACAGGACAGAAACACCACCATTATGTGTGTGAGTGTCTGTTGCTACTTACCTTTAATAACCGTGGAAACCTCAGGAGTGAGTTGACTCCAGTTTTAATGTAAAATATCTCCAGAGGAAACAAACTGATTATGTCCATCTAAAGCATCACGCAAAATATTATCAGTATCTGATATCAGAATAGACTGTCCGGTCACAAACATAAAGAGAGTAACCACTGAATATACATATACATCATATACATTTTAATGAAATTGAGTATAAATAAATTATATCACGACTTAACCTTAAATCTTTCCGTTGTCATGTAATTTTCTCTCATGTCCTTTTTTTCACACTTAAAATTAAAAGGGTTCGATTAGGATAGAACTTTTGTCCTACTAATTCTCCCATGTCTGGGCATAATGAGGTGTGTGTATGTGTGTCCATTTGTGAGTTATTATAGTTTTCTCTCACCACAATATCTCCTCCACGTACAAACTGTAATCTAGGCTGGAAGACAACAATGTCAAGAATATAAATCAGGTCACAGGTATAATCTGTCAGCAGCCACCAGTAGATGTTCTCTGAGGTCTGGTATGGGAACGCCCAGCGAACAGGGATTAGCCACACATTCCAGTTCCACGCCAGCATCACTAAGAACAGCCACATGACGTATATCAGATCTACAGGGATACAAGAGAGACATGACAGACTCATCCGCAGAAGTACAGATGTGTTGAATTGTAATGTAGAGGACTTTAATTAGGTACAGGGTTAGATGACCACACAGACGGTGCTGATAGCTTACTAGATATTGATTATTTATACATCTGCTTTTTGCCCCAAATATGAACAAGCCTGAGTTATTTTCTTGTTTTAATATTCTTGTTATATTATCCTTGTATTATTATCTGGCTATAGATGAGTTTGGGTGCAGTTTATAATTTACCAGTATAGGGATCGATGCTGGAGGGGAAGCGATAGTCTACTATCATGCGGAGCCAGCCAGGGAGAGGGGGCAGACTGGGAAGCTTGGGGATTTTTATGGGGTATCCAAAGAAGTCATAGAACTGCTCTTCCTCCTCTTCTGTTACCCCCAATGGGACATCCTTATCCTCCTTAGATGGTGGGGGAGGGGGAGGGGGTGGGGCCTTAGCCGGAGCTGGGGCAGATGGAGGGAAAGGGTTATCACAGATAACAGGATCTTCAGTTTGCAGTGTGCCTAGAGGTTGAGGTTACTTACAGGCTGTTGGACTTTCCTCATCTGACTCATCCGGATCAACAAGCTTGTCCTTTTTCCGTTCAGTTCTTTCTTTGAACAGCTTGAGCAGCTCAGCAAGTCTCTCATGAACCACAGCGCTGGTGTAACCAGCTGGAGTCACTGGGTGGAACCTGCAGTGTCAGATGTTTCATCAGCACGGGGGGGGTTGATCCTCACAAAGATAGTGAAACAAACCTGTGTGTGTGTGTGTGTTTACTCACTCTTCTTCTCCCGTCAGTATGTTGGGCAGGTCAGTCAGGGCCTTTACATTGTCCTTCATCTCATCATCATTCTCATCAGAGGTACCTTCCTGTACTGAGTGGAGCTTAAGTGTGGGTGAGGCACTAAAAGGTGGAAATAAGTGGGATGAGATAGTGAGGGGAACTGAACAGGGATGAAAGAAAATGTAGATTTAATTTAACAGGCTCACAAAACACACATCAGTCAGTTCTAAAGAGGAAAGGAAAATGACTATAATGAGTATACATGAATATGATTGGTATAGTCAGTTATTCTCCATTTAGATGAACCACAGATTATGTAACGATTAATAAAAATGAAAAATAGGAAATCTGTTATAAGCAGAAGAGAGAATACATCAAGGTGTTAAGACAGTAAACAGACAAGCCTTACCTGTGCTTTAAAAGGGTGACAGGAGGCACAGGCAGGGTTTTGGGCTGAGGGTCCTGAAGTGTGATGATCTGGGGGAGGGTTAGGGTCTTTCCCACCTCAGCCTCTTTGTCTACATCCTCCACTATCACAGCTGGAGGAACACTGTTCCCATTTCCATTGCTTGTTTTGTGGCCTCCCTCTGACGAACACAGGAATATCCTGGAGATCAACTTTTGAAACTCTAGAACTTTCTGAATTGACTATTAAATGAAAACACAGCAGTTTACCTGAGCAGTGGTGAAACTGTAGCTCGTTATGATGCAGCAGGACTGTGGTGGAGAGCATGATAATAGAAGTATCGTGATCAGGCAATTGGATCAGACAAGGTTTGGGATTTGGTTTAAAGGCCATGGAGTGAGTGGAGAGGTGAAAAGAGAGGGCAGAGGGTAGAGGGTAGAGGGCAGAGGGCAGAGGGCAGAGGGTAGAGGGCAGAGGGCAGAGAGGGGAGAGGGGAGAGGGTAGAGAGGGGAGAGGGGAGAGGGCAGAGGGCAGAGGGCAGACGGCAGAGGACAGAGGACAGAGGACAGAGGGCAGAGGGGGGTCCAGGGACAGAGCAGGGTTTGGTTGGCACTGACAGTTGCTCTTCTACAGTGATTGTAAACTCAAAATCTAGGGCTATGGATTGGGGTTAGGAAGGGGAGGGCTTCAGCTCAAGCACTGGACTATTGGGACATTGGATTAAGGCTATTAAGGTGGTTGAGGATGTTATGGTAGCTTTTTCGCGCCTGCTTGGGCAGATCAGATATATCCTGGACAAAGAGAGCAAGCTCCTCAGGCAGAGCGGGCATGGAAAACTTAGGGGGCGTGAGGTTGTTGTCACGCAGCAGCTGGCTGAAGCTGTCGAGGCACTGAGAGGCATGGGGGATTCGCAGGATCAGGCTCTTTATTGGAGAACAGGTTGAGGACACTGAACAGAGACATGGCCACATAATCAGATCAATGCAATCAAGCAAAGCAGGAAAACATGTGGGGAAATGTTGAATGAACATTTGATCTCTTAAACAGTTTATAGGGTTGTTACTGTAACAGGCCACAGCTCACCTTCGCATCCGCCTTCCTCTGCTGTATCCTCTTCCTAAGAGCAAATGTCAATCTGGTCAGAGCTGTCCTGACACTTAAAAACCTCATCCATCCAATAACCTGTCCTATATCATAATATGGTTGAACCCTACCTGATCAGTGGGCGGAGCTTTTGGATCCTCAGTCTGTGGCTGACTGGTCACTGCCAGAGCAGGCTGCACCTCTGTTGCTGAGGAAGGTCCTTTATTTGGCAGTTCCTGGGCAGGATCTGATTCAGGTGATTCCTGCCTTGGAGGATTATTAGGAGCCCTTTGGTCTGTCAAGGGGCTTTCTTCATGTGACTGGGAGTCAGTCACCAGCTGAGGCTGGGCAGGGCAGGGTAACCCCCCAGCAGGACACTCATCAACCAGGGACCTGGGAAGGAGAACGGGGTGGTGGTGGAATGGGGAAGGTCAGCAGACATAATCACAGTTTTTTTTGTCCAGGTCTGTTCCATGAGTAAATTTTTTTAATAATTCCATTGAGGAATGGTTGAAAAGCAATGTCTGACTTTCACTGGTTAACATTCATAGAATGTATATTTATGATTACTTTTCTGTAATAATTAATTCTGTGAGCATTGTGAGTTTATATTTCATTGACCTTGTCTGTCTGTAGCGCTACGTGATTCCATCTAAAATTAGGCTCTGTGAACTGCCAGCAAATGGATGTGAAATGGTTGTATCAAAGTTGACTGCAGACTGAACAGCAGTACTAGTCTACAGTAGACCAGCAGCTCTAACAGACTGACCAGTGAGGTGTTAGTCTTAATGGGATGTGAGATGAACACTTCATTCAGAAAAGTGATATTTCCATAGCGAAGTTAGTTTCGTATTCAACGTTCGTCTCACATTCAGAAAACGCTGGTTCGTAGCTACACGTTAGGGACTGGGTGAAAACTATTCGTACTATTTTGAAAAATGATGACTCTTAATATTTATTTGTCCCAAACATACAACACAGTTTACTAATAATGTCTGGTATACTTCCACACCATTTATACATACTAAAAGGAATAAATAGTGGTTGTATGGTTACAAGTTTTATAATAATCAAATAATAATAAATAATTAATGTCTCCATCGGGGTGACAAGGGAGTCAGGTGGCTGAACCTTTAGGGGTTAGGGCTAGTAATCAGAAAGTTACCAGTTCAAACCCCGGCTGGGCCATAATGATGTGTCTTTCAGCAAAGGCACTGCACCCTACTTGCCTTGAGGAAAGGTATGTCTGCTACAGGTAGTCATGCGTGTTTTCATGACGTTAGCGACGCAAGTGACTGGTATGATGTTAACTTACTGAGTGTCCGTTTACTGCTCCAGGTGGAAGTTGCCCCACAACCACAGATCTGGAATCAGGTGACCCGTACACCATGACCTTCAGTCATGGTGAAATATCTGATCTTGTGTCAGTGATCATGGACAACCTCTACCCACTCTGAAGTAGGAGTGGCAGGGTGGATGCAAAACAGCAGGAAAGGGGGTGGGACTTACTCTGGGTCTTCCTCGTTCTCTTCCTCCTGGATATTGTGCAATCTTTGCAAAACAGACAGGGTAATTACAAAGGGACGTCTCCATAGGGATTACATGTCCTGGGTGTGTATATGTGTGTGAGGTTGTGTGATTGTTTAAGTGCTGTTTTAGCCCTACATAGCGCTTTTCATCATAATCCAGTGATTATCACCTCAGTGATTCAGACCAAGCAGCAGTGGCACATAGTAACCCTGAACAACAGGAGACAGAGTTCATTCAACCTTGCAAGTACTGTAGATTTAAAAACGCATGGGTAAAAGGGAGGTCGAGGATGGACGAGTTAGATGAACGAGTTAGAGAGAGTGTCAGTGTGTGTGTGTGTGTGTGTGTGTGTGTGTGTGTGTGTGTGAGAGACTTACTGCTCTCCATCAGCCTCCTGCTGTATTTCTGTAGCCCTATTGGCAGCCTGCTCCTCCTCCAGCTGTTGGATTGCCCGCTCTGCTGCCTGTCTGGCCACCTCTTCAGCCAGCCTTGCTGCCTCCAAACACTCCTGCTGTAGCCTGCCAGGGTCACAGGGGTCACAGGGCAGGGGTCAGGGGTCAGGCATTAGGTGTCAATGGCCAGAGGCCAGGCATCAAGATGTCAGCATCAGAACGGATTTATTCACCATGTACATTTGGACATACACAGAATTTATTGTGGCAGGATGCTACAAACAATAAACATATATGGATCTTAAACTAACAATAAATCTGAGGTGTATCTGGAATAAAAAAATATTAAATGAAATATACAAATGAAATATACAAATATGAAGAGGGGAACCTTTTTGAAGAGGGCAGATAAAGAAACAGTCTTTATGGTGAGAGGATTTGGTCCTAGTGGACTGCGGGCTTCTTCATGTCACAATCAACTATACACACGTAATCACTAGAGAGATAAATAGATTCTTCTTCACCTCTCTTCCACTTGAGCTAAGGCTGTTTGCTGAGCCTCCTTCTTAATGTTCTCCATCAGGGGAGTCAATCTGTCTGTCTGGGTCTCTGCATCTTCAGCCTGCATGTCCGTCACATGATATCACAGAAAAACAATCCATCATTGGAGTTCCCATGAAAGGTCATTAACAATAATGGGTTTAAAGGATCTTAAATGTTGGAGAACCTACTGTTGACTGGGCTAAACACAGAACCAGGGGAGCAGCATGAATCATGCTTCCTGTACCCAGCAAAACAAATAATGTGTATTCCAGGGCATAAAGATATCGAATAAACTATTATTTCTTAAACATGTGTGTCCTTTTATCTGTAACATTTGACAATTAACAAGTAAATTTTTATTTTTTGGGGGGGGGGGGTGTTGTCATCAGATCACATCAGGGTCACCAATTTATGTTGGATCGAATCCTTGGTCTGTCTTCAATAAAAGCCAGAGATTCTCAGATACAAAATAGTGGTTCATACATCCTGGAATTGTCTAACAACATAGCTGTCTTACAGCCGTGCGTACACATCTTCAGGATATCACAAGACCAAACATTGCAGTAACATAGCTGTCCTCGTATAAACTCCAACTCCTGACTGAGGGGAAAGAGGGGCTTGTGCAACAATGTTAGACTCTGACCTCTGGCGGGGTTAGGGGAGGGGATGCTGGATCTGACAACTAGGCACATTGTGATTCTCCATTACCCCGTTGGGTTAGGGTTAGGGGAGGGGATGCTGGATCTGACAACTAGGCACATTGTGATTGTCCATTACCCCGTTGGAATCCAACTCCTCCAGAACCATGTCCGTTTCGTTTTGCAGTATGCAGACTACACATCAAACAGGAAATAGGAAGCGGGCAGCGGTCAAATGTTAATGTTTTTGAAGTGGTAGAATAGGTTGACAAGAAAAACATTGTTTGAGATTCTAAATGATAGACTCAGGCTAACTTTAATAATCACATGCACTTTGAAGGTCTATTGGTAGATGAATTGAATGATTGATTTATGGATGGTGTCATACCTTTATCTTAAATCTTAACATCTCACTTGGGAACAATAATTACAATCCATATGGCCATTGTCATTCAACACACCCAAATCAATTTCAGACTCTTTATTAGATAGATAAATTCATACTGTATAACAAACTGCATCTGATGTAATAACATCAGTGTTATAAACACTGGATAGCTGCCTGGGCATAGCTAGAAAATGTCTCTCCTTTGACAGAAACAAAAAATAATGTCTGTACTCTTCTTGATATTGTGGAAACTCTGTATTGTCCCTCAGTCAATGTTTTAGAACAAAAAAATATGTAACAGAATTCCTGATGATTGAACTACAGAATAGTCCTGAAGTACCATACAGTCATGATAAAGAATGAGTTATAATGCCCATTTAGAATTCATAACAGAGATTGATCATAGATTTAAATTACAGCATATTTGGATGATTAATTACTTTGGATGAAAAAACACCTGATAATTTATCTCCAGTAATCCTTGTTTACAGCATGTGCAGAGTATATATTAAGGAATATATTTAAGGAATAATTTATTCACAAATAAATCCTAACGTTATTTATTAACGTTTAGGGAAAATATAGAAAAAAAAGTGCATAATGCATCATAGCTGCGCAGAAACAACTGAAAGCCTTAAGTTTTACAGAGCAGCTGGTTTAGTCTATGTGTTCCATGCTTCCCAGTGCATGAGCATCTAAGTGTGTGTGTTTCTGTTTGTGTGTTTTAGTGTGTGTTTCTGTTTGTGTGTTTTAGTGACTCTCCCAGTCTTCCTTCTCCTTATGTTTAAGGGGCTCTCAGCTCCTTCCCCCCTGAAACAGATGGAGAAGAGAAGCCTAGTTAGAGTCTGTTGAAACAGACACTAACCCTGACCATATCCTCTACCAATCACCTCATCAATCAATCAGTCAATCCATCCATAACTGGATCATTGTGGTTGACACCGTCACTCCAAAGCCTAACCTAGTAACTCCCTATAGAACTACAGTAGAAACCCACCCTATAGAACTACTATTGTACAATTATCTCTAATTTGCTGCTGATAAAACTGGCAGTCTGGTCATTTATGTTTTGGACTCCCAGACAGACATACACTCCTGTGTTGCCATGTAGTCAGTAGAGTACCAAAGTACACTGTTTGATTGGGTTGGTTACTACTGTAATTTACTACAGGGTTTTTCTGTTCTCTGTGTACGTGGTGAGAACACTACTTACTGTTTTGCACATCCTCACAGTCATCCTGTGTGTGACAGGAAATATAGTTAAATGGAAACATCATGGATATGTGCAATGTTTTCATATAATTTGATTTACTTATCAATATTTCTTGAAATATAATGTTTGCTTGTTTGGAAGTCACCAACACTGGATGTATAGAAAAAGGTTACTCACTCTGTTGGTCTTGGGGGCTGGCTGTGGTAGAATACGGCCCAGACCCTGAACGATCCAGCCAACAACACTGTATAAAGAGATAACATGTCTGAGAAGGCAGCATACAGGTCATTGGAGTCATTACTAAAGGAACAGCAGGGAACTGGTTATTGTCCTATTAGACCAGATAGAGAAGACAAAGCAGAGTGAAACCTTTGAATCCCCTTCTGGATCAACAGAGTTATATCTAATTTATCATCTCTCCAGCACTGCTGGTACACAGCATCAGTATACAGACTCTTTAGCAGTGGTGCTTAAAATGGGTTTGATCAAACACTAGGGGTTCAGTACCTCCTACCAGGTTAAGAACCACTGCTTTAGGAAGACAGTTGCAGCAACAATGCAATATATTGGGCCTAGATGGAATGAGGTTCTAAAACGTGTAACACTTGTTATGGTTAGCAGTTGAGATAACAGTTATTGGTGTTATGTTACTGTATCACTTGAAACACTTGTGTACGTGTAAATATTATAAAACTCACTTTTCCCCTTTGACCTCTTCCTCTACTGGTTTGGGTGGCTCATGTGGTGGAGCAACAACTGCAAGCGTGAACCACACATTTGAGTACAAATATGTTTCTGTCCTTAAATACAACAATAATTTTGTCATTATTCGGATTGTGATGTTATAAACTCTAATCTATGTGATAGTTTACCTTTCTGTGGGCATGAGTCTGTCTTCTCTTTTTTCACTTGGCTTTCTGTGTTGGCTGTGATGTAGATCTCTGGCTGGGGAATCACCTTCTCAATGCCATGCTTTATCCAGTCAATTACCCTAACAAACACACACAAACACACACACACACATTAGAAAGTATTCTGGCATCCAGAGAGAGTGAGAGAGATAGAGGTGAACATACCTGGGAGGAAAGGGCTTGTTATTGTCATCAGGTTCTTCGTCAGAGACAATCTCTACCACAGGGATGTGAGGAAGAGGCTCCGCATCTACAGATTTATATAATCTTTATATAATCATCATCACCATCATCTTTGTTGTTTCTATCCACTACCGAAAGAATTGTGTTTGTCTCACCTGGGACATCTTGAACATCATACACCTGTGGACACACAGGAAGTTAGGAAGGATCCCTGAGGATCATGATGGATGGACAGTAAATGATATGACCATAATTTACAAATAAAATCTAAAAAAAAAATCAGACAATGGGATTTTCTTTTTCTTTTGTCTTATAGTTGAAGTGTTATGATGGAAATTACAGCCTCTCATCTTTTTAAGTGTGAGAAACAATTGGTGGCTGACTAAACACCTTTTTCCCCACTGTGTGTGTGTGTGTGTATATATATATATATATATTACTGTAGGTTAAATTCAGAGCTTTTGCTGTACCTCTGTGGTCTCCTCTGGCTCAGCCTCCTCTTTATATTTGTCATCCGGCTGTGGAACCACTTTTCCCAACTCCTGGACGATCCATCCAATGACTCCTGGCCCTTGTCTATAATGATGACAGTAATAATGCATGTACAGTACATTAAAAAGCTCACCATCTTCTGCTTGGATGCAGGGCTAGACGTTACACTACAGAGCTGTGAGAAAAGCTCAAATTACTGTAAATTGAAGATGCTTTATAAGGGCTGATTTGTTACGTATGACTCCACCCAAAAAAAATATTTTATACATTGAAAACACCAAACAATGCTGCAAACTTCATGTTAAATATCTATTTATGTTTGTGAAGATATTAGTGAAGTATTTGAAATGTCTAAAGCAAAACAAATTGAATGGAACTTTTCCACCTTCTAAGGTAGAAAGAAGGCATGCCAGTCTTTAAATAGCAGATAAATAGCAGCTAAATAGCAGCTTAGCTATTCGCTTTTTAGCATTGTGTCAATGTGATTCTCTTGATTACTCACTCTTCATCAGTTTTACTGGAGTTCACCCAAGAGGTAAAGAACACATGACACACAACACACATCAGTTGACTGCATGCATATTACACACATGCACCACTTTATTAACACACAGTGTCATACCTGTTCACTACAGTGTCCTCCTGTTCAGAGATTCATGTGGATCAAATAAAGTAAAGACAAAAACATGTTAAAGTTAGGGTTAAAGCATCATGGCTCCAGTTAGAAGCCGGTTTGGATTACAATCAGGGCTCACAATTAACTTTTGTCCCAGTACCAGTCCAAAGTACAAAATTAACGATCTTACACTGTACATGTCCCACAATTGTATTATATTTTATTGTATTCTGACATGAGTCCAAGTTATTTCCAACAATAAATAATCCATCCAGTTCCAGAGTTTTCAATCATTGTCAGAATTTCAGTGTTAATAAAAGCAGAATACACATTTGTCTTGGTTGTATCATGGTGGTGCTAACAATTCTTGGTGTGTCTGTAGTGCACCAAACCAGATTATAATGTTCCGTGGTAGATTGCGTTCTTACCTTGGTCTCTGTGGTGGTCCTGCTCAGTCTGGGTGATCCAGAGGGATGGGGGAGGGCGCTGACGAAGCCATGAGATATCCAAGTCAGAACACCACTCTGACTACAAGAAACACACACAACAACTCTTTAAGGTGAAGGCTTAACGGAGGACTAAGGATTCAATTACTTTTGATTGGACATTCAACAAAGACAGATCATTTTGTCACTGTATCATACCTGCAGACACTAATGAGGATATGAAGCTTCTTCCTACCATTAACTAAATGTAGGTAATAACAGTTGACTTCAATAAATACCACAGTGGCTCCACATATTAGAAGCCTCATGGGAACATAGATATTAGAAGCATGTATACTGTGCAGTTCCCCCTTACTGTAAAGGGTTTCCTGAAATCTTGTGAATTTCTTCTATTCATGTGATACTTAACCGATGACGCTTGTCCTCTGCCCTAGTATCTGCAGCACCAGACAAGGCTGTTAGGTCTGAAGGACCTACTTAAAACACACTCACACAGAGTAGTTACTTACTTTTCCTCTGACACCTGCTCTTCCTCTTTTGCCTTGGGAGGTCTTGATGCTAACAATCAGATCAGAGTATTAGAGGCTTCGAGAAGTAAAACAAAGTCAGGAAATCTATTTATTGACAATGTTGAGAGTTGAAAGACATTCTTACCATCTTGTTTCTTCTCCTCCTTAAAAGATACTTTTTTTTCCTGTGAAAAAATGAATGGTTAAAGCAGTGAACAAGGTTAACAGCCCCCCATTACACACACATACTTACTGAGGCTGGCGGAGGTTCATTAGGTTTTTCTGAATTTTCTAAAATCCCTGGAGGTTCAGGAGGCTGAGGAACCACTTTCACCACCCAGCTGAACATTCTGAAACACGCAAACACACTGATTAAGGAATGAGAACATGGACCAGAGGATGTTTTTCTCCTTCCGTCATCCTGTCAGTGGGTTGTGGATCATGGCTGAGTGGCTGAGTGTCATTCTCAATCAGTTCGACCGGCCTTTGGCCCACTAGGCTTTTTCAGTCTTCTCTCCCTCTCCTGAACATCACCTCATTCTTCAGCTCCTTAACCTGTAAATGCTATAAAAAGTTAGGGACAGCTGAAAAGAGACATACCTGGAAATGTGCAATTTAATGGTGACACACTACTTTACATTTTGCCATATTACAAGAAAATCAACCTATACTAATAAAACATTCAAAAATTCAATTAGGCAAAATCTTTTAGATAAAGCTGTCGTTTAACTGAAGAAAAAAGCAAACTCTCTCATCGCTATTCTAATTTACGACATTTAACCAATAAGGTGCAAGTACACATTTAACATTTAAAGTACAAAACCCAATTGTGTCCAATAGGTCACCAAACCATGTATTTGATAGAGATCAGGTGTCTAGACTTGATGTAGCTGCATTTGGGAAGTGTAAAGTTCCTAAACCATAATGGATTTCTGAAGTGGGTCTGCACGTCTTACCTGACGGGTTTCAGCAGTTACCCGACATCCCAGAGGTGGAGAGTGTGTGCAGGCAGCACAGAGCTTCGAGGTGTGGAAGGATTACTAGAAACTGGGCTCTGCTAATGGGATTATTGTCTGAAGGACAGTGCAGTTTTCCTTTGTAAGGCAGAAGGGGTGGGGGCTAGGATTAGAGACCTGGATCCTGGTGCACCATGTGTGAACAAACCAGGGCATGGGGCAGAGGGGAACCAGAGCATGGGGCAGAGGGGAACCAGAGCATGGGGCAGAGGGGAACCAGAGCATGGGGCAGAGGGGAACCAGGGCATGGGGCAGAGGGGAATCAGAGCATGGGGCAGAGGGGAACCAGGGCATGAGGCAGAGGGGAACCAGAGCATGAGGCAGAGGGGAACCAGGGCATGGGGCAGAGGGGAATCAGGGCATGAGGCAGAGGGGAACCAGAGCATGAGGCAGAGGGGAACCAGGGCATGGGGCAGAGGGGAATCAGGGCATGAGGCAGAGGGGAACCAGAGCATGAGGCAGAGGGGAACCAGAGCATAAGGCAGAGGGTAACCAGGGCATGGGGCAGAGGGGAACCAGGGCATGGGGCAGAGGGGAACCAGAGCATGGGACAGAGGGGAACCAGAATTGCAGACCGGTTCTCTAAATTATCAAGGACCATTGGCCAGAACCAGAGCAAAGTGTGTTTCCCAAGTGCCAAGGTCTGAGACTCTTACAGGCCAGCTAGACTGAGTTAACTTTTACCATGTCTGGTTCTCATTAAATGTCTTGCATTCAGCCCCTCCCAATCATAGCATTAGAAGGATGACAGAAGGGTCAGCGTCACAAACAGAAAAACGTCTGACAATATGTAATACCACTTCCTGTAAGACCTGTTGTAAGGATGAGGTACTGACAGAAAGAGGAAAATAAGAACACAGAAAGAGAGATACATGAAGGTTCTTTCAAAGGCTTTCGTTTTAATTTGACGCACGATAACTACCAAGAAAAAAAGGTAATTCTAAGGGCTCATCTGATCTGTAAAGACAGATGTGCTCTGTGTTAGGATGTCACCAGAGACTTGTCTCCCTGGTAACTGTGGTGAGATTTCTAAAACTGTTAATATGCCCCCTAGAAGGATTAGCTGTTAACAAGGATCAGTTCAGCGTCAGCAAGAGAGAGGATTGAACTGCTGGCATCACAGATCTTGGAATAGGATGAAGCTGTGGATGTAGGTCTCTGGTGGGTGGACAACAAAAGGCTGGAATGATGGGTCTTTCCTGGACACACTGTTTACAGAGTCCACTGAAGGGTTGAAAGTGACGTAAATGAAAGTGTAACATGAAGATATGCATCTTAGAAAACAGATGAAATGAGGAAGAAGAAAAGAAAAAAGGATATTGCAGCATATTATACTATCTGTCATAGTATAATTTTGTATACCAAATGGAGGGATACATACAAAGATACATTGTCATTTCCACATAAAAGTTCCAAGTAAAAGTTGAATATTGACATTCAACATCTTCTCTCTGGGTCGATAGTAGAAGAGCAGCGCACACACACAGAATCCCATTAGGCAGTAAGATGCTAATCTAGAGGGGTTTTAACTAAACACTAAGAGGAAGAGTCTAAGGACTCTGTCCCCAGAGACCAGGAAGTAATGGGCAGGGATGAAAAGGGTTTGTAAAATAAATAAATAAAAATTCTGCCGTGTTCGTTAAAATAGATATGGCGTTGTGTACTTAGAGTCTAATATAGTTTAAATGAAAATATTTGCCTCTAGTGTCCCTAACTGCAACAGGATTGAGGTTGGTTTCCTAAATCCAACTAGGCTGACTGTCTCTGACCCAGAATATTTATTAGACACTTTCATACGAGGGTTTGATCTTTGCAGATGACTAACTTTCATTCCTCCATCCTGGGAACAGCCAAGATAACCCTACCCCTAACCCAAGATACTGAGCAGAACCCTCAAGCTCTCAGACCTCTGGTAGAGGATATATTTACCTCTTAAAATAGGATCTTAATATAAGTAGAATATAATCAGGCAGAACATAAATATAACCCACCAGTCCCCTACACAGAATACACATTTTATTATTAATTTTTTATACTTATATTTTGATGTTTTTAACAGACACCTTGAAGGGAGACAAATTTATCTAAATAAAAATAGTTTTAACACTGTAAACTAATTAAATTGGCTGGAGACAGGGAGAAATAATGTATCATTTGCAACATAACATGTGAAACGACGTACACAATATGATGAAAATGAAAAAAAAAAAAAATCAGGACGGGATGGATATTGAAGTACAGAGATGGCTCTTAACATTTCTTGAAAATACAAAATGAAATAATCTGGACATGATTTACCCAGAAGGTGGCAGTAAAGCAGCCTGACTGACGCCAACAGCCACAGAGAAGAAGAACTGCCGGAAGAGAGACAGGCTGCTTGTATCTCTTCAACATGGCGGACATTGACGAGCTATTCGGGAGTGAAGGAGACAGTGACGATAATGACCAAAGAGGTGGATTCATTCACACATACTTAAAATATACACAGCAATTTCTTCACATCGGCAATATTCTCAGAAGGATAGTCTATATTTGCAACAAAGACGTTGTGCTGGTCAGACCAGGACCACATATCATTGTTACAGTGAGGTTACTGAGTTAGTTGGTGACTTACTGACTTCTGTGTTTCTGTTTCTCTGCAGTGGATTCAGGTTCTGGTTCTGGTTCTGAAGATGAAGATGAAAAACCTCATTCTGCCAGTAACGCGTCTGGCAGCGAAAGAGATGAAGACGAAGTTCAGGATGCAGGAAAGCCGAGTAACAAGGTATGAGATGTTAATGAGATGACAGTGGCGGGTCCTGGTCCTATGCAGCCACTTTCGTGAAGATTTTAGCTGTTTCTCTGCTGCAGCACACCTGATTCTAATGAAGGGTTGTTATCAACCTCATAATTACCCTCCATTAGAATCAGGTGTGCTGAAACAGGATTTGAGTCTTAATCCCGTCAGTATGATGCTGTAGGATGCGTTATGATGCAGTATAATGCTGTCTAATGCATTATGATGCAGTATGATTCATTATGATGCATTATGATGCTGTATGATTCATTATGATGCATTATGATGCAGTATGATGCATTATGATGCTGTATGATTCATTATGATGCATTATGATGCTGTAGGATGCATTATGATGCTGTATGATGCAGTATGATGCTGTAGGAGGCATTATGATGCAGTATGATGATTATATGGTCTTCTAATTACTGGTTTATCTGTTAATATAAGCTGATCGACTATGATTGATCGTACCAACATTGATCAACCTTTCATCAGGAGCTGTTTGGAGATGACAGTGAGGATGAGGCTGGCAGCCAGAACAGCCACAGTGACAACATGTCTGAAAACTCAGGCAACCGGACAGATGCCAGCATGCACTCGGAGCAGGAGGAAAATGACCAATCAGATGCTGAACAGCATAGTGCATCGGAATGTGATCATCAGGAGGAAGATGGCATTAATAGGTCAGAGGGGGCGAGTCCCATCTCTGGAGCAGGAAGTCATCAATCAAGGAGAGATAGTGCACAGTCAGAAAGAAGGTACATAACAAAGATGATAAGTGGTGACTTTGTCATAACCTTACTAAGAGGAATGTCACTGAATGTTGTTTTGAGTGTTTGATGATTCTTCATTGACATTTCCCCAGTGTGCATAGTGACCCTGGAACTCCCCAATCAGGAGCCGGTACTCCTCATTCAGAGGCCGAGGGCTCAGGCAAGGAGAACCAATCAGAGGATGAGAAGTGGGGGGTGGGTGCCAAGAGTGACCAGTCAGAGGATGAGGAAGAGAAGCGACAGCAGCATTCTGATGAGGAGAAGGAGAACTCTGATGAGGGTCATCACAGGTCTTTCAAGTCAGGTACTTGAGGATCTGTAGTTCACTTTATTAAAATAGGTTGATGACCTTAAGGTTGAATGAACTGTATTTTTCCCCAAAAGACAACCATTGTGTGTAAGGGAAGCAATACAGCTTGTGTTGTGTAAGAACAAACTGAATATGATATATTATGTTACATAGTTGGTAAGAAAATATTTAGCATATAAATGATAATCAGTGTGTATTGATCATTGATCAATGGTCTACTTGCTTGTCGGCATTCCTTAATGTTTTGAACCTCACCTACCATGGGAATATAAACATCAGAGTTTAGTCTGATGATATTGAAGTGTTAAGTGCTAACCATGTGAACACATCTGTGTATTTATAAAGGGTCTGCAAAGGGTAGTGATAGCGAAGAGGATTTTATCAGACAGACAACCAAGAAGAACTCAGCATCCAATTCAGATTCTGACAGTGTTGGCTCAAAGAAAGGTAATCTTAAAGCCAAAAATTGATGGATAATTAATTCATGGTGTAACATAACAGTATAACATTTTCCATCGTCCCCTTCAGGAAAGAAGCCAGCAGCAGATGACTTGTTTGGAGAAGCAGATGACATCTCATCAGACAGTGATGCAGAGAAGCCTCCTACCCCTGGACAACCCCTGGTCAGTTATCATAGCATCACAGCTTGAGTTGTCCACTTGCATTAATTCAGTTAAATTGATCAGTGTTTTCAATAAGGGATCGATAAGATAATGTCAGTTGGGGGCTGGAAAGATACACAACAATTAAGCATTGACTATATTTATTAGAACAAGTTTCTTGAATAATATCACCATCCACAAGAGAGTGGTCAGGCTGTTACTGTGCCATCCTTACATTTCGTAGATAGCTACGTGGACTAGCGGGAAACTGTCCTGGTTGCTATACTGGTATTAGTTCAGTTTTGTACTTAGGCCTATATAAAAAAAAAAATATATATATATATAATTCTGGTTAGTTAATTTGTGTCATTGGCATTTGTACACATTTGCAATGTTCAGACAGGATTTGCATCAGTAACAAAATTCATTGATAGGCTACTGGAAAAATGTATACACTTAAAATGTTCTTTCTGTTTGCTAGCCAGTATTTAATTCATAACAAAACCTGGCCTTATTATGATGTCTTTCTTTTGTTTCTCTGCCTTGGTACTTTAGGACATTGAGGAGGGGATGGAAGGAGAGCAGGCTGAGGAGGAGCCGGTCCCAGAGACTCGTATTGAAGTGGAAATCCCCAAAGTTAGCACAGATCTAGGATCCGACCTGTACTTTGTCAAACTGCCCAACTTCCTGTCTGTGGAGCCTAGGTGAGACTAAGTTCTGTACACTCACTATAACAATGGCGGTAAACAAGTATCATTTTTGCTTTGTTGTTGTTTTAAACATGTCATCTTCCTACCTAGACCCTTTGACCCACAGTATTATGAGGATGAGTTTGAGGATGAAGAGATGTTGGATGAAGAGGGTCGGACCAGACTCAAGCTGAAGGTGTGTCTTGTCTGGGTTTTGTGAAAGCTTACAGATGAGTGTATCTGTATCTAATAGTTTTGTTCTCTGGTCAGGTGGAAAATACTATCCGATGGAGAGCGAAGAGGGATGAGGAGGGGAACGAGACACGCGAAAGCAACGCTCGCATCGTCAAGTGGTCTGATGGCAGGTCAGTACATGCATGGGTGTACTATCATAACATGCACATCATATATCTGAGGTTGTATGTCGTACTGCCATGCAAATGTTAAAACATTTCTCATATTACTTGTAATTAAATCAGTGTATCAGTCAGTCTTACTTATTAACATGTTATTATTGCATGTCTTTATTTCCCAGCATGTCGCTGCACCTGGGGAATGAAGTGTTTGACGTGTATAAGGCCCCTCTACAGGGAGACCACAACCATCTCTTTATCAGACAGGGCACTGGATTACAGGGACAGGCTGTGTTCAAGACCAAGCTAACCTTCAGGTAACATAACCCTTACAGGGACAGGCTGTGTTCAAGACCAAGCTAACCTTCAGGTAACATAACCCTTACAGGGACAGGCTGTGTTGAAGACCAAACTAACCTTCAGGTAACATAACCCTTACAGGGACAGGCTGTGTTCAAGACCAAACTAACCTTCAGGTAACATAACCCTTCAGGCACACTGGAACACCAACATGCTCTGGTTATGAATTTTCTACTAGCAGAATTTGTTTACTTTATCTTGCATATAAAAAATAGTAAAATGTTAAAGAAGTGTTAGATTAATTTTAAATAAGAAGGAAAACAAGTCAAGCTGCTATCTCCTTAAGGGACAACACATCCTGTGGTTGGTTTGGAAGTTCCTCAATTCTGTAAGGAAATAAAGAAGGCAATGCCCAGGTGGATTGAAGCTGGACAAATACAGAAGCCATTGTCCCAAAACTTAACACATACCAGTCAAATGTTTTGAACATAGTAATAATCTGATGAACTGAAAGGGACCTGCTTGGTTGGCTGTGTTTGTTTTCAAGGAAGGTTTAGCATCACTCTCATGTTCAGTGTTTTTGTCTAGGCCCCATTCCACAGACTCTGCCACTCACAGAAAGATGACTCTGTCTCTGGCTGACCGCTGCTCCAAGACTCAGAAAATCAGGATCCTGCCCATGGCTGGACGTGACCCGGAGTCCCAACGCAATGAGATGATCAAGGTCACACAAACACACAAACACACACGTAACACTTTTGGCAGTTCTCCAGACTCTGATCATAACTTACAAAACTCAAGCAAAGAACTATGTTGGATCCCCTGTCAACACAACCCCCAGGTTGTTGTCCAGTTCATAAAACAAGTTTTCAAGGTTAACATTTATCACAACAGTCATTATTTTGCCAACTTTTTATGTGAGCAGTGAACACGTTTTATGATTTGACAGTTTTACTAAAGATGTCATTTATCTCCTGTTTCTTCTTCTTCCGTGCAGAAAGAGGAAGAACGTCTGCGTGCGTCTATTCGCAGGGAGTCCCAGCAGAGAAGGATGAGGGAGAAACAACACCAGAGAGGACTGAGTGCTGGATACTTAGAGCCTGATCGCTACGACGACGATGAAGAGGGAGAGGAGGCCATCAGCCTAGCAGCGATCAAGAGCAAATATAAGGGAGGGGGAGGCCTTAGAGGTGAGGAGTCACAAACGTCATGTTAGGAATGCTGTAAACGCCAGTAGAATGATGCACTGGGTTATTTTTTATTTAATGTAAATTTAACATGGGAAAACCTAGTCAAGTCTAGGTCTTGCAAAATTCTATTTTTCAGTCTATTGTATATTCAAAATTAAATAAATTTAAATATTTCTTATTCAGTTCTTAGCTGTCAGTCTTCCACGATAAGGAAAATAATATTTTACTGTGTCTCTGTGATAGTTCAATCAGTCTTCAGATTTGATTTGGCCAAAGTCAGTCTTACTGCAGGGGTATGCATAATGAATTGGGATTACATTTGACGTGCAGAAAAAATCATGCACTCTTTGTCTAAAATGTATGTTGGTAGGTATGACTCATGAACATGGGAGTTAATGATTATACATATTGTGTATATATATATATATATATTTGTTTTACATCTCCCACTCCTCTCCCTTCTCCCCCTTCTAACCCTGCAGAGGAGCGAGCAAGGATTTATTCTTCTGACAGTGATGAGGGCTCAGATGATGACAAGGCCCAAAGGCTTCTGAAGGCCAAGAAGCTGGACAGTGATGAGGTAAGAGAGGCAGAGTGGACAGTGATGAGGTAAGAGAGGCAGAGTGGACAGTGATGAGGTAAGAGAGGCAGAGTGGACAGTGATGAGGTAAGAGAGGCAGAGTGGACAGTGATGAGGTAAGAGGCAGAGTGGACAGTGATGAGGTAAGAGAGGCAGAGTGGACAGTGATGAGGTAAGAGAGGCAGGGGGACACGAGGCAGGAAGAGCTGGGTCTATTCACACACAGGTAAAGGTGCAGAAGAGTCCAACAATAATATATCTATCTCTCCCTATCTGCAGGAAGGTGAAAGCTCAGGAAAGAGGAAGCTTGAGGATGATGAGGAAACTTCCACCAAGAAGGCCAAGAAGTATGTAATCAGTGATGAAGAGGACGAAGAGGAAAATGATGAATGAATGAAAAAATGTTTTTTGTTTTGTTTTTTACATATGACCACAGCTGTATTCGGGCTGTGTTCGCTGGATGACTTGTGTAGCTATGTGCATTTGAAGTTCTTTTTAATAAAATTAAATTCAATCCTCTCATTTGATTTTATTTACACAAATAAAAACAATAATTGAAAGTATGTACAATTTTCACGTATGTTTCGTATCCATATTTTAGAGCATCTCTACAGTAAACTTAACTAGAATTGAGAAGTACAAGAGCAAGGTGGCGTGAGAATATGGTGTCCATGTGTGGGATAACTGAAATTAAAGAACTGTTAATAAAAATAATGCATACTACTTATATAACGCTTTTAATGACACTCAAAGATGCTTCACAATTTCTGTATTGATCTTTCACTCCACACTTTGTGGTGTTAAGATACTATGGAAGCCAAAGCTGCCCTGGGGAAGACTGATGGCCCCTCCGACCACCAATCATTTACTCACCACTTTCATACTAGGTAATGTAGGTAAAGAGTCTTGCCTAAGGACACAGCATCATTTCCTCTAGTCGCCCCACTGTGACACCTGGGGCCTCATGTACAAAGACTTGCGTGGATTTCCTACTGAAACTTGGCGTACGCCAAAACCCAGAAACTGTCGTACGCACAAATAAATTCACATGTATCAAAGTGTGCGTAGGCATGGATCCAAGCACGTTTCTTTTGTACATCACAATCACCGTGGAATTGAGCGCACATGCAGAGGTGCCGAACTCCTCCCTGTCCACGCCCCCATTTAAATATGCAAATTAATGTAAATAGGCCCTGGACCTGAGATTTCCCTCTTGTGTCTCACATTGCGCATGCTTTTTATGAGATCAGGGCCGACTCTTGGCATAGGCGACATAGGCGGTCGCCTAGAGCGCCATCGGTTGGAGGGGCGCTGCCAGGCACCCTTAATCATGCCGTTTTGTGTGAAGATGTTTTATTAATTTCTGCTTGCTAGCTAAACCGTGTTTAATGTGAAATGCGCACTGCATCGGCGCTGTTTATGCTTGTGATGAGTTTTCATTAGTTTTCTACACAGTTATCATCTCTGCCTGTATGTCCGGTCCGATTTGGCATTTTATTTTAGTTTCATCACGGGGGGGGGTAGGGTTAGAGTCAAGAGTCAATCAGTGGCTTTATAGAAAGCTTTGCAGCTCTAATTTCAATAAAATAAAATAAAAACATATGAATGCGCACTTGCCCAAATGTGCATTTCGCTGTTTTACTTATGAGCCCGTTATTGTTTGCAAGTAAATCCTCGCGTTCCCTAAAAGCTCGCTCACGTCGGATTGCACCATTTGCAAGGTCCTTAAACAACGCTAACGCTGCCATTGTTAATACCATTTTCTTCATCACTTTGCGCATGCTTTTATATTCACCTATACGATTACAAACGCCTGGGTGTGTAAATTGTTCATGACGATGTCTCTGATGTGCACATCACTCTGATGACTGTTTTCACATTATTAACAGTTTCCCAGCATCACCTCTAAGTGTCGCCAAAGGAACAATAGCTGTAGAAACGTGCGTACGACAGCTATGAAGTTGGTGTGGGGCACCACACATTTCCACGGTCATTTCACGTTTGATACATCTGAACGTGAGCGTGGGAAAGGACGTACGCCACGTTTTTGTGCGTACGCAACCTTTGTACATGAGGCCCCTGGTGTCTCCCAAGGCCTTGACCTGCTTAGTTTCCAAGATCTGACAGGGTTGGGGATCACCGTATGATCATTTTATATTGTGTCTTGTGTGAACGAGGCTTTTTGAAACTTTTGCTTTAAGATTTAAAGATTCAGTGTTTCAACGACCAATTCACTCTCTCAGATGTACTATTGCCAGTTTTTAGTCTGTGTTCTGCTCCTCTCTTTCCCCAACCGTCTCTGGAGGAGGGGATCTCACTGAATTGCTCCTTCCAAGGTTTCTTAAATGTTTTCTCCTCTAGTGAGTTTTTCTGGGAGTTTTTTCCTTGTCTTCCTTGAGGGTTTAGGGTGGTTGAGGGGCATTCTTTGGAAATATGTGAAGCCCTTTGTGATATTGTAAAACTGAAGTGACTGCACCAGACACAGTTCAAACAGGAGGAATAGTTTGATACAAATGTTAAATGTGTTTAAATAGTACAGATGTTTAGATGATCCTGGTTTAGATGATCCTGGTTTAGATGATCCTGGTTTAGTTGATCCTGGTTGATCCTAGTTTCTCCTCCTCCTGATGTGACGCAGCTCTGAGTCTCATTACAACATTCAGGCAGCGGATCTCAGACACGATTTAGATTAGAAAATCATACCAGATGATGCGGATGAAATAGTAAGTAATTACAGTTGATTTGGCCATAACTTTGATTTATAATATACGTCGTGGATCGTCGTTGTATTTCGGTTTAAGACGTTTTTACAGACTAGAGGACTAGCTAGTCAACGTCATCCAGCAGTTAGCCAGTTAGCATGTAGCATCCTAAACCTTCAAGATCCTTTGTTCTTCATATTAATCGCTTTGTTACTTTGGTCAAACTGGGTTAGAATCTGAATAACTTGCTGCTAATTCGATATTGTAATCATGATGATCACGGCAAAATGTTAAAGCTAAATTAAATCAGTATTAAAGTATTAAACACGACAAGGCCGGACGCTGCTTTGTACAGAATGTATCGATAATTTAAGATATCAGTAAAACTGTCTGATTATCTGCATTAACTTGGTTATCTCACTCTAATAACTTGGCATCTATCTAAATAACTTGTTAGTGTTGCTACAGTATATATATATAGTATAATACAGTCAGTTTAACTAGCCTGCTAACCTAGCTTCAGTTAGCTGTGTGGAGCTACAGCTGCTCTAACGTCTTAAATAACCATCTTAAAACAGTCTATTAATAATATATAATCTGTAGTCTACGATACCATAACTCGTTAGTAATATGTTGCCATTTGATGTTAATCTTTATTCGTTAAGTTGTCCAATGTTAGCCAGGTTAACCATACAGAATCATGTCGTCCTACAGTAGAAGTGAATGTACAGAACATTTACAGTAGTTCAGTAGTTTGATACATATTTGATATATTTGTCTGAATTGTCTTCTTATGCAACGTGTCAAATGTTAGCTTTACAAACCCAGAATACAGAAACGTTTAATGATAACTACCTACTAATCTGCTACTACAGGTAAACTAACTTTCAATAGGTAATATTATTATAATTATTGGTGTTTCTAAGTAATGCTGCTGTAAGTGTTATTAACTGTGCTATTAAGCCTTGTGGGCCACTGTGAACCAGCATTATACAGCAGCAAATTAGGCCAGATAGAACTAATCTCTCCTAATGCTTAGCTGAACTAGACCAGGGGTGTCATGAGGGCCCCCTCACACATGATTCATGGTAGTGATATGAGAATGTATTTGACACAAATCAAAACCAATCTGTCTTTCTGTTTGTCAGGAAATTCAGTCAGAGCCATTAAAGAAAAAAATCTATCTACGACGCTATATGGCAGATTAACAGAAAACCACCAAAACTTCTTAAATTACATTGCCATGTAATTAAACATGACAATCCCTCACTGAATGGCTCTGGCCCTAATCAGCTGCTCTTCCTTGAGGGTTTAGGTTGGTTGAGGGGCAGTTTTATGGGCATATGTGAAGCTCGTTGTGGAGATTGCTTGTAAAAAGTGCTAAACAAATAAATTTGTATTTGATCTGATTACAGACCAGTTCACAAGCATGACATGATATTATGGTACAGAGCTTAAATGCAATTATTTCCATCAATATCAAAACAACCACAGTTTCAGGCTTTACCCGGTTCTGGATGATACATTCAGCGTTTATCCTACAAAGACATGAAATGTCAAATTTAGCATGGAACAGTGAGAAGCATAGAATTGAGTATTCAGCCATGTACTAATTAGTTATCTAAATTTTCTTGTCATTCCATAAAAATACTGTTTTAAGCTTCGTATATGCTCATTTCCCATGACAAAGCACTGCAAAAGTTGTAAAATGTAATTTTTTTGTGATACCATTACTGTCCCGTGTTTCAAAGTTGTACCACCTAGTCCTGGTATTAACTTGAATTATTTTTGCTTCCTTCAAATAAATTCGCTTTTGATTGTACAATGCCTCAAGATGCTTTACAGAGGCCAAAGACCCAACGTTCTTTATGGGTTGGGCTATATATAATACTCAGGGATCATAATTCACTTTTTGAACTTGGTAGCACAACTTAAGGTTAGCAGCACCAGCAAAATAGCATTAACCGAACATTTTAATGTTGTCCTTCAGGTCTTCCAACTCTGCATACTTGCTATCTCCCTGTCACATGACAATGGTGCGCAGTGACATGTAGTTTATTGTTTATTAGTAGTGATTGAGGACTCATACCAATCTGAAATCTGTGTTTTTGTCTTTCAGGTTACAGCAATGTAAAATGGAGGATAGTTTTGATTGCGACTGTGGTGAGCTTGAGCCACCTGATCACTGAGGGGGAAATACAATTCAGTGAATGATGGATTTTGGGTTGGGTAGTTAAAAGAAACTGAGGACACATGTATCTGTGTATATACACATATAAATATAACATGTTTTGTGGTTTTATGTACATTTGTAAGCAGCTGCTCAGGAACAGTCACACACTGAATGTATTAGCACTGTGAAGATGCGACTAGATACTTTTGTAGTTTCTCATGAGTTCAAAAGTTTTTAATTGACCTCAATTTCCATTCCACTATACATTTAATAACGTTATTTTCAGTTCAATCTACAATGTTTCTATATATATATATATATGATTTTCTGGGGAGATAAAAGATTTGATGACAGTTTATGCCATTGATTCAGATAGTGAGGGATAAATAGGGGTAATACAGTAATCATTCAAGTACACACAAATTTCCATCCTGAATTTGGCTTAATCGAAAGCCTTAATAGCATAGAAAACAGCCAGGAGACTGCAACAACAAGAAATTAATCAAGATGGCAGAGAAGTTTGAGTCTCTGATGAACATCCATGGTTTTGACCTGGGCCCCCGCTACATGGACCTTAAGCCTCTGGGCTATGGAGGGAATGGGCTGGTGTTCTCAGCGGTGGACATGGACTGTGACAAACGTGTAGCTGTCAAAAAGATTGTCCTCACTGACCCCCAGAGTGTGAAACATGCTCTCAGAGAGATCAAGATCATCAGGCGTCTAGACCATGACAACATTGTCAAAGTAAGAACAACAGCCTAGTTTGAAATTCTTCTTCTTACAGGCATACACTGTTTGCTGTATGGCTATCATGTTTACTGCAGGAAGCAAACCTCTGTATTTAAAAGAACATTTCTGACTATATTTTCTTTTTTTTCCCTTGTCTACCCAGGTGTTTGAGACTCTGGGCCCCAGCGGCCGCAGACTAACTGAGGACTTAGTTTCTTTGACAGAGGTCAACTCTGTCTACATTGTGCAGGAGTACATGGAGACAGACTTATGCCAGCTCCTGGAGAGGGGGCTCCTTTCTGAGGGCCACGCCAGGCTCTTCATGTACCAGCTCCTCAGGGGCCTCAAGTACATACATTCTGCCAACGTGCTGCACAGAGACCTAAAGCCTTCCAACCTGTTTGTCAACACTGAGGATTTGGTGCTTAAGATAGGGGACTTTGGCCTGGCCCGGATTATGGACCCACACTATTCACACAAGGTAATGCATTTACACAATCAAGAGTTTAAGGTCAGGCTAATCAACCACCAACAGTATAAATGCTACTTCCTGCCAATGTCACAAGTCATAAATATACCTGTTCTGCTCTCACTCCATAGGGACATCTCTCAGAAGGTCTGGTAACTAAGTGGTACAGGTCTCCTCGCCTGCTGCTCTCTCCTAATAACTATACCAAAGCCATTGACATGTGGGCTGCTGGATGCATCTTTGCTGAGATGCTTACTGGAAAAACTCTCTTTGCAGGTTAGTATGACTTATTAGTATTTTTTTATTTTTTTATGGCAATATTCACATAAACACCAAACTGGTAGTACATGAAGCAGATGAGATTATTAAATGTTAATACATTGTTACCTTTCCATGACCATGTCCTAGTTCACATAGAAGACACAGGCACACTGTCAATGTTCAAGGCAAAAATCAGCTTACTGTTTTATGTTCTTAAACCTGCTCTTTCCTCAACACAGTTGGATATCCTCAATAATAAATGTTAGGTCCCTTGTCGCTTTTTCCACCCAGGTTCCCTCTTCTTTATTGGGATGTTAGATGAAAACGGATTGAATGTTATTGAATGTTCTGACTTCCTCCAGGCGCCCATGAGTTGGAACAGATGCAGCTGATCCTAGAGTCCATCCCTGTACTGAGAGAGGAGGACAGACAGGAACTGCACAGCGTCATCCCCGTCTTCATCCGCAGTGACATGACGCAGCCACACACTCCACTGGCCAAGATCCTGCCTGGTGCCAGCTCCCAGGGTGAGTGCACAGATCAGGTTATTAAAACCATATTCAGACATTTTAATAAAGCTAGTCTTGCCTTGAGTAAATGGGGCATGCTTTTCATAGCTGGTATCAGACAATTATTACTTTGAAAACTATTATCTGTATGCACTTACACCTGTGCCCTTCCAGAGAAATGCACTCTGTGTCCAAACAGTGGAATCACATAAATCCTCTCTCCTCTTTCTTCTCAAAGCTCTAGACTTCCTGGAGAAGATCCTTACTTTTAACCCCATGGACCGTTTGACAGCAGAGGAAGCCCTTGCACACCCCTACATGGCTGACTACTCCTTCCCCCTGGATGAACCCGTGTCTCTGCATCCTTTCCACATTGAGGATGAGGTGGATGACATTTTGCTAATGGATCAGAGCCAGAGCCACACCTGGGACAGGTACCTAACTACTTTAACATCTAATCTGACCTATATAGATAAGAGATGCACTGTTATACACTGTTTTCATATTTGTTTGTGTTGCCAGTTGAACCGTCTCTCTCACTTCTTTACAGGTATCATGACAGCCAACTGTCTGATGTTGACTGGCACCTTCACAGCTATCATGATCCAGAAGAGGTCCAGGTGGACCCACGGGCGCTCTCAGATGTTGGAGATGAAGAGGAAGTCCAGGTGTGTGACAAACATGCACGTTCATTAGGGTTCCTCTGATTGGAGGAAATCTATTGTTGTTAGTATTCTTACTCTTATCATTTTTATTTACCTTGCGCCCCAATATGGCACATTGATGCAACAGGCCGGTGAAATATGGGTATGAAATGATCTATTACCACAAGTAAAATAAAAAGTGGTTGTTGAACATGCAGAGTGTGCCAGTTAAAGGGTTCATATTCGTGTTTTTTTTCTTAATAATTTATATGTGCATCCCTGATTATCCTATTTTACTGTATATAAACTGTGAGAACTCTAACGTCCTTCATATTATTTTCCAGGTTGACCCTCGTAAATATGCAGATGGCGATCGGGAGAAATTCCTGGATGAAGCATCGTTTGATTACTCCTCCATGTTCCCCATGGAGCGCTCCTGGGAGGAGGAACACCATGAGAATAAGTACTGTGACCTAGAGTGTAGCCATACCTGCAACTTCAAGGCTGTGTCCCCTTCCTACTTGGACAACCTTATCTGGAGGGACAGCGAGGTCAACCATTACTATGAACCCAAGCTCATCATTGACCTGTCCAACTGGAAGGAACAGCAAAGCAAGGAGAAAGCTGACAGAAAATCCAAGAGCAAGTGTGAGAAGAATGGATTGGTTAAGGCTCAGATCGCCCTCCAGACTGAGAAGAGTCCTGTGGAGAAGGATAAGGAACAAGAGAAGAACCAAACCCAGGCCCAAGACCAGCAGAACCAGGGTTTTGACTTTGACTCCTTCATTGCTGGCACCATCAAACTGAGCTTGCAGTCAGAGCCTTTCCAGGAGGTGGTGCATTTAACTGATATGGGTGTCCTGAATGAGGTTGGCCTCCTGAATGAGCTCAACTCATCTGTTTCTCAGCTGGAAGCTCTGCGACCAGGCTCAATGTCTAAGTCCATCAGCCAGGAAAAGGAGGAAAAGTGCCTGGTAAATCTCGCCCAACTTGAGGGAGGAGGTGGAGGTAGTGGAGCTAGTGGGAGTACAGCTCATCCCTGGGAGAGCTTTGGTGGGGGAGAGAAAGCAGAAGAGAGTGTTTTAATAGATGAGGTGTGCTGTGATGTTCGTAAAGAGGAGCAGCTCCAGATTGAGAGCACTTACACCAGCTACTTAGACCATCTATTCAGCCGTAAGGAAGAAGGAGTGGGAGAGACCCCAGAACCAGAAGAGAGGGATGCAGATGCTGGACTCCTGGCAAGGAATGGTGAGATCATGTTCAACATGCAGTTTAACTCTCTGGCCTTGCCATGCTTCGACAGCCCGGGTGACCTGCCTTTGAAATCCATGCAAGCATCCCTGGCCCCCTCTTCTGTTAAGGGCTCCCCACAGATCGCCCCGCACAAAACCTACAGCAGCATCCTAAAGCATCTGAATTAAAGCCCTCGCAGTGAAACAGCTAAGTCAGTCCTTTTGCTTTTATTTAGTTTAAATATTTATCATCTGACTTGAAACATGTCATACCTTTTTATGTTTGGCTACTTTTAAGAACATTTTCATTTTTATTTAAAATGTTTGAATTGTAATGGTTGGAATAATGAATTGACTGAGTGTTGGTCATTACTCTGAGCCTTTTATCACTATGCCTACCTGAGTTTGTCCACACCCTCATTGCTAAACTGGCATGACATTTGCACAATGAATACTGTAGACATAAGAAGAGATGGAAACAGAGGGGAGTGAATGAATGGAAGGAGAATTGGTGGGTTTGGATATGGGATTCCAGGCTTGACTTGGCTAGCAGAGACAGGATGAGAGGTTGAGGAGGATAGTTTTTTCCAGGAGTGGGAAACATGATCATTGACATCATCACCATAAGGTGCTGCTGTTAGACCTTTAGGGGAAGGGCACAGGAAAGTGGGTTGGAATTTATTTAAATTTCAGTATGATTTCAATTTCATTTTTATTATCATGTAATTAATTTATTGACACACCCAATAAAAAGCTTCCTTAAATACCAATTAATTTTGACACATAATGCCAGCAGCAACCATTCAATGTAGACCTTTGTAAATGTGTTATCTACCTCAAGGTAACAGCTGCGAGAGACACTCAAAGCCGCACTAGTGCTTTATATACATGACCATCCTCATACCATGCAATGACTAAATGACCTTCTCATCTGTTTTGCATAAGCCACAAAGAAGTTTCAATCATCATTATTTATTTCTAGCAAATGTGATATTTATTTTAAAGAGACATATTTCATTGTAACAATTTTTTGATCGAGGCATTTGATGGACTTCCATTTTCATTTCAGCACTGATTGGTTTGTTTGTTCATAAATTAACAATACATTCATACACTTTTGTTTCCTTATATTTCTTTAAAATATCATAAATGTTCATAGGTACGCTGTTTAATTTTTTAGATGGGGGGGAGGGGACATCTTAACAGATCAAGCACCTACAAGTCTTATTTTTCTTTTATTAATTATGTATAGTTTAAATTGTGTGCATGGTCGCAACAGATGATAAAATGGTTATTGGTGAAGTGTATTATATGTTGTTTTTTATTAAATGTGTGTATTCCTTTTTCCAAGCAAGCATGACGCATTAGATTAAAGTGTAGCATGTAGACCATTTATGGACATTTGTTTGCCTTTAAATGCTGGTTGTGCATTTTTTGTAATCAGTTCTCTTGTTCTACAAAATATATACAAATAAAGTTACCAGCAAAAAAGTATGGCACTGTCCTTTTTCTTAAGACTTTGAAACTTATTTAAGACTGCTTACCAGGGTACTCGCCAAAAGTTGTAATTTTGACAGCTATCAGTAACTGATGCTGTTTATTAATCCAGTATAGCCTTCATAGCAATTACAAATATAAAAATTATAGTATCGATGATAATGTGTTTGGATTAAAAGTGATGCCATTTGTACCCCTTTTGTCCTAGAATCTTGAAATTCATTACAGATGCCTTATGTGGCATGATGAACAAAAAAAGCAGCACAACCTATAGTGGCAAACCCATAGATTTGTCTGTACAACATAAATTTATCAAATGTGTTTTTTCGCTACTCCTACAATTTTTGCCCAATCTACCCCATGATTTGCAGTTATCATCGTCAGAAGAACTCTCAAAAAATGTATCAATAGGATTTTTGATTTTCATAATTGTTTGTCTGCTACAGCCAAGGGGGCGCTACAGGCCACACCCCAATATGCCTTTTTAAAAGTGATGCCATTTGTATCTCTTTCGTCCTGGAATCCTGAAATTAATTCCATGTGCCTCATTCGTCAAGACAAACAAAAAAGCTTCAGCAACTCATTATGGCAAATCTTCAGATTTTTCTGAAACACGTTTTTTCGCTACTACTTCTACTATTCAAATCCAATCGTCCCCAAAACAAAATCTGTCAAAAGTTTTTTGATATTCCAAACCGATTGTCCGCTACAGCCTTTTTAATTTGGCAATAACACAACTAAACAGGAAGTTCATCTTGTGATTCCTATGAAAATCAACAAATCTTTGAGAAATCAACGCCAAACTTGATATGCCACCAACAACACACTACAATATATACAACCCCATTCAATAGCTAAGTTCATATCTTTCAAAACGATTTAAATGAAATACATCAAATTTATCGCTAAGGCTAATTTAATGTTTATACAAGTGCCAAGCAAAAACTGATAGTCCGAATCAATCACAAGTTCGTATGTAGACTCTTGACAATGTTGTATTCAAATCTGAGAAAAAGTTGAATGTAAGATGAAAATTAGATTAATGATGAATATTTGAAATGTGACTGCTTGGCTAAAGGCTAAGGCTGTCTTGCAAATCCTCTCTCTGTCATGCCAGAGCCAGCGGCTCCAAAAAAACTCACAAGCACAAGAGTCTGTTGACCAGTGGGCTGAGTAAGCCCCCACCTTCACCCTGCTATTGGCTGCTGGATGGATCATGACACTGGTAGTTGTCTTGTATCTCAGCAAATCTTTGACATAGTCACACCAAACTTGCAGGGGAAGTAAATGGCAGCCCTTACGCCACAAGAGTAAAAAGTTCTGTCCAAGTGAAACCAATTTGTATCCCTTTTGTTGTAGAGTCCTGAAATTCATTACAGATTCCACAGTCATCACGATGAAGAATAAAGTCTCAACAACTCATAATGGCAAGCCCTTTGATTTTTCTGTACAATATAGATTTAGTAAACATTTTTCTTCACTACTACTCCTACAACATTTGTCCAATCTTCCCTAAGATTGACTGACTACACTGGTATTAAGTTGGTATTAAGTTATTACACTTTATACCACTTATTACCACATCGTTACACTGTTATTAAGTCGGTATTACACTTTATACCACTTATTACCACATTGATACACTGTTATTGAGTCGGTATTACACTTTATACCACTTATTACCACATTGTTACACTGTTATTAAGTTGTTATTACACTTTATACCAGTTATTACTACATTGTTAAACTGTTATTACGTTGTTATTAAACTTTTTACCAGTTATTACCACATTGTTACACTGTTATTAAGTTGTTACACTTCATACCAGTTATTACCACGTTGTTACATTGTTAAGTTATTATTAAACGTTTTACTAGTTATTACCATGTTATTACGTTGTTATTAAACTTTTTACTAGTTATTACCATGTTGTTACACTGTTATTACATTGTTATTAAACTTTTTACTAGTTATTACCACGTTGTTACACTGTTATTAAGTTATTATTACTTTTTAAATAGTTTCAGCTGTGGTTAGTGGTCCGATGACTTTTGCAGCAATGAATTCTGATGTGTCAGCAAGGCCAAATCAGGGTTATTTTGTGTTTATTACTCACTGTTATTGTGTTGTTATTATACGTTCTACAAAGTGAATACAGTACACTGGTATTAAGTTGTTACTACACTTTATACCAGTTATTACTACATTGTTAAACTGTTATTACGTTGTTATTAATCTTTTTACCAGTTATTACCACGTTGTTACATTGTTATTAAGTTATTACTTTTTTAATAGTTTCAGCTGTGGTTAGTGGTCCGATGACTTTTGCAGCAATGAATCCTGATGTGTCAGCAAGGCTAAATCAGGGTTATTTTGTGTTTGTTACTCACTGAACCTGGAAATCTGCTTGTAAAACAGTTTTGAATTTGTAAAACACTTTTGATTTTGGACTTTGAGTTAAATTCACACCAAACTTGCAGGGTACACTTTGCATTACAAGACAATTAAATTATTCTTGTTAAGTGGAAGTAAATGGCAGCCCTCAGACCAAAAGAGTAAAAAGTTGAGATTTTTGGTATGGTGTACTGTAACAGCACAACATTATGAACTACCACACCCAATTTCATCCATGTGAGACCAATTTGTATCCCTTTTGTTGTAGAGTCCTGAAATTCATTACAGAATCCTCATTTGTCACAATGAAGATTAAAGTCTCAACAACTCGTAATGGCAAGGCCTTTGATTTTTCTGTATAATATAGATTTAGGAAACATTTTTCTTCGCTACTACTCCTACAACCTTTGTCCAATCTTGGCAGTTATCATCGTCAGAAGATCAACCCTTACAAAAGTTATCAATAGGATTTTTGATGTTCACAATCATTTGTCTGTTACAGCACAGGGGGCACTACAGTCTTGGATGTATTCACACCAAACATGCAGATTGCATTTTGAACTAGAAAAAAATTCCTAAAGAAATTTTGAGTGTGCGTGACACTGGCCCGGGACTCTCCCCATATATCAATGACACTGTTGAGTCATTTTCTGAATATGACTTCTACCATTGCTTAGGTATGTGACAGATCAAGCTTTCAACAGGTGTTCATATGCTGATGCACTAGTAGTAGCATAAACACTAATTTCAGCAGGATTAAAGACATCTCCACTTGAGCACACTGCCACAGTTTAAGTAGTAAGCAAGCAGTAAACAATTGGTCACTGTGTCAGGTAGCACTTTACATTACAGTTCAGTAACATAGTAATAGTTTGGTTCTAATTTGATAATAGTGATAAATGCTTTCAAAAACTTAGAGTGTAAAATGACCCAAATACATCCAATGCCAGAATTAGGCCATCAATGGCTATGACTTTGGTATTAGAAATACACCTTTTATCAAAATGATACCGCATTATAAATATCAGATAACATTATAAAGTTATACAGCTGTGTTAAATGTCAAATCAATCCACATGCAATCAAACATGTAACAAATCAGGATTCAGCAATAAGCTAGCATCAAAATTCACAAAAAGCACTAGGTCACACAGTTCAATCATCTATAAACTACAGGACTACAGGACTCCCCATACAACACTAGCCAATAGTTTGCAAGGTCAACCAGTATCCAGACGATTATGAATGTTTTACAGCAAGCCCCCCCCCAACAATTTAAATAGCAATCCCTAAAAGATCTGTATTTAATCCCCACTGTTTCTCTATGGAACTGCCGATCCCAACCACCCACACACCTCCCCAATACCTGGTTCGATTCGTCTGGACTCCACCACATTAACTCTGGCCTCAAACCCCTCCGAAATCGCCCCCCCCCCCCGAGCCCCCCGCAACGTCACAATCTCCGCTTTAAAGTGTAAGTAAATCAATCGTGATTCTCAAACCTCTCCCCCAAATAGGCTCATAGCTCATAAACCCGACCTCCCACACACCTCCCCAATATCTTGTTATATTCCTATGGACCCCACCACATGAACCCTGCCCTCAAACCCCCCCGCACGAGCCCCCCCGCCCCCCGCGAACGCCGATCGCCCCCCCCCTCCGAAAACGACCCTAAACGGTCAAAATGCCCACAAATAACCCCCCCCACTACCCTCCCCACAACCCTCCACGACCGTCCTGACTGATAAGCACATGTATACATATAAGCCCAAATGTTAAAGTCAAAAACCCACATCTTAGATAGCATGCTAGTGAAACATATGCTGATGCACTAGCAATTAGCTTAAGGGCTAATTTCGCTAATGTTAGCAAACAGCAACAGCTAGTTGGAATGTCAGTTGTAAATCCTGACTGATAAGCACATGAATACCTATGAGCCCAAATGTTAAAGAAGTCAAAAACCTACATTTTTGATAGCATGCTAGCGAAAGAGTTGAAAAAGATGTTTGCTTACCTTAGAGATTTAGAGCCAGAGAGGAAGAGTTGAGTTGGAGTACAGTTTATAAATACACCCGAAACAAAAAGAGCCAATTTAATTCCTCCAGTAAATATCCTCCAATTAAAGTTATTAAATGGGAAATGAATTACTACATGAAATAGCCACCGTCATTCGTGGCCACCGTCTCTCCTCTTTCAAGCACGTTGCTAAGTAACGAACTAATGAGTTGCACCTGACAGTTGCAACTGTCATGGCAGTTGGACAGAGAGAAAAGGCTTACAGAACCCGTCGAACAGGAAGGATTTCTGGCCAAACCGTGTTTCCAATCATAAAACCAGGTTAACGTGAAGCAGGCTGAGCCCTTCCTGAACGTCTACATAGGCATTTTGTGTTGACAAGTGAAGAAATGTTCTCTTGGGAGCAATTCTAAAAAGTGTTTGTTTTCTTTCTTATTAGTTACTATCCCACCACTCTTAACATGGGAGTCTATGAGGCTGTTCATGGGTGCTGCGGCCGAATCTTCGCATGTCAAGCTAAAACAATAAATCTGACAGATAAAGTAAAGCAAGTGTGAGCTAGAGGACACATTTTCCTACGTTTCTATGTATAAATTGTGTCTGTAGTGGTGCATTTGAGGCCATGGTAGTCGAATGTTTTATTTTTTCACTGATTTTTCTCTCTCCTCTACACTCTAGCGATGACATCATCCACTCTAGTTCTCAAACATTCTCTCCATTGACACCCATTCATTTTTTTGGTGTGGTTTTTGACAATTTTTGGCAAAATTGTTCGCCAAAAGTCTTAGAAAAGCACACGTCGGGGCCGAGCCGCACGTTCTGATATAACTTTTGTGTATATGCGTCAAAAACTCTGGTAGGTGTTTTGAGCCCCAAAAAAAAAGCACGCACACAATAAATGCTAGTAATAACATAGTGTGCGCCTTGCAGCACGCACACAATTACATATCAATTTCATAAATTGTTCTAGGAGGAATCCACCATCGCTGCTTGCAGCTATATTTACATTTATTTTTGCATTGTTTTATCATAGCCATTCTATAAATACTATTTATTTATGATGTATTGGCAGTACATGTGCATCATCTAGCAGCTGCTTGAAAATACAGAGATAAAAACATTGCAAAGTACATTTCCTTTCTACGTACGTTTCTCTCTAGATTTAGTGGGGGTTTTTTTTACAGTTCCCAATGATATTTCTCCACATTCTTGTCAGGGTTCCTGGTCATTCTTGTCACACTTGAGCATGACCTTGACCCCCAGCCCCAGACGTGTGGTCTCAAAGGCCTTCAGGGCCTCTTCCAGGGGGAAACGGTGAGTGACCAGGGGCTTCACGTTCACCTTTCCAGATGCTAGCATGGCTATAGCCATGGGCCAGCTTCAACACAACCACACACACACGACCACAGGCACACACAGTTCAACACGCACACACGCTACAGGTTAATATTACATAACAGTTTTGAGTTGATAAAGGAGGCGCACATGAATCGAAGGATCTCAACGTACGTGTTGCAGTATCGGAACACCCCCCTGATGTCCACCTCCCTGATAGCTGCGTTGAGCAGAGGTACTGTGGTCATCTCTGACCCCATCCCCACCAGGACCACCACTCCTCCAGGACGGGTTGCCTAGAGGGGCACAACACGCATCACAACCAGGCTGGGGGGAACCAGAAACCTTCTTTGGGGGGTCTACGTACATAGATAGCTGTCTGGACGCTGCTCTCCACACCAGTGCACTCAATACTGATGTGTGGCTGAGCTCCCAGCATGCCTTGCACAGTGGCGGCCAGGTCCTGAGCCCTACAGCCCGGCTGCACCGCCACAGGGAAGTCCGCCCCCAGATCTTTCGCCATCGCCAAACGGTCAGTAGATAAATCTGCGGGATGATGAAAGGAACAATATCATGCACAGAGACAGTGATGATGGTTGTATGAACTGGATGGTTAGATGGATCAATAGACCACCTTACCTGTGATGATCACCTGGGCAGCACCCATTGCCTTGGCAACCAGGAGGCATACAAGCCCAATGGGTCCTGGGAAAAGAGGAGAAACAACATGTCAGGAGACGAGAGGAAGAGAAGACAAGAGACAAGAACAACAGAAGTTGAAGCTATGAGAGAAAAACAGAGAGGAACAGAGACATCAGAGCCAGAGCGGCTGAGCAGTGAGACAGAGCAGACCTGAGGTCAGCCAGGAACATGTGGGTCAAGCATGCATGTTTACCTTGTTAACGTGTTCATGCTACAGCACAGATCAGTTACAGATTAAACCTGCTACTACCTGTGTTTGAGTACACTGACTTCTTAGTGTTTTGCTGTGACTGTTGAGATTACACCTTGTGTTTTGCTGTGATCTCAGAAAGGATTCTGTTACATGGTAGTTTTCAGCATGTGTACCTGCCCCACAGATGAACACACTACTGCCCAGGGTGACCTCAGCACGGCGGCAGGCATGAATCCCCACAGACAGAGGTTCGATCAACGCTCCCTCCTCAAATGTCACGTTGTCAGGCAGTCTGCCCACACAAAAACACTCAGGTTAAAACTATTGAATTCTATTATTTATTCTTATTTATTTATTCTATTATATCTATTATTCTATTATTCTATCCATGTCTGTCTGAGACTGACAGAGACAGACCAGGGGGAGAATGATAGACTACCAGTGTGTGACTGACTTGTACTACCAGTGTGTAACTGACTTGTACTACCAGTGTGTGACTGACTTGTACTACCAGTGTGTGACTGACTTGTACTACCAGCGTGACTGACTTGTAGCAGAAGTTTGCTCTGTGTTTGTAGTAGCGACACAAGTTGCCATCGTCAGGCGGGGTGGCACAGAAGAAGATGGTGGGCGAGAGGTTGTAGTGTCCTGCCTTGAAGAACTCATCTTCCTCCCTGGGAACACCAGGCTCCACTGCCACTCTGTCTCCTGCTCAGAGAACAATATGCACAGTTAGGGTGTGGGGGGTCTGTGTGAGGTTAGGGTGTGTGGGGGGTCAGTGTGAGGTTAGGGTGTGTGGGGTGTGTGGAGGGTCAGTGTGAGGTTAGGGCGTGTGGGGTGTGTGGTGTGTGGGGGGTGTGTGGGGGGTCAGTGTGAGGTTAGGGTGTGTGGAGGGTCAGTGTGGGGTGTGTGGAGGGTCAGTGTGGGGTGTGTGGAGGGTCAGTGTGGGGTGTGTGGAGGGTCAGTGTGAGGTTAGGGTGTGTGGAAGGTCAGTGTGAGGTTAGGGTGTGTGGGGTGTGTGGAGGGTCAGTGTGGGGTGTGTGGAAGGTCAGTGTGAGTTTAGGGTGTGTGGGGTGTGTGGAGGGTCAGTGTGAGTTTAGGGTGTGTGGGGTGTGTGGAAGGTCAGTGTGAGGTAGTACTCGCCTGGCTTGAGGTGTTGGACATTGGAGCCCACCTTGACCACCCTGCCAGCTGCCTCATGTCCCAGCACCATTGGCTTCTGCACAACAAATTCCCCAATGCGCCCGTGCTGCCAGTAGTGCACGTCAGACCCACAGATCCCCACAGAGTGCATCTGCAGCAGCACCTCTGACACAAGGAGACACAGTATGAACAGAAGAGCTGGAGCACGAGAGAATACTGTTACTGGATACTCTGTAGTGATTGGATGACTGGATGAATCACTGCAGCACAATAAATATACTGCGAACACAATATGATTCGTGCTTCTCTGGAACAAGAACATGCAGTTACTTTCTTACCATTTGGACCTGGTTCAGGAATGGGCCGTTGTTCCTGAAAGCAATTGTATCTAGATGTCACTCGCATGTGTTCATTAAACTGCAGTTTATTTATCTATTTAAAAAAAATCAAATTTGAGTTAAGTCATAATAAGTTTACCAGTCTCAGGTCCCCTTGCGCGTGCAGCACTACGGACAGATTCTCCGCCTTTTCCATTTCGATAAACGTAATGTGCGATGAAGATAACTGCAGAAATAAACTAGCTTGAACACGCGGTGCCAAAGTTTAATATCTGATCTGATCAAAGTTCAGCTTCCTCCTCCTCTCGTGAGCTGAAGCCAATACAAAGCACGTGACTGGAGTCACGTGACAGAAGAGGTTTCCAGTTTGGACCTTCCTCTGAGAATCACAGTAACATTGATGAAAAATGAAGTTACTCTTTGACTCTAACAGGAAACAACACTTAGTATACATGGTCTTAGTGCTCGTCTTCTGTAGATTCTGCATCTTGACAAGCTGGAGGAGCTTCCTAGTGACACTGGATCCCTCAGAGACCACCATCCTGGGCTCAAGCACCTCACCTCCGGTCTCTTCCAGCTTCCTCATCACATCATCAGTTTGATTAGATATAGATGAAATATGGCCGACTTCAAACTGTTTAATTTGAAATCAAAAGCTGTTTTCAAATATTTATGTGAATATTTATATTATACTTTTATGTGTGTTTGTATTGGACACAAGCGAAATCCAGGTCCTAGTTCAGTTTTTCATCTTTTTGATGTAGGTGCTGGACTGCTGGGGAAGTTCAACATCACTGAGACATATCTCAGTCTAGATGAGTCTGTGAATGAGTCTAGATGCTGTGTGCCGTGTTGATACCTCATCACAGAATATATTTTGCTTTATTATATCATGCAATAAAAACATGTACACATACTGTAGTCTCCCATGAGAAAGGAAGGTTGGACAACAGAAGAGCAACTCCACTGCTAAGAATCCTCAGAATCAAGAACAACCATTAATGTCTGTTGGCTCCCTATGGCTCAGCAGACACTGAACTCTGGTGCTCCGAGGCCCCCCCAGGTCTGGTGCTCCGAGGCCCCCCCAGGTCTGGTGCTCCGAGGCCCCCCCAGGTCTGGGGCTCCGAGGCCCCCCCAGGTCTGGTGCTCCGAGGCCCCCCCAGGTCTGGTGCTCCGACGCCCCCCCAGGTCTGAGGCTCAGAGGCCCCCCCAGGTCTGGTGCTCCGAGGCCCCCCCAGGTCTGGTGCTGTGCACCCTGGTCACAGAGGAGCCAAAGTGGCCTGGTATGAAGTCATGCAGCTCACCTGTGTATCTCTTCAGATCATCAATGCTGACATACCCTTCAGAAAAAGAAGTCATTATAATCCCAGAATACAGGCTACTCATAAATCATTAGGGGCCAATTCAGCACCATCACCCTCAATATGCCTCCCACTCCCACTAGATGTTCATGGTAACCAGGCATTCTCAAGCGTCCTTAGATACAGGGGGGTCAGATGGCTCAATTGTTAAGGCGTTGGCCTCATGATTGGAAGGTTGTGAGATCGAGCCCCGGCTGTGGCTATATGACGTTGTGTCTTTGGATAAAAGCGTCTGCTAAATGAATAAATGTAAAGAAGGGTTGGGTGTTGGACCAGCTATTCCCTTGTCTACCTGTTATCATGTTGTTGACAGGGTAATCTTGTACTGCACAACACCAACGTGGAATATTAGTCCCAGTGGCAACATCAGAGCTGTTCAACACAAGGGGAGGAGTTAATCTTATTATCCAAATATTACAAGCTTGAAGAGAGTAGTTAGATTATTTTATGTATCTGTGCACATTCCGTTTACCGAGTGTAGTTAATTCCTGATTCACTTATATGCTCTTCTTCCTTCTGACTGTCCAAAGACTGTTGATCTTGGGGAATCTTGAAAAACAACACAGATGTTTTAATCTAAATGGTGTTTGAGTTTTTATACACCAGGAGAATCATGAAGAGGGAGTTACCTCAGATGTTCTATGATCCTCCTGCTCCCATATGAACCTCCCAAACACAGCTCTCACTTCTGAAATATCCATAAATGACCATTTAACATGTTACTCTGCGGTATTTAACGGATATGATGCAGAATGAGTGGTGAAGTACAGAGACCCACCCAGCTGGACAGGAGCAGGAGGAAGCACATAGTGACCCAGACAGACTGACTTCACACTGTGACACTTCTCACAGGCAGACAGGAAGAGACTGTGAAACACCATTACCTGGTCCTTCATGAAGGCCTCACTCTCAAATATCCTGCAATGGGGATTTATTACATACAACAAGCATGAGCAAGTGAAGTACACTTATTGTTAATGTCCAAGGGTAAATATACTGTAAATATATATTGTATATATAGCTGATCAAAACACTCTAGAATAACTTCATCTTCACCTTAGTGTGTCTGGACAGGAGGCATCAGCACTGAACAGATAATCTGCAGTATTCTGGCAAGCAAACGTCCCACCCTCACACACTGAAACCGAGTTAAAAGTGAGTTAAATTTCAAATTAAATAAAGAGTTGTAATGTAAACTATATAAAAACGTTAGCTCTAGCCTACGTCGTTGAATAGCTAACATAAATAGCGTGTTAGCAAAATAGCTAGATTAAGAGTGTGAGTCTGTTCTTACACCAGAAGTGGGAAGTTCCTGCCGTGACACTGTTAGAAAACCAGGCTGTTTGGTTTTTAAACATTCTTCAAGTTACTTATAGTCAAATAATAGATAACAGACACAAGTGTCGCCTTGATCCCTTATAAACTGTAGATCCTTTAAAATCTTCCTGTATCCCTCAGCCTGCAGCGCGAGGCAGACCTGGAGCACGAGTAAGACCTGGAGCGCGAGGCAGACCTGCAGCGCGAGGCAGACCTGCAGCGCGAGGCAGACCTGGAGCGCGAGGCAGACCTGGAGGCAGACCTGGAGGCTTGGCGGGATATAAAGTCTGTTTATTAATCCAGTATAAACACATTGTCATCGATAGTTTTTTATACCTGTACTTGTTATAGAGGCTGTTTATTAAAAAGAACACACATGGTCAAATTGGGGCGTGGCCTGTAGCACCCCCTTTGGTCCAAAATTGGTGTGGTAGTTCATAATGTTGTACTGTTTCACCATGCCAAAAATCTCAACTTTTTAATGCTGTGATCCAAGGGCTGCCATTGACTTCAATGCTACAAGATTCGGAATTCCTACAATAACAAAAGGTTTCCTCCTACGTCACATGATCACGTGGGTGTGCCATGCTGGACGGCAAGAGTGAGTGAACGAAGCATTGCAGGGAGCGCAAAACTTATGAAACTAAGTTTAGTCCCTCTAAACTTACAGCGATCACAATTATTTTTGTCAGCAATCATGACTTCTTCTAGGGCATGTTCAGTTCGGTTGTCAGTGGAAGTAAATCATCTTTTAGGCGTTCACAAAGCACGGTATTTGGAGAAAGTCGAGATCGCCATCTTAATAACTGACCCGTACTTTCTCCCTCAAGTCCATATTCACCGATTTAATCAAATCGCCAACTTTACCCGAATTCACCCCCCACGATATGTACCAACTCCCAGTTTAACTCCCAGGCATGAATAAAACATAGTATTTAATCATAAACTGATGATGTACAATACAAGTCGACTTTTTTGCTCATGTGCTTATTCAATCAATCACATAATCAAAAAATAAAGTTATCTTCATAAAACATACAGGATATAATTACATCAGGAAATAATCAAACTGAAAACATTTGAAACAAATGTATTGTTGCTAATCAAGCAAACTTTTCAGGGCTCAGTTTTAAATTGTGACTCCCGTCAGATGGGAGGTATCCTTCTCGCGCTCACCAGGCACATAATCAGGTGATAAGGGGTCATCACTCTTCTCTCCTGGAAAAAGAAATTAATGCCTTTATAAATAATATCTAAAACAAACAAACCTGTCAGACAATCAGATACTTAGTAATACTAGTAGTAGGCCTACTCTCCTAAATTCATATAACCTGTGAGGCAGGTGTGGGATACTAATATACAATTTTATTAACAAATTATTTATCTACCCGAGTTTTATTTATTAATAACTTATATGTGCAATTAGTTTGGGAATTAATGCACCATCCAAATGACATTTTTAATGTAAGTTAATTTTCAGTCACTTGGCACCCTGTAAATAGATCGCTAAAGACGTGACATGCATAAAAACACAACGAAACAATTTGCGTTATGTCAAATGTCATACATTTGACTTACCTTCTAAAAAGTGCTCACTGCAAATCTATGCGTACTTTGAGGGTTTCCAATTCTTACGATTTATTGCTGCTACCCCTCGCCGTCTTCTGTCTTCATCAGCAGGTATACGATAAAAAGCTATACGACAATGATGAAAAGGCTAATTTGGGTTTACAGCCTTGCCTGTGAGTGCAGCCAACCGCACAACATGATATCAGTCACCATTTTAAAAGGTAAAATCAATGAAACTTGGCTTAAAAACGGAGACTTTCTATACCTTTACCGCGCACATGGAATACTATTGCCGTCCGTCATGGCATAGTGGGCGCTCTGACGAGCGTGACGACACGTGCAAAGGGTCAATATGAATCTTCCAACTGCTACCACAAGGGGGCGATAAAGAATCCGAAACGTAGAACATGTTCCTCACGCAATCTCTGGTATTTACACAGAAATCAGTACTGCAGAATGATGCCTTTCAATGAAACAATACAACCTAGACATTATCATCAGACACTGACAAATTTGACACTGACCCAGACACATTTCAGTGGTTTTTATTTAATGTTTTATTGTCTCATTGACTCTTAAGAGGCATGCACATAGATAGATGTATGGTTAAGTTTTCTAATGTTCAGTACAATGAAATAGAACCAGGATCCGTCCCTCGTGGCTAAACTCAGTCAGTCACAGTGGGAAGCTCAGCTTTCATTCTGTTAACGACAAGAAATTAAGATATTTTCCATGACAGACCAGGGGGTTTTACTGGAGTCAATACTAGATGAGATTCTCTTATATATTTACACACATCCTAGCAATGGACACATCTCTCACACTCAACACTCACTCACAAGACCACACACTCAACACACACAAGACCACACACTCAACACTCACTCACAAGACCACACACTCAACACACACAAGACCACACACTCAACACTCACTCACAAGACCACACACTCAACACACACAAGACCACACACTCAACACTCACTCACAAGACCACACACTCAACACCCTGTCAAAACAACAGCTTCCATTTGGGACAAAATAAGTTGATGAAGTTACTGTTACAGTATAGCACAGAATAGAAAATATTATTAAGTTTCAAACACTGATTTGAATTCAATGAAGCTTAAACAATAGTTCATAACTACTTATGTGAAAATGTGAAAACAAAAAAGTTGCCAATGTACATGAGGATAAAAAAGAGATTTGCACAACCATTAACATGACATGATCCTAGTAAGGCTGCACTTCAGTATTGCCCTATTAAGAAGGATATGGCCTTTAATCACTTCTCACCTCCTGACCTTGGTTCTAATGAGATGTAGCTCTGAGGGGAAATGACCCAGGTTCAATCCCAGTTCTTTTATGGTGCATCTAAACTACGATGACAGCAATGATGGACTGTTTCTTTGTCAAGTTATTTTTCCAATTCGCACACATTTATCTTTTCTCTCCAGCCTTCTTCTCTCCTCTAACCATTCAGACATTCAGTAGACATTCCTCCATGACCTGCTAAAGTGATTCCCCTCATTAGCACATCATATATTTACATCACTAAGAAATACAATGAAGTACACAGGAAATACGCTGACACACAGGTACTAATTACATTTATGTGGCAAAAAAAGATTACGCATTCATTCACTCACTCCCTGTTTCTCACTCAGAGGGCTAACAAAGCACAGACAACAAACAAACAACAATCAATAAATAAAGTTAACATTCTCTGTCTTGCAGTACACCTGGTGTTAGAGCATGGATGGAGGAATAATGGCAGGAGCCTCTTCCTGCCCACAGGAAGTGAAGCTGTCCTCGGCATTTCATTGGTCAGTCCATCATGTCCATCAAAGTTCTTGTAACCATTCACAGATCCTCAGGAGAAGCAGAGATGTCCTTATATGTACATGGGCGTCTCCTGGCCAGTTAGGAGGCGAAACATGGCGGCCGGCATTGTCTTCATGTGAATCTGAAGCACAAAACCCTCCAGTCAGTAAACGTTGAACTGTGTGTTTGTAGGTGTGTGACACCTCATGTGTGAGTCTCACCTCTCCTACAGAGTTGGACAGCGCCTGGACAATCTTCTCGTGTGCCGTGGCCACCACACTCTGACTGTTGATCTCAATGATGCGGTGTCCCACCCTGACCCCCCCTCGCTCAGCAATACCTCCCCTCATCAGACTGCAGATCTAGGGGAGGGACAACACACATGACTTAGTGGGTGATTAATTACTAGAATAATTGATAAGCATGGACAGAATGAGGCAGAAGAGAGAACGTTAATAATGCATGCTGCCCCCCCCCCCAGCCCCCCTCCCCCTCCACAAGCCTCCCCCCTCAGCCCCCCCCCCCTCCAGCCTCCCCCCCAGCCTCCCTCCCCCCATCAGTGGTCAGTGTCGTCTCTGGAGGCAGAAGTTTCATTAGACAGATTGATCTTCTCACTCACTGACAGATGACTGAGAAATGTGTGTTTCTGTCTGTGTGTTTGTTAGAAATGTGTGTTTCTGTCTGTGTTTGTTAGAAATGTGTGTTTCTGTACGTGTGTTTGTTAGAAATGTGTGTTTCTGTCTGTGTGTCTGTTAGAAATGTGTGTTTCTGTATGTGTGTATGTTAGAAAAGTGTGTTTCTCTCTGTGTGTCTGTTAGAAATGTGTGTTTCTGTCTGTGTGTTTGTTAGAAATGTGTGTTTCTGTCTGTGTGTTTGTTAGAAATGTGTGTTTCTGTACGTGTGTTTGTTAGAAATGTGTGTTTCTGTCTGTGTGTCTGTTAGAAATGTGTGTTTCTGTATGTGTGTCTGTTAGAAATGTGTGTTTCTGTATGTGTGTTTGTGACCTACGATGCCGTTCTGAACACTGAAGCCCAGCTGGTACTTGAGGTCGGGTCTCTTGATGAGGACAGTGGTGACAGGAGGACAGCTGACAATGTTCAGCTTCACCTGCACCTGGTTCTTCAAGCCCTGGACACACACACACACACACACACACACACACACACACACACACACACACACACACACACACACACACACACACACAAAGGAACACAGAATATGATTGGACAGGATCAGAGATAGTGAATACATCATCTACAGAGTTGATAGATCCCTCTCCTTCATGATCCCTCTCCTTCATGATCCCTCACTTCATGCCTACCTTGATGATTCCCTGACACGTGGCGAGGGGCAGACCCACCAGGCTGGTGTTGTTGATGGACATGATCTGGTCTCCGATGCTCAGCTTCCCAGAGCGGGCAGCAGGGGCACCGTTGAGCATGTTGGCCAGGATGACGGTGGGCAGGATGGAGCCCCAGCCAGACTCCACTATGACCACGCCCAACACCTCCCCCTTCTGCTTCTCCACTAGGAGCTGAGAAGACACGTACAGCTTCTTCAGGAGGAAGATCAACTGACACAGACAACTAAACATCTTACATCAACAGACAGTGAGCATCTGTCAGGTGAAGCTCAGGTACGTTTGGCCTCCTCAGTGTTCTGGAGCTTCCTACCTCTTTACAGTTTTCCGAGTTAGAGAAGTGGATGAGGTCATCATTGTACATTTCCTGTGTGTTGATGATGTCACTGTACTCCTTCTGGCTAAGGTCCTCAGGGTTGATGCCATTGGCTCTGAGGAACTCCTGATAGGCCACGCTGAAGGCCTGGCCAATAGACTGGGCGATCAGCTGGGCCTATGGGAGAAGGCACAAGCAACCAGGATACAACATCAGATTTACTCAGTGAGATATTTCTGGATAGAACAGCCAGTCAGGTTTCCCCCCTGAGGCAGCATGGTACTGTAAGTGACTGTACACAACCCCAACACTGTGTGTGTTTGTGTGTCTGTGTGTGTGTGTGTGTGTGTGTGTGTGAAAAGGAGAACAAAATAACTGCAATGCAGAAGCAGCCATGTCTGTCAGGACAGTGTTGACAGAGAGTCAGCATCCTCTTTGCTCTGCTGCATCTTAAGCTGTGACTGGATGTCACATGACGTCCTCTCCAGGTCATGTGATACCCCCTCTGACTCCAAACTAATACCCTATCACAGCAGCTCAGTCACAAGGACCAGACCCTCTGCCCTCTGTACTATCTTGCCATCACACTCTCTCTCTGTCTCTCTTTCTCTCTCTCTCTGTCTCTCTTTCTCTCTCTCTCTCCCTCTCTCTCTCTCTCTCTCTCCCTCTCTCTCTCTCTCTCTCTCTCTCTCTCTCTCCCTCTCTCTCTCTCTCTCTCTCTCTCTCACACACAGACTTACGTCCTCAGACTCAAACACATGGCAGATCATCTTGTATTGTTTCTTGGTGTCAGGCGCCCCTGGCGTGGTCTCTATGCAGTCCTGGGAGGCGGTCCGGGGCATGCGGCGCCGAGCCATCAGAACCACAATGTTGCCAATGTCAGCGATGTATGAGATGGTGCGCAACGCATTGTCCATCATCGTCTCCTGGCAGCATAACAACAACAACATCATTAGACATGATAAAAGCAACAGTACAGCCAGACTCCCCCCCCCCCCCCCCCCCCCCCCCGAGGGTTATAAGAACTGCCAGACAAAAGCGATAATAAACATTCTGTGTGATTCATAGTGAGATTGAGGTGACAAGATGTGAGGCTGTGTGTTTGGCTGTGTGTTTGGCTGTGTGTTTGACTGTGTGTTTGGGTGTGTGTTTGGCTGTGTGTTTGGCTGTGTGTTTGGGTGTGTGTTTGGCTGTGTGTTTGGGTGTGTGTTTGGCTGTGTTTGGCTGTGTGTTTGGCTGTGTGTTTGGGTGTGTGTTTGGGTGTGTGTTTGGCTGTGTGTTTGGGTGTGTGTTTGGGTGTGTGCTAGATTACAGTACAGTTAGAAAACCTATATCAGTAAGTCTAATGGGCTGGACATTCTTCCTGTCCCTCAAAGGTATCATCCTGACCTCTCCTGACACAAACACTGGGGAGAAGAGAATGAAGAGAAGAGACTGGGGAGAAGAGATTGAAGAGAAGAGACTGAAGAGGAGAGACTGAAGAGACTGAAGAGAAGAGACTGAAGAGAAGAGACTGAAGAGAAGAGACTGAAGAGACTGAAGAGAAGAGACTGAAGAGAAGAGACTGAAGAGAAGAGACTGAAGAGACTGAAGAGAAGAGACTGAAGAGAAGAGACTGAAGAGAATGAAGAGAAGAGACTGAAGAGAAGAGACTGAAGAGACTGAAGAGAAGAGACTGAAGAGAAGAGACTGAAGAGACTGAAGAGAAGAGACTGAAGAGAATGAAGAGAAGAGACTGAAGAGAAGAGACTGAAGAGAATGAAGAGAAGAGACTGAAGAGAAGAGACTGAAGAGAAGAGACTGAAGAGAATGAAGAGAAGAGACTGAAGAGACTGAAGAGAAGAGACTGAAGAGAAGAGACTGAAGAGAATGAAGAGAAGAGACTGAAGAGACTGAAGAGAAGAGACTGAAGAGAAGAGACTGAAGAGACTGAAGAGAAGAGACTGAAGAGAAGAGACTGACGAGAAGAGACTGAAGAGAAGAGACTGACGAGAAGAGACTGAAGAGAATGAAGAGAAGAGACTGAAGAGAAGAGACCGAAGAGACTGAAGAGAAGAGACTGAAGAGACTGAAGAGAAAAGACTGAAGAGACTGACGAGAAGAGACTGAAGAGAATGAAGAGAAGAGACTGAAGAGAAGAGACTGAAGAGACTGAAGAGAAGAGACTGAAGAGACTGAAGAGAAGAGACTGAAGAGAATGAAGAGAAGAGACTGAAGAGAAGAGACTGAAGAGACTGAAGAGAAGAGACTGAAGAGAAGAGACTGAAGAGAAGAGACTGAAGAGAAGAGACTGAAGAGAATGAAGAGAAGAGACTGAAGAGAAGAGACTGAAGAGAAGAGACTGAAGAGAATGAAGAGAAGAGACTGAAGAGACTGAAGAGAAGAGACCGAAGAGACTGAAGAGAAGAGACTGAAGAGAATGAAGAGAAGAGACTGAAGAGAAGAGACTGAAGAGACTGAAGAGAAGAGACTGAAGAGACTGAAGAGAAGAGACTGAAGAGAAGAGACTGAAGAGAAGAGACTGACGAGAAGAGACTGAAGAGAAGAGACTGAAGAGAAGAGACTGAAGAGAATGAAGAGAAGAGACTGAAGAGAAGAGACCGAAGAGACTGAAGAGAAGAGACTGAAGAGACTGAAGAGAAAAGACTGAAGAGACTGACGAGAAGAGACTGAAGAGGAGAGACTGAAGAGAAGACACTGAAGAGGAGAGACTGAAGAGAACAGACTGAAGAGAACAGACTGAAGAGACTGAAGAGAAGAGACTGAAGAGACTGAAGAGAAGAGACTGAAGAGACTGAAGAGGAGAGACTGAAGAGAAGAGACTGAAGAGGAGAGACTGAAGAGGAGAGACTGAAGAGACTGAAGAGACTGAAGAGAAGAGACTGAAGAGAACAGACTGAAGAGACTGAAGAGAAGAGACTGAAGAGACTGAAGAGGAGAGACTGAAGAGAAGAGACTGAAGAGAATGAAGAGAAGAGACTGAAGAGAAGAGACTGACGAGAAGGGACTGAAGAGAAGAGACTGACGAGAAGAGACTGACGAGAAGAGACTGAAGAGAAGAGACTGAAGAGAAGAGACTGACGAGAAGAGACTGAAGAGAAGAGACTGAAGAGAAGAGACTGAAGAGAATGAAGAGAAGAGACTGAAGAGAAGAGACCGAAGAGACTGAAGAGAAGAGACTGAAGAGACTGAAGAGAAAAGACTGAAGAGACTGACGAGAAGAGACTGAAGAGGAGAGACTGAAGAGAAGAGACTGACGAGAAGAGACTGAAGAGAAGAGACTGAAGAGAAGAGACTGAAGAGAATGAAGAGAAGAGACTGAAGAGAAGAGACCGAAGAGACTGAAGAGAAGAGACTGAAGAGACTGAAGAGAAAAGACTGAAGAGACTGACGAGAAGAGACTGAAGAGGAGAGACTGAAGAGACTGAAGAGAAGAGACTGAAGAGGAGAGACTGAAGAGAAGAGACTGAAGAGACTGAAGAGGAGAGACTGAAGAGACTGAAGAGACTGAAGAGAAAAGACTTAAGAGAAGAGACTGAAGAGAAGAGACTGAAGAGGAGAGACTGAAGAGACTGAAGAGAAAAGACTGAAGAGAAGAGACTGAAGAGAAGAGACTGAAGAGAAAAGACTGAAGAGAAGAGACTGAAGAGAAGAGACTGAAGAGGAGAGACTGAAGAGAAGAGACTGAAGAGAAGAGACTGAAGAGACTGAAGAGAAGAGACTGAAGAGACTGAAGAGGAGAGACTGAAGAGAAGAGACTGAAGAGGAGAGACTGAAGAGACTGAAGAGAAGAGACTGAAGAGAACAGACTGAAGAGACTGAAGAGAAGAGACTGAAGAGAAGAGACTGAAGAGAAGAGACTGAACAGACTGAAGAGAACAGACTGGAGAGACTGAAGAGACTGAAGAGAAGAGACTGAAGAGAAGAGACTGAAGAGACTGAAGAGAGGAGACTGCATTGCAGCATGTTGCTGTGTGCCAGCCAGCCCACACACTGCCTGCTGTTAGCAAGACAGACAACTGATCCTGATCACTAGCCTAGCCTAGCACTAGCCACACACAAACAAATCAGTACATGAACAAATCTACAAAAACTGACTTTGATTTCCATTCTAGGAGGGTCAACACAGGTTCAGGGTTTATCTGAATGATCATGTTGGAACCTAACTGATGTTCATCACATTTATATGAGGTTGATTTGTGTGCTGCTTTGTCTGCAGCCAAATGTCCACAAGCTTTTAGGCTTTGCTAAAGTGATTTCTCTCTCTCGCTCTTTCTCTATCGCTCTTTCTCTCTCGCTCTTTCTCTCTCGCTCTTTCTCCCTCCATCTGGTTTCTCTCTCTATCTACATCTCTTTTGGTCTATAAAGAAACAGTTGTATCAGATATACACGTCACCAGATTTGATGATGATGAAAAATTGCTGTTTGTCAGCCACTGGAGATTTGTCTGTGTGTTAAGGTTAGGACTGTGTGTGTGTGTGTGTGTGTGTGTGTGTGTGTATAGGGTTAGGGCTGTGTGTGTGTGTGTATAGGGTTAGGACTGTGTGTGTGTATAGGGTTAGGGCTGTGTGTGTGTGCATGTATAGGGTTAGGACTGTGTGTGTGTGCATGTATAGGGTTAGGGCTGTGTGTGTGTGTGCATGTATAGGGTTAGGGCTGTGTGTGTGTGTATAGGGTTAGGACTGTGTGTGTGTGCATGTATAGGGTTAGGGCTGTGTGTGTGTGTGTGTGTGTGTATAGAGTTAAGGCTGTGTGTGTGTGCATGTATAGGGTTAGAGCTGTGTGTGTGTGTGTGTGTATAGAGTTAAGGCTGTGTGTGTGTGCATGTATAGGGTTAGAGCTGTGTGTGTGTGTGTGTGTGTGTGTGTGTGTGTGTGTGTGTATAGGGTTAGGGTTGTGTGTGTGTACATGTATAGGGTTAGGGCTGTGTGTGTGTGTGTATAGGGTTAGGGCTGTGTGTGTGTGTGTGTATACCTGTGAGTCAGCATTGAGGACCTTGATCCTCTGTGTGGAGATGAACAGGTCCACCTCTGTCAGGGTCTGTCCATCACTCTCTGGGTTCTGGAAGGAAACACAGAAGAACAAGGGTCAGACCCAAGAAGAACCATGAAGCCATGGAGCTACAAACCTGGAACCTGGTCCAGTAACACAGCCACACCTGGAGCCTGGTCCAGTAACACACCTGGAGCCTGGTCCAGTAACACAGCCACACCTGGAGCCTGGTCCAGTAACACACCTGGAGCCTGGTCCAGTAACACACCTGGAGCCTGGTCCAGTAACACAGCCCAGACCTGGTCTGTACCTCGTCTCTGTTGTTTCTGTGTTGTATCAGGACAGGCTATAGATGAGCATCAGAACCAGAGATGTGGCGACACCAGTTCAAATATTACCAGCTACAGCAGAGAAAGGATACATGCACAACAAATGGGTGCCATGGTGACGAGTGAGACAGGGGAGGGGGGGTGAATCAGCAGGTTGGACAGTGAGGGGTGAGGGCAGGGGGGAGGGCAGGGGGGAGGGCAGGGGGGAGGGCAGGGGGGAGGGCAGGGGGGAGGCGGCACTGAAGGCTTGGATCATGGGGACCTTGGTCTCATTGCCATGGTGATGATGGAGAGCGGGAACTGAAACATGGTGATTTCTAACCTGCTACCCAGCTGGCTGAGGTGTGTGTGGCAGGTTAGAGAGAGGACAGAAGGACCAGAGGACAGAAGGGCAAGAGGACAGAAGGACAAGAGGACAGAAGGACCAGAGGACAGAAGGACCAGAGGACAGAAGGACAAGAGGACAGAAGGACCAGAGGACAGAAGGACAAGAGGACAGAAGGACCAGAGGACAGAAGGACAAGAGGACCGGAGGACAGAAGGACCAGAGGACAGAAGGACAAGAGGACAGAAGGACCAGAGGACAGAAGGACAAGAGGACAGAAGGACCAGAGGACAGAAGGACAAGAGGACAGAAGGACCAGAGGATAGAAGGACAAGAGGACCGGAGGACAGAAGGACCAGAGGACAGAAGGACCAGAGGACAGAAGGACAAGAGGACCGGAGGACAGAAGGACAAGAGGACAGAAGGACCAGAGGACAGAAGGACCAGAGGACAGAAGGACAAGAGGACAGAAGGACCAGAGGACAGAAGGACAAGAGGACAGAAGGCCCAGAGGACAGAAGGACAAGGGGACAGAAGGACCAGAGGACAGAAGGACCAGAGGACAGAAGGACAAGAGGACAGAAGGACAAGGGGACAGAAGGACAAGGGGACAGAACAGAGGATCCTGGCAGAGAAGAACACCATGCTGAACATGTGCACATCGGTGGGTCCTGCACACTCATCAAATTATATTATGTACGATTTCTGGTAATTAATGAATATGGCAGATTAGTGTAAACTGCACAGTATAAACATCAGACATGGACAGTTCAACTCACATTCCATGTAAACAACAGTTGCTGTTAATGTGATGGTTGATCCCATTTGCTAATAGTGTCTAGTAACTCGATTATAGGACTTGTTCTGTGGTTGTTTAGAGGCTGCTGGGATATGAGGATCCTCTCAGTGACATGCAGACACAGATGGCTGGGGGGAGGAAAGGGGGGGGCGGTGCAGTGGAGAAGGGGGGGGTGTGGAGGAAGGGGGAGGGGCGTGGTGAAGGGGGCGGTGCTTAAGTATATTCAGATGGTGTATTTTTACACACCGCCTTTCTCTTGATTTTGGCAGCCTTCTGAACCCTCTGGTGGGCGTGGCCAGGCATGGCATGGGCGTGGCCAGGCGTGGCATGGGCGTGGTCGGGCAGGCAGGATAGGAAGAGGCAGGGCAGGAAGAGGCAGGGCAGGAAGAGGCAGGGCAGGAAGAGGCAGGGCAGGAAGAGGCAGGGCAGGAAGAGGCAGGGCAGGAAGAGGCAGGGCAGAACAGGGTCGGCAGCAAACACAGGGGGACAGGAAGTAAAGGAAGAAGATAAGAAAGAGAGGAAGAAATGCCCAGAAGCATGTGTGCCCCCTCCCTGCTCTGAGGGATGGAGGGATGACAAAGAAGAGAGAAACACAAAGACAGAGAGAGAGGTAGAGAGAGAGAGCTGTAGTGAGACATACAGAGAGAGAGGAGAGAGAGAGCTGTAGTGAGACATACAGAGAGAGAGAAGAGAGAGAGCTGTAGTGAGACATACAGAGAGAGAGGAGAGAGAGAGCTGTAGTGAGACATACAGAGAGAGAGGAGAGAGAGAGAGCTGTAGTGAGACATACAGAGAGAGAGGAGAGAGAGAGCTGTAGTGAGACATACAGAGAGAGAGGAGAGAGAGAGCTGTAGTGAGACATACAGAGAGAGAGGAGAGAGTCAGATATGGAAACACATATAGAGAGATGGAAACAGACAGACTGTTGAAACACTGACAGAGAGGCGGCACAACCATGTTTGACTGAAACAAATCAAAACAGCAATTAGAGGGAGATAATTGCTCTGTTTTCTCTATTTGGAAACATCAAATCATAACACATGCAAAAATGAGTTTGACACACTGACGCTAGTCAGACAACAGTAGAAGACTTATTGGTCTAGATTGGTCTGTAGATTCAAATCTATCGGGGAGAGGGTTTTACAGATGCTCACACACTAACCAGTTTCAAGAAGCTGTTAAAATCTTTTTCAAATAGCTTTTATGGATTGTCTGTAATATTCTACTGTGTTGTATAGTAATGAGCATCTTATGATAATAATTTTTTTTTCTTCACATTGCAATTATTGTAGTTTTTGTATTTCACTTCTCATCTCTTCTCATCACATCTACAGACACAATTCCTCCTTCGCCTGATAGAGAAAGTCTGGTCAGGTGACCTCGCAGAAATAGAAAATAATAGACCATCGTCCTGTGATGGAATAGCAAAATAGAGAAAAGGAGAGAGACAAGAGAGAGAACATGATAGTGAGGAAAAGAGTGACAGAGAGAGAAGAGAGGAAAAGAGAAAGTGACAGAGAGAAAGAAAAGGAACAGAGTGACTGTGTCCTGATAAGTTGGTCCCTGAATGGCCCAGGGGAGGACAAAGTGAGGACACCCAGGTGAGGACAAAGTGAGGACATTGTTAGAATCATTTTTAGTAATCCCATATTTGCTGTTACAACTTTCATGAATTGATACAAAATGTGGCTTGTGTATGTGCTTTTGAGTTTGTCTTGCAGAGAGGATGACTTGGAGTGGAAATAAACCAGATTGGTTTATTATCTGCAAGAGGGGGGTTGTGTCCTAAAACCCAGAACCAAACTCAATCAAGCCATAAGGCTTCGACAAGCACATTCTTAGATTACATTTGTGTTGATTGATGGACTTTGGAAGTGTTGTCCACACTATACCTGATGCTGAACTGTGAACTATGTAAATGAACTGTGAGCTTCTTAATAAAAAGAGGAGCCTCAGAGATGGACATTGGGAGAGCAGGCAGAGCAGGGGAGATGCCAAGAAGGGTGTCTCTGTCTGACTCTCCAGGAAAGAGCAGGAGGGGAGATTGCAAAAGTGCATCTCTGTCTGACTGTTCTCTCCATGTTTGTCTCTGTCTCTGTGTCAAATTGTAACCATTGTATCATTGCTTCATTGTCTACATTATTATTGTTTTATGGTTTTATATTGCTTTTATGTACTTTGTCTTCCTCCTTCCAGATCAGATTTGGGATTGCCATAAGCACATCTCTGCTGGTCTCCTCATGAGTATATTTAGACCTTTGTCTCCTTTCTTATGCGAATATAGATTTAGATTGAATCTAACAGACATCCAGGTGAGGACATCCAGGTGAGGACATCCAGGTGAGGTGAGGACATCCAGGTGAGGTGAGGACATCTAGGTGAGGACAAGCTTTAAGACTGAAAGGAGTCACAGCCTTCCTCCCCCTCCCTCCCTCCCCTCCCTCCCCTTCCTCCCCCTCCTCCCCCTTCCTCCTCTTCCTCCCTCCATACCTTCACCCTGCTCACAGCTTCCTGGGCCTGCATCATGCGAATGTTCTTGGAGGGGTTTCTCTCAGATAGCAGCTGGGTGGAGCCCAGGTAATTAGCAGCAAAGATGATCCCATCAATCAGGTCTTCTGGTTCACATGGTCCAGGAACTGGAGAGGGAGATTAAATATTGCCATGGGATTAAATATTGAAATACATAATTGGAATGGTACTTAAAATATACAGATACACATACTTATTTACAACGTTAATATAGTAGGTATGTTTGAAGTTATACTTTGTAATTACATACTTCAAGTAGAATCAAATACTTTAAGTACAACAATGTTTTACTTGTGCAGCTGAAACTGTTATCCTGTTATCTGCAGTATGGACCAGGCCCCCCTCCTCTTCATCAAAGGCACATCCTGTATCTAGACAGCTGAATCAACAGCTCTACCTGTCCTCTTCTCACCACAGATCAGGTTTATCATACCAAACAGACAGCTGAGATTGAGACTCACCATCCACAAAGCTGGGGAACGCTGCTGCTGCCTTCGTTTGCTGCGGAACCAAAAAACAAAACAATTAGAGAAGAGTCAGAGATGGTGATGAGACTGAAGATGAGACTTCCTGCCTGTGGACCTGCAAAGCAACCATATGAAACCAAAACAAACAAAAAGACGCAACAAAACCACAACTACAGTTTCACTCTGAGAAGGATTCAGTTACAATGTAAGACCTTTAAAACAGGCTAGGATGCAGCTAAGTGTGTGATAGTGTGATGTACTTTATAGTACATGCGTGTGTACAGGTGTGTGTACAGGTGTGTGTACAGGTAAGTCTGTGTGCATCTGACCTCTGTAGTGTTGTTGTTCTCCAACGGAAGGTTGAGATCGGAACGATTCTGCTTTCTGGTTGGCTGCTGCTCTAGGCTGTTGGTCACCTGACGAGGGGAGTGGGAGGGATTACATGATAGCATCAGTGTGGACACACAGAGCTATAGCTGCATGCAGATGACACCTATTAATAACTGCTATAGTTCTATAGCTGGTACAAGTCTGGTGCTCCACTCAGTCTGACCCAGTTCCACTGTGCTACACTAGCTAACACACACATGTGCTACAAAGCAGGTGTGTGTCTCAGCATGAGCCCTCTGCAGGAAGCTGCTCCCCATCTGTGGGCTCCTCACCTGCTCCTCTCTTTCTGCATGTGTTGTGTGGTTCTTTACTAATGTTCATTACAGCTTTGTGGTTCTGACCTGTTCCTGCACTCGCTGTGGATGGTTCTCAGGGGTATTCGCCCGCACCTTGAAGCCCCTCTGAAGATCTGGGTTGTTGTGGCGTGTGGAGGGCAGGTTCAGGGACTTGGGCCGGCTGTCATGGCGGTGGGGTGGGTAGGGGCCAGGGGCAAGAGAGGGTTTGTCAGGGGGTAGTGTGGGGGGGTGGTAGTCAGCAGGGGCAGAGTCATGAGCCAGCTCCTCTGGGCTGTGGTCAGTTCCACTGCTCAAACTGCCCATACTCATGCTCATCTTGATCTCTGCTACAATCTGGTCAATGTCCTCCTCAGCCTCCTCTCCCACCTCCCCTCTTTCCCCCACCTGCCTCTCCATGTATGGGGACACACCCACACAGTTCCCATTGGCCTCAGGGACGTAGCCCAGCCCCTCTCCCACCACCTCCTCATCCTCCAAGTCATTAAGAAGGTACTCCTCCCCCTCCTCCTCCTCCTCCCCCTCCACCCTGGGGGGGGTCTGCTGCATAGGGGCGGGGCTTGGATGGTGGTAGTCCAGAATTGGCTCAGGCAGTCCGTCATAGATCTGTTGATCAGCATCCTGTTCAACCACATCACAGCAGACTTCACCCTCCTCCTCCTCCTCCTCTTGATCCACCCACTCCTCTCTCACCTCCTCCTCCTCCTCCCCCTCTCCCTCCACCCACTCCTCTCTCTCCTCCCCCTCTCCCTCCACCCACTCCTCTCTCTCCTCCCCCTCTCCCTCCACCCACTCCTCTCTCACCTCCTCCTCCCCCTCTCCCTCCACCCACTCCTCTCTCTCCTCCCCCTCTCCCTCCACCCACTCCTCTCTCTCCTCCCCCTCTTCATCCACCCACTCCTCTCTCACCTCCTCCTCCCCCTCTCCCTCAACCCACTCCTCCCTCACCTCATCATCTCCCTCTCGTCCCTCCTCCACCCATTGCTCCCCCACCTCCCCCACCTCTCCCACCTCCCCCTCCTCCCCCTCCTCCCACTCTTCTATAGCCTCCTGACAATCGTCTGTGTCTGCAACAGGCTCCACTGCAGCCCTGCAGTCACCACGGCGACAGTCCCCTCTGCTACAGTTGTCGTGGCTACAGTCCACACTTTCCATATAGGAGTCGTCCTCGGGGCAGTAGCGGATATAATAAGTCACACCCTCGTCCTCCTCTGCCAAGCCTTCATCATAGTCTTCCTCCTCATCCGATGTGTTGTTGACATAGTCAGAACTGGAGTCTCCATCCAAACTGTCTGAGTGGGCGTGGTCATGGGTGTGGGCGTGGTCATGGGCGTGGTCATGGGTCTGCTCACACTGATGGTCAGGTGTAGAAGGAGTGGCCGGCCGGTGGTCTGTCAGCTCTGCATCCAATTGGTCACAGTAATGTGGCTCCGCCCCTTCACCTGGTTGGACATGGACCTGATCATGTGACTCTTTAGGATACGAAGCTGGGTGGGACCGCACGGATCGCTTCCTGTCATGTGACTCTGAAGGGCAGGGGGCAGGGCAGGGTCGGGGGAGGGGCTCAGCCATGCTGCTTCCTCCCTGATTGGCTCCTGGCCTCTTCCTGTGGGCCATGATGTGCTGCTTACAGGCCAGGCATGGTCACCATCACAGACCTAACAAACACAAAGAAACAGTCAGTTAGAACCAGGCTGCACACACTCACACACTACATTACATTTACTCATTTAGCAGACGCTTTTATCCAAAGCGACTTACAATAAGTACAGGGACATTCTCCCTGAGGCAAGTAGGGTGAAGCGCCTTGCCCAAGGACACAAAGTCATCTAGCCATAGCTGGGGCTCGATCTCACAACCTTCCAATCATGAGGCCAATGCCTTAACCATTGAGCCATCTGACCCCCCAACATGTAGACTAGGGAAATAGCTGGTCCAACCCTTATTTACATTTATTCATTTATCAGACACTTTTATCCAAAGCGATAAAAGTACAGTAAGTACAGGGATATTTTCCCTGAGGTAAGTAGGGTGAAGTGCCTTGCCCAAGGACATAACATCATATAGCCACAGCTGGGGCTTGATCTCACAACCTTCCAATCATGAGGCCAACGCCTTAACCATTGATCCATCTGACCCCCCCCTACACCCACACACACACACACACACTGTGACTCTGTCTGCATCTCTTTGTTTCCCTCTGACAAATCAATCCATTAGCATTATTGAGTAAGACAGCTTCTCATTTACTTACACACCCAGAGCAGCAGCACTGCTTACTAGGCAATACTACGAGTCCCACAATGCAACACCTCACTCAATATATCCCCACTGGGTTGGACAAATGACACTGTGCCAGACACAGTGAGAGAGAGAGAGAGAGAGAGAGAGAGAGACAGAGACAGACAGACAGAGACAGAGACAGAGAGACAGAGAGAGAGAGAGACAGAGAGAGACAGAGAGACAGAGAAACAGAAACAGAGAGAGAGACAGAAACAGAGAGACAGTTTAGCAGATGAGTCAAACATCTAACCCTCTGTTATCTACATACAACCAACCAATCACCTGCTGAGCTCTGTCCTGTCTGGGTATCTGGTTCTTTGTCTATACAGTCTATACAGTAGCAGTCTATACAGTAGCAGCACCCAGGCCAGTACAGGAGGACCCAAAGTAGAAGGAGAAAGAGGGAGATAAGGAGGGCGAAGATAAAAAGATGATATTGGATGCTTCTGCATACAGGCAAACAATCAATAATCTCATTAAAAAGCTACCAGGCTCCCAAAAGATAGCATGAAGTATTACAGAGGACACACAGATGAAGCATATTAACACATAGGACACTTCTCCTCAAGTGCATTAACTGTCTATATGTCTACTTAACTTATTTTGTATTTTTTATACGGGACTTTATCGTGCCCCCCTATTGTTATTGTTATATTACCCTGCAACTCTGTGTGCTGTACTTTACCCTGCTGCTGTTGTGAACTGCAATTTCCACCCCTGGAGGACAAATAAAGGTTCATCTAATCTAACATTACATGAGGTGTTAATGCAGCAGTTTCAGCAGCCCTAAAGGGTTTCATATTGACACATTCCCCTGTGTCTTCTCTATCCTTCCTTCCTTCTCTTTCTCCTTCAACATTTCTCCCATCCATCCTTTCATCCTTCCATCATTCCTTTCACTTTTTTTCTATGTAAATATTCTCCTAGTTTTGTTCAGTTCTCCATCAGGTGCTGGTGATAACAGCTCTCAGGAGGGATCTGTTGTTCCAGCTTATCTCTCTTTCTCTCCTTCTCTCTCCATAATTACGCTTTCCATCTCAGTGATTACAACGGCTAATTAGCCTAGCACAGGCCTGCACAAAAGACTCTCCCCCCATACACACTCTCTCCTGTACCTCTCTTGCTGTGTGATTGCTGGGTGTGGCCATGCCTGGAGGACAACCAGACTGCAGCTAGACATGGAGGATGCTAAATCACACACACACACACACGTAGATCTACACATTATGAACAACAGCTGTCTTATTCAACCCACAGGCAAAAGGTACAATAGTGAATTTAACAACCACAGCAGTCACCCTCCCACAGGCTATTTACCCCCTCCCCCACCCACCCCCCACCAACCCATTTATCTTCCTCTCTTCCTTCCCCTTCTTGCATTGTTTCTCCCCTCCATCCTCTTCTCCTCTGGCCACACCCTTCCCTCCCCCTCACTGTGAGAGACTGAATGGTAACTAAGGGTAACAGCCTCTCTTGGGGACCAGTGACCTTCCACCTCTTCAGTTTTTCCCTCCCTCTGTGTCCAGGTTAGTCTTTTATTCCACAGTGTTATTATGTTATGTATTACCACTCACATGGTCTGTGACCGTATCTTTACATATGTGTACAACATTTCTGTATAAATCTGATGTGTAAATCAACATGTTTCCGAAGCAGAATGTCCTCAATGTTCCAGATTTCAGCTTTGTTTGGGACAGGCTGCACACGTGAAAGAGAATAAGCACTTACACACACAAGTACATACACAAGCACTAGCACAAACACACACCAAATCACACCCCAACAAGTCCAACACATATTCCAGCAGCTTAGTGATTCTACGAAATCATGATAGAACACCCAGAATCATTTTATAATCGTATATCAGACCAGCATGCGTGTGTTCATGTGTTGATAGTTCAGTCAGTATTTGATGGATCTCTCCACCTGCCTCAGAGAGACACCAGCTCACAGCAGACACTCTTTAAGGTTTATAACTGTCTGCATTCAACATGGGTGAGGTGAGTCTGACAGTTGTGTGAATGTGGATGGTCAAGCTCCTCATGGATAATACAAGACTGGAAAATAGTTAAACCACAAAATCAAGATAACATTTCACTAGAGTGTAAACACACAGTTTGTATCTGGGTATTTAATGAAACAGCTAATTGGTGCAAATGGAAGGATAATTATCCGTTAACACTGGTTTGATTGAAATCCCCCAACAGGACGTCTTAATCCCTTCCTGTTCAACACTAGTCACTACTCATGGACTCATGGTGCTGTTTCTCTCTAAACAACAACAACCATGCTGAAACAGACAGCAGAGAACAGAACAGAACAGGATAGAACAGGACAGAACAGGATAGAACAGGATAGAACAGGATAGAACAGAACAGGATAGAACAGGACAGAACAGGATAGAACAGGATATAACAGGATAGAACAGGACAGAACAGGACAGAACAGGATAGAACAGGACAGAACAGGACAGAACAGGATAGAACAGGATAGAACAGGATAGAACAGGACAGAACAGGACAGAACAGGATAGAACAGGATAGAACAGGACAGAACAGGACAGGGTGGATGAGAAGCAGGACAGAGCGTTGCAGAGTAGCGCCTCCGTCTCCATTTTCTGTCTTTCTCTCTCAGCTGCTCTCTGCCTCACAGGCCTTGAGAATACTAATGCCTGCATACTGAGGCCATTGTTCACACTGAGGAGAAGTGAGAGACGAGGAAAGAGAAGAAAGATCTGTCTTGATTTCCAGGCTGGAACTAGAAATGTTCTAATCATCACCTGAACACAGAACAGAGGTAGACAGCAACACACGGCAGCATCTGACACGCAATTACAAAAACCTTGATCTTATATTGATTTAATCTCCCTCGCAATCAATGTAATTAGTGGTGTGTGTGTGTGTATGTGTGTGTGTGTGTGTGTATGTGTGTGTGTGTGCTGTGGTGACACAGCTCCAGCTCAGCTGAATCAGACAGTGGTGTGGTTGCATGACCACACTCCACCCTGCTCCTCATCTCCCCCCACCCTGCTCCTCATCTCCACTCCACCCTGCTCCTCATCTCCCCCCACCCTGCTCCTCATCTCCACTCCACCCTGCTCCTCATCTCCCCCCACCCTGCTCCTCATCTCCACTCCACCCTGCTCCTCATCTCCCTCCACCCTGCTCCTCATCTCCCCCCACCCTGCTCCTCATCTCCACTCCACCCTGCTCCTCATCTCCCTCCACCCTGCTCCTCATCTCCACTCCACCCTGCTCCTCATCTCCACTCCACCCTGCTCCTCATCTCCACTCCACCCTGCTCCTCATCTCCACTCCACCCTGCTCCTTATCTCCACTCCACCCTGCTCCTCATCTCCCCCCACCCTGCTCCTCATCTCCACTCCACCCTGCTCCTCATCTCCCCCCACCCTGCTCCTCATCTCCCTCCACCCTGCTCCTCATCTCCACTCCACCCTGCTCCTCATCTCCACTCCACCCTGCTCCTCATCTCCACTCCACCCTGCACCTCATCTCCACTCCACCCTGCTCCTCATCTCCCCCCACCCTGCTCCTCATCTCCCTCCACCCTGCTCCTCATCTCCACTCCACCCTGCTCCTCATCTCCACTCCACCCTGCTCCTCATCTCCTCCCACCCTGCTCCTCATCTCCCTCCACTGGCTTCCCATCAAGGCCAGTATCAGATTCCAGATCCTGGTACTGACCTTCCAGGCAGTGAATGGGACTGAACTACATCAAGTCTCTCCTCCAGCCTTACACACCCCCTCACACCACCTACGGTCTTCTTCTGACAGCTAGTGGTCCCACCGCTCAAGAGCTCCCAGTTCCAACCCAAGCTCTTCCCCTGTCTGGTAATGACTGAAGTCTGCTTCAGAGGGGAAAATCACAAATACATGGATGCTAATACGCACACGCATTGCACATGCAGACACATCCTCTTTCAGAGAAATCCATCTTCTTTCACAGGCCTGATAAGCACCACACACACACACATGCAGGCACACACACATGTCCAACCAGATGTCACCCCTCTGCAGGCTTTCAGCCCAAACCCAAAATGCACTCAATAACATGACGTCGACTCTGGAACAGTTCCAGTAATCATGGCTTAGGCTCAGAACTGACAGAAAGAGAACACTGCATCTCTCAGTCCTGCCTCCTGCCTCCTCTCCATCCCTCCTGCCTCCTCTCCATCCCTCCATCCCTCCTGCCTCCTCTCCATCCTTCCATCCCTCCTGCCTCCTCTCCATCTTTCCATCCCTCCTGCCTCCTCTCCATCCCTCCTGCCTCCTCTCCATCCCTCCTGCCTCCTCTCCATCCCTCCTGCCTCCTGCCTCCTCTCCATCTCTCCAGCCTCCTCTCCATCCCTCCATCCCTCCAGCCTCCTCTCCATCCCTCCATTCCTCCTGCCTCCTCTCCATCCCTCCATCCCTCCTGCCTCCTCTCCATCCCTCCACTACCTCCTGCCTCCTCTCCATCCCTCCATTCCTCCTGCCTCCTCTCCATCCCTCCTGCCTCCTGCCTCCTCTCCATCCCTCCACTACCTCCTGCCTCCTCTCCATCCCTCCTGCCTCCTGCCTCCTCTCCATCCCTCCACTACCTCCTGCCTCCTCTCCATCCCTCCACTACCTCCTGCCTCCTCTCCATCCCTCCACTACCCTGCCACCTCTACAGCAAAGAGGAAAACATTATCATCCCACCATGATCTGCTGTCATTATCAAACTGCTTATCAGAAAGCAAAGACATGTGCTTGTCAGAGAGTCAGCTGACTGTGATGAATCAGGCTTCTCTCCTCTACTACAGCATCATGGGAGTTTAATGAGGTTGCAGCATGTGATGAAGCATTCTAATGTTATAGAATTAGGTGAGTTTATTCATGTTCTGGAAGGATAATGATGTCTTTGAAGTCTCTCCTAGGGGCATTACTGGGTGACAGAGGTGGAAGAGGCTGCTTATAGTGAAGCTCAGTGTTTTGGGCATGTAAGAGGAGCCTCGGCCTCATATTTATGCCCCAGCTCCAGCCTCAGTCCCAGCCTTAGTCCCAGCCCCAGCTCCAGCCTCAGCTCCAGCCTCAGTCCCAGCCCCAGTCCCAGCCTCAGCTCCAGCCTCAGTCCCAGCCCCAGCTCCAGACTCAGTCCCAGCCTCAGTCCCAGCCCCAGTCCCAGCCTCAGCTCCAGCCTCAGTCCCAGCCCCAGCTCCAGCCTCAGTCCCAGCCTCAGTCCCAGCATGTGATCATGTTTGGATCCCAGCTATTTTGGGCTTGTGGTTTTCTTGTGCTCTGTGGTAATCTTGAGGGACACGCCTGGAACAGTAATGTGTGTTTCTTTGTTCCTTCAAGTGAACTGAAAACCGATCAAGTAATGAGGTTGTGACCAGACTTTATGCTTGTGTGTTGATCAGTGATCCTATGATGGATACAGGATTACACAGCTCAGATGTAATCCTCTTACATCACCCTGAACCTGACATCACAGAGAGAAGCCCCTAGAGTGATGAACTGTCCTTCAACTACCCACAAGTCATCAGTATCAACTACCTACACTACAACTCCCATCAGGAGGAACTTGCTACACTACCATTTCCAGCAGCCATCAGTCTCAACTAGCTACACAAAAACTCCCAACATCCACCATTATCAAATATCTTTCCAACTCCCACAAGGTAATTCTGTTGAGTGACAGGATAGTGTCTCTCTAGTCACACTAAACACACTCTGATCATCTCCTTCATCTCCTTTTCCTCAGTCTCCAACATCTTTCTTGCTGCACCTCACTCTCTACTCCCTTCCTCCCAACTCTCCTTCCTTTATTCTCCTCTCTTGATAAACTACCTCCTCTCTTTCCTCCTCTCTCAGTCCTCTCTGTCCCTCCCTCCCTCCCTCCCTCCCTCCCTCCCTCCCTCCCCCCTCCCTCCCCCCCTCCCTCCCTCCCTCCCTCCCTCCCTCCCTCCCTCCCTCCCTCCCTCTCTACCAACAGTATAAATAAGAGATGAGCAGCAGCAGCTCCAGAGGTTTAGCTCCAGAGGTTTACAGCTCGGCTGTTGTTTTTGCTCATCTTCCTCCAAAACTTCAAAGACATCTTGTTCCTCCTCCCTCATCTTCCTCCCTCCTCCTCTAATCCCTTCTCTTCTGTTGAGATAGTCTTATCTCCTCCGCTCGTTGTACCAGGACAGCAGAGAACAGTTCTCTCTCTCTCTCTCTCTCTCTCTCTCTCTCTCTCTCTCTCTTGACTCCTCAAACAAATGCAGATTTCAGCAACAATGATAACTTCTCCAGAGAAGCTCTCTGAATGTAAGATGAGGATCCCTCCCTAAGATGAGGATCCTTCCCTAAGATGAGGATCCCTCCCTAAGATGAGGCTCCCTCCCTAAGATGAGGATCCCTCCCTAAGATGAGGATCCCTCCCTAAGATGAGGCTCCCTCCCTAAGATGAGGATCCCTCCCTAAGATAAGGATCCTTCCCTAAGATGAGGATCCCTCCCTAAGATGAGGATCCTTCCCTAAGATGAGGATCCCTCCCTAAGATGAGGCTCCCTCCCTAAGATGAGGATCCCTCCCTAAGATGAGGATCCCTCCCTAAGATGAGGCTCCCTCCCTAAGATGAGGATCCCTCCCTAAGATAAGGATCCTTCCCTAAGATGAGGATCCCTCCCTAAGATGAGGCTCCCTCCCTAAGATGAGGATCCCTCCCTAAGATGAGGATCCCTCCCTAAGATGAGGATCCCTCCCTAAGATGAGGCTCCCTCCCTAAGATGAGGATCCTTCCCTAAGATGAGGATCCCTCCCTAAGATGAGGCTCCCTCCCTAAGATGAGGATCCCTCCCTAAGATGAGGATCCCTCCCTAAGATGAGGATCCCTCCCTAAGATGAGGCTCCCTCCCTAAGATGAGGATCCTTCCCTAAGATGAGGATCCCTCCCTAAGATGAGGATCCCTCCCTAAGATGAGGCTCCCTCCCTAAGATGAGGATCCCTCCCTAAGCTCCCATCCAACCTCTCCTTCCTTTATTCATGTCAGCTCTCCATCCCTCTCTCCTCACATCTAACCACCACTCTTTCCACTCCTCCTCCCTCCTTTGTTTCTTCCGTGCAAGAGAGGAAGATGACGTGTGCCTGTTGAGAGCATGCTTGTTTTGATCACTCCCAAAGGCTCTGAGGTTGCCTAGTCTAACCAACAGGTTCCTCTGCATCACCCACAAATACACACACACACACACACACACAATGGCAACACAACAATACCAACCTAGTTCTTAGGGCTCTCTAGGGTTATGGGGAGGGAGGAAAGAGGGAGGAGAGGGAGGGAGAGAGGAGAGATGGAGGGAGGGAGGGTTGGGAGGGAGGAATACTGAACACTGTCTGACAAGCAAACAGATTCAGATTCAATAGCACTACTGCCATGGAAGAAGGAGGGGGGGGGGTAGACTAAGAGGGAGCACTGAATCAGTAGATCTCAGGGACATATCTAGTATTAACTTTCTGTTGGTCTTTGCATTTCTCTCCTTCTCTATCTTGGTCTGTGTCTTTCTCCTTTAAACAAACAGTCTCATCATCTGCCAATAACATTAGACGACACACAACCTGACGAGGCGCTGTTTGATCTGAACAACAGCCCACACACACACACACACACACACACATGCACACACACGAAGGATCTGAGGAGAGGAGATACAGGCTCTGCCGACAGACTCCGCCTCCCCAGAGAGTGAGAGAAAGCAAGAGAGACAGAAAGCTAGCAGAAAGCTAGGAGGCTGGTTATGAGAACAAGCTGCTTGTTAGAACAGTAGATGGAAGCTGGAATCTCTAAACACTCTTCAATCAAACAACTGCTTGTTCCACACATGTATAAGATGTACTGTATCCTTTATGATACTACAGTTTTGTTAAATATTGTTTTCATATTTCGTATGTGTCTGTGTGCCTGCGTGTGTTTGCATGTGTGTGTCCCTGTACATGTTAGTGTGTCTGTGAATATTGTCTGCTTGTTTATGTGTGTGTGTGCGTGTGTGTGTGTACATGAGTGTATATGATGAGATCTGCATGACAACAAGGTTAGATCTAAAGCAGGGACATGCTGGCAACACATCACATAATCTGAAGTCATCCTGTGTTCATGAAGCACCTGTTATAAGGTTACAGGGATCAGGATCTGCAGTCACATCAGGAACAGAAAGATACTGTCTGCTTCCATCCTGCAGAAGGTTCTATGGGACATTCTGAGCATCCTTTTATAAGGACGCTGAATTAAGCTTAGTGTTCACTATCCTCAGCTACTACTGACAGAACTGTGTCAGCTTCACACACACACACACACACACACACACACACACACAGACACACACACACACGCACACACACACACACACAAAGAGCTAGTGATTTCTGTTTTCTGAAAGAGAAACATCAGACCAGTGAAACATTACAGTTGGCAATCTCTCCTGGCATCTTGTCCTCCGCCCTCTTCTACCCATTCATCATCCCCCCCCCCCCACTCCTAACGCTCCTCCTCCTGACTGTGTGTGTGTGTGTGTGTGTGTGTGTGTGTGTGTGTGTTTGACTCCAGAGATTTATGTCATTTTTAGGAGTCCTTGACCCTTACACATAACTGAACACCTCAGCAGAACAGTCTCAGACACACAAATACAGTGCAAAAAATACACACACTCATTCAAACATACTCACATTCAGACCATTGTGCACACAGACCTACACACACACACATGCTCAAACCCCTCAGCAGTCTGTTTCAGCACATTCAGCAAGGGTGCAACCTCATCTCCAGTACACAGGTACAGTGAGTGTTGATGACAGTCAGGCTGTAATATACAGCTGAAAGATTTGTGTATGAGGACAATTCTTTATCAAGTTCAACATCAAAGTTACACACCATCCAGGGCCTCTTCTACCCTATGACCCCTGCAGACTCCTGGCTCTGAGGAAGACACACAGTCCCACTGTCAGAAGGAGGGAACTAGAGGAGAGGAAACTAGAGGAGAGGAAACGAGAGGAGAGGAAAGGAGAGGAGAGGAAAGGAGAGGAGAGGAAAGGAGAGGAAACAAGAGGAGAGGAAACAAGAGGAGAGGAAACAAGAGGAGAGGAAAGGAGAGGAGAGGAAAGGAGAGGAGAGGAAAGGAGAGGAAAGGAGAGGAAACAAGAGGAGAGGAAACAAGAGGAGAGGAAAGGAGAGGAGAGGAAAGGAGAGGAGAGGAAAGGAGAGGAAACAAGAGGAGAGGAAACAAGAGGAGAGGAAAGGAGAGGAGAGGAAAGGAGAGGAGAGGAAAGGAGAGGAAACAAGAGGAGAGGAAACAAGAGGAGAGGAAACAAGAGGAGAGGAAAGGAGAGGAGAGGAAAGGAGAGGAGAGGAAAGGAGAGGAAACAAGAGGAGAGGAAACAAGAGGAGAGGAAACAAGAGGAGAGGAAAGGAGAGGAGAGGAAAGGAGAGGAAACAAGAGGAGAGGAAACAAGAGGAGAGGAAAGGAAAGCTTTTCATTACTTGATAGTTGAAGCTTCTCTGGTTAATTGGAGAGTAAAGTGTCAGCCAGCATGGATCTATAAATACACCAGCCCTGCTAACCTAACACCAGCCCTGCTAACCTCCACCCTGCTAACCTAACACCAGCCCTGCTAACCTAACACCAGCCCTGCTAACCTCCACCCTGCTAACCTAACACCAGTCCTGCTAACCTAACACCAGCCCTGCTAACCTAACACCAGCCCTGCTAACCTAACACCAGCCCTGCTAACCTAACACCAGTCCTGCTAACCTCCACCCTGCTAACCTAACACCAGTCCTGCTAACCTAACACCAGCCCTGCTAACCTAACACCAGCCCTGCTAACCTAACACCAGCCCTGCTAACCTAACACCAGCCCTGCTAACCTAACACCAGCCTTGCTAACCTAACACCAGCTCTGCTAACCTAACACCAGCCCTGCTAACCTAACACCAGCCCTGCTAACCTAACACCAGCCCTGCTAACCTAACACCAGCCCTGCTAACCTCCACCCTGCTAACCTAACACCAGCCCTGCTAACCTAACACCAGCCCTGCTAACCTCCACCCTGCTAACCTAACACCAGTCCTGCTAACCTAACACCAGCCCTGCTAACCTAACACCAGCCCTGCTAACCTAACACCAGCCCTGCTAACCTAACACCAGTCCTGCTAACCTAACACCAGCCCTGCTAACCTAACACCAGCCCTGCTAACCTAACACCAGCCCTGCTAACCTAACACCAGCCTTGCTAACCTAACACCAGCTCTGCTAACCTAACACCAGCCCTGCTAACCTAACACCAGCCCTGCTAACCTAACACCAGCCCTGCTAACCTAACACCAGCCCTGCTAACCTAACACCAGCCCTGCTAACCTCCACCCAGCTAACCTAACACCAGCCCTGCTAACCTAACACCAGCCCTGCTAACCTCCACCCTGCTAACCTAACACCAGTCCTGCTAACCTAACACCAGCCCTGCTAACCTAACACCAGCCCTGCTAACCTAACACCAGTCCTGCTAACCTAACACCAGCCCTGCTAACCTAACACCAGCCCTGCTAACCTAACACCAGCCCTGCTAACCTAACCCCAGCCCTGCTAACCTAACACCAGCCCTGCTAACCTAACACCAGCCCTGCTAACCTAACACCAGCCCTGCTAACCTCCACCCTGCTAACCTAACACCAGTCCTGCTAACCTAACACCAGCCCTGCTAACCTAACACCAGCCCTGCTAACCTCCACCCTGCTAACCTAACACCAGTCCTGCTAACCTAACACCAGCCCTGCTAACCTAACACCAGCCCTGCTAACCTAACACCAGTCCTGCTAACCTCCACCCTGCTAACCTAACACCAGCTCTGCTAACCTAACACCAGTTCTGCTAACCTAACACCAGCCCTGCTAACCTCCACCCTGCTAACCTAACACCAGCCCTGCTAACCTAACACCAGTCCTGCTAACCTAACACCAGCCCTGCTAACCTAACACCAGCCCTGCTAACCTAACACCAGCCCTGCTAACCTAACACCAGTCCTGCTAACCTCCACCCTGCTAACCTAACACCAGCCCTGCTAACCTCCACCCTGCTAACCTAACACCAGCCCTGCTAACCTAACACCAGCCCTGCTAACCTAACACCAGCCCTGCTAACCTAACACCAGTCCTGCTAACCTCCACCCTGCTAACCTAACACCAGCCCTGCTAACCTAACACCAGTCCTGCTAACCTAACACCAGCCCTGCTAACCTAACACCAGCCCTGCTAACCTCTGGAGACACATGTCCACAGGGAGACATGTCCACAGGCTGGCCTGAGACTGAGGACATCAGTAATACACTGTCTGTTTAACACTCTCACTCTGGACCAGAAGACAGAGACAGAGACAAAGGGAGATAAAGGAAGATAGAGAGAGATGAGCCGAATGAGATGAATAGAGATGAAGAAAGATAGAGATGAGCAGAATAAGATGAATAGAGATGAAGTGGCACAAATACAAGCAGAAACAGAGCAATAACAAGGGAGGGTATGAAGAGTGTGGGTGGGTGACAAAGAGAGAGAGACACAGGGAGAGAGAGAGAGACAGAGAAAGAGAGAGAGAGAGAGAGAGAGAGAGGGAGAGAGAGAGAGACACAGGGAGAGACAGAGGGAGAGAGAGGGAGAGAGAGAGACAGAGGGAGAGAGACAGAGAGGGAGAGAGAGAGAGAGACAGAGGGAGAGAGACAGAGAGGGAGAGAGAGAGGGGGGAAGATAGAGGGAGAGAGAGAGAGAGAGAGAGAGAGAGGGAGAAACAGGGAGAGAGACAGAGGGAGAGAGAGAGAGAGAGAGAGAGAGAGAGGGAGAAACAGGGAGAGACAGAGGGAGAGAGAGGGGGGGGTAGAGAATAATACACAAAGAGAGAAGGACAGACAAGGATAGATAGATAATAGACATAGAAAAGGATATAAGAGATAGAGGGAGAATCTCCATACTTGTTATTGGACAGATAACTCCCAGTATAGAAGTCATGGATGTCCAGTATACAGAATCATCACACAACAAACACGTCAATTTAAATATTCCAGATATACTCCAGGCTCAACTGTCATCTGTCATACAAAGACCATTTTATCTGTTATATTCATATAATGTCTGGTAATGAGGAGTAAAATCCATCCTGTATTACTGCCTGTTATTCTGGCTGGGTTATCCATCCTGTATTACTGCCTGTTATTCTGGCTGGGTTATCCATCCTGTATTACTGTCTGTTATTCTGGCTGGGTTATCCATCCTGTATTACTGTCTGTTATTCTGGCTGGGTTATCCATCCTGTATTACTGCCTGTTATTCTGGCTGGGTTATCCATCCTGTATTACTGTCTGTTATTCTGGCTGGGTTATCCATCCTGTATTACTGTCTGTTATTCTGGCTGGGTTATCCATCCTGTATTACTGTCTGTTATTCTGGCTGGGTTATCCATCCTGTATTACTGCCTGTTATTCTGGCTGGGTTATCCATCCTGTATTACTGTCTGTTATCCTGGCTGGGTTATCCATCCTGTATTACTGTCTGTTATCCTGGCTGGGTTATCCATCCTGTATTACTGTCTGTTATCCTGGCTGGGTTATCCATCCTGTATTACTGTCTGTTATTCTGGCTGGGTTATCCATCCTGTATTACTGCCTGTTATTCTGGCTGGGTTATCCATCCTGTATTACTGTCTGTTATTCTGGCTGGGTTATCCATCCTGTATTACTGTCTGTTATTCTGGCTGGGTTATCCATCCTGTATTACTGCCTGTTATCCTGGCTGGGTTATCCATCCTGTATTACTGTCTGTTATTCTGGCTGGGTTATCCATCCTGTATTTCTGTCTGTTATCCTGGCTGGGTTATCCATCCTGTATTACTGTCTGTTATCCTGGCTGGGTTATCCATCCTGTATTACTGTCTGTTATCCTGGCTGGGTTATCCATCCTGTATTACTGTCTGTTATTCTGGCTGGGTTATCCATCCTGTATTACTGTCTGTTATCCTGGCTGGGTTATCCATCCTGTATTACTGTCTGTTATCCTGGCTGGGTTATCCATCCTGTATTACTGTCTGTTATCCTGGCTGGGTTATCCATCCTGTATTACTGTCTGTTATTCTGGCTGGGTTATCCATCCTGTATTACTGTCTGTTATTCTGGCTGGGTTATCCATCCTGTATTACTGTCTGTTATTCTGGCTGGGTTATCCATCCTGTATTACTGTGTTATCCTGGCTGGGTTATACCTTGGCTGCCTTGTTTGACAACCGGAATGGTTAAACTCTGAGAATTAAAAATCACGCATCTATTTAGTGGCACCAAATATCATCCTACATCTCTCCATAGATAGATCCAGCATCTTACCTGTAGATTTTTTTGTAGTCAAATATCGATTGGGTCACCTCCCTCCTGGTACCGTGAATAAAGGATGCTGCATCCAAGAACCGATGGCACGAGCTCGCATCACTCGACGCATCACACGGAGAACGAGCCTCTGAAAATGCCCCGGACTATGAACAGCGCAAACGCGCACGGAATCAGCCCCGAAACCTGTATGAATACACCACTGCAGTGAGCGGCAGAGCGGCAAAGCGGCAGAGCGGTACAGCGGCACAGCGGTAGAGCGGCAGAGCGGCAGCAATTGTCACACCGACGACCAGCGACATGTAGACATTATCCTCCTCATATAACATTTTCACGGCAGTGATATAATAATGACATTGTTTAAACGTTAACTATAGTCATTTGTTTTAATGACTAACCTATTAGTAAACATATTTCTGAAGCAGAGCTGAGAGCTCCATGACTCCAGCAGGCCTGGTTCACCTTGATGACAGAGACCTTGAAGGACAGAAGGACGGTGATGATCATCTTATTCCGCTGCTTCTAACTCTGAAACAGAGCCACTAAGAAACAGACAAACATAATGAACCTTGATTGTCAGATAAATCTTAATCGAACAACATCAACGAGCTAAATTGTTACACCTGCTCTAATCTGAGAAAATCAACTTCATGCTCTGACTTCATCTTGTGACAGACTGGCTGCAGCCTTAATGGTTGTAATCATGCAGTTATGTAATTCACGTGTTGTGCCAATAACTGCTAACGTAGGATGTTGCCCTATGTATTGTATCTTAATAAAACTGTCAATATATACAAAACATGACTTAAAGACCATGGTAATTTGCTATATGTCTTTGTACATTTTTGGGGGGGTAAAAAAATATTTGAGGTTGTAGTTCATGACATTCAGGCTCATTTGATTATAGGTCATTTTTGACTGAGGTGTCAACAGTCATTTGTAAATATATATATATATATATTTTTTTGTACAGAAGATGGCGACATGCTGCCACTTTTGTATTGAAAGTGTAGAAGAGGTTTTCTGAGCGCAGTCTGTGAAAAAGGTTTAACCCTTCATGCTGCTGGAACCTTCAGACCTACAGGATCCATGTGTGTAGCAGTGAGGGATGAGAGGTCAGAGGTCACTCCTCTAATGCATTAAAGATGAATTCACAGCTGACTCACAATCTCATTTTAACGAGACACAAAGAGATCAATTATTCTACACCCATCCCCCCATCTCCCCCATTTCCACAACCACCTCTACCCTCTGCCTTCCCCTCTCCACCTCCCCCCCTCTCCTTCCCTCCCCCTCTCCTGTCTCACTGGCCTTCTGCCAGCAAGGACTAGGACTGTAGAAGACTACTCTATGTTTCCACCCTTGAGGATCAAAGTGCAGGAATACTGCTACAAAAGGAGAGATGAAAGAGGGAGGAGTGAATGAGTGAAGAAAAAAGAGATGAACTAAAAGAGTGATGGCAGAGAGAGATAGAGTGATACTGCAGGAGACAGTGAGAGAGAGGGAGTATGAAGTAGTGTGAACTTCACACCTGGTATGTAATCATCCCTAGAACATGTCTGCGCTCATTCTGGATGCTTCACATGTGATGCTGCAGTTATCAGCTGGCAGTGGGCTGTCCATGTGTGTGTGTCCATGTGTGTGTGTCCATGTGTGTGTGTCCATGTGTGTGTGTCCATGTGTGTGTGTCCATGTGTGTGTGTCCATGTGTGTGTGTCAGAGAGGTTTCTTTGTCACCTCACAGCAGGATATGACCAGCTGGTCTCTCCACACACAGGATGTCCTTATGTCATGTCATTGTGAGTTTGAGAGACGGAGACATACTTTGTGTGTGGGTGGAGGTTTTGTGTCTATGTGGGGAGGGAGGCTGCCAGCGGTTATTAGTAACTCAAAACCTTGTTCCTTTATTTGGTAGAGGGATAAAGAGGGGGGGGGGGTAGGTGAAGATTTGTCCAGAGCCAAACTATAGTTCCGTGCATTGATAAGGTGACTGAATCTAATGTCTTTAATGTGTCTAGTATTTACTAGTCTTTAAACTATTACTACTATTGCTTCTCTATCTTGTTCTTATTTCATGTCTGCTCTGGTCTATAACACCAGAGAGGCAGCAGGAGCAGAGGTGTCCTCTGGATACAGAAGATAGTAAATTCACAGGAACAGGCCTGGAGGAACCAGGCTTAATGAGGTGAGCTCTAACTGTATGTGTGTGTGTGTGTGATGTGTGTGTGGTAGGGTGTGTGTGTGTGGTAGGGTGTGTGTGTGTGTGGGATGTGTGTGTGGTAGGGGGTGATGAGTGTGTGTCTGTGTGTGTGTGTGGGATGTGTGTGTGGTAAGGTGTGTGTGTGTGTGGGATGTGTGTGTGGTAGGGTGTGTGTGTGTGTGGTAGGGGGTGATGTGTGTGTGTCTGTGTGTGTGGTAGGGTGTGTATGTGTGTGTGTGGGATGTGTGTGTGGTAGGGTGTGTATGTGTGTGTGTGGGATGTGTGTGTGGTAGGGTGTGTGTGTGTGTGGTAGGGGGTGATGGGTGTGTGTCTGTGTGTGTGTGGGATGTGTGTGTGGTAGGGTGTGTGTGTGTGTGTGTGTGTGTGTGGTAGGGGGTGATGGGTGTGTGTCTGTGTGTGTGTGGGATGTGTGTGTGGTAGGGTGTGTATGTGTGTGTGTGGGATGTGTGTGTGGTAGGGTGTGTGTGTGTGTGTGTGGTAGGGGGTGATGGGTGTGTGTCACTGAACACAGTGCATCAGTGTTAATACTCCAGGCACTATAACATTCCAGGGGTGGGAGGGAGGGAGGGAGGGAGGGAGGGAGGGAGGGAGGGAGGGAGGGAGGGAGGGAGGGAGGGAGGGAGGGAGGGAGGGAGGGAGGGAGGGAGGGAGGGAGGGAGGGAGGGAGGGAGGGAGGGGGGAGAAGGCTCTGTGTGAGTGTGGTGAGGGAACAAGAGGCTCTCTTAGCTCAGGGCACCTGCCTACCCCATTCAAGTCTGTGTGAGTGTGGTGTGTGTGTGTGTGTGTGTCTGTGTGTGTGTGTCTGACAGAAGAGAGGCATTCATGTGTGTAAGTTTGAAAGACGACGTGTGTATTAAGAGAGGGTGTAGAGTTTACTGTAGGACTGGTTTGAGGAAGTTCTGCCCCCTTCTTCTTCTCTCAGTTCTTCCCAACTTCCTGTCATCCACAGCTCACCCCCCCCCCACCCCCCCGCTTAGGGCTGAGCCTGTCCTGAAGTTATCAGTAGTGTGTGGGTGTATATATATATGTACGTGTGTGTGTCCGGTCTGGTTTGTGAAGATCAACAGAACTTTTCAGCACCAAGAAGGGAATTGTTCATTATCATACAGCAGGCAACACCCATTCTTATCTCTACAGACACACACAGACACACACAGACACACACTCACACATACACACACACACACCTCCACACACACACACACCTCCACACACACACACACACACACACACACACACACACACACACACACACACACACACACATTCACACAGTCTCTTAAAACACAAACGGCTGCATGTAAACAGGGAGCCAGGTGGTTTGTCTACCATCCCACCCCCCCTCTCCCCTCTGTCTCTGTTGAAAGCCAGACACACCTGTCTCACCCTGTCTCAGTAGTATGATGTGTTATCTGCACAGCTAATCTGACCTACATGGTTAAACATTGACTAGTGCAACAATAAAGTTACTTGAATACTGATCTGTCATCACTTCTTAGCAGGTAGAAACTAGGCTATAGCATGTTGTCACTGGTTAGAAGTCAGCGGCCACACTTGACCACTAAAGCAGCAGCTGTTGTGACGATTCAAAGTGAATCATGTATACATTTTGTTATTAAAAAGTAGGATTTCAATACTGACTATGTGGAGGAGGACTCAGGTGTCATGTCTGTTAGTGGCACTTTCCCTCCATGGTGAACAGGCTCATACACCCCCACCTCTCATTGTCCCTGTATAGCTCCACCTCTCCTACCCGCCCCCTAATCCTGCTGACAATTATTCCCCTGAGGACCGGTCATCTATGAAGGGGGACACCAGCCTCTGTGCTTCCTTGCTGAGAGAAAGTGAATAGCCTCAGCTGATACACAGAGATCAGAGGGTTTTAATCACTGGAGTAAAGCAATTAAGGACCAAGACGTCATTTCAAAAACCCCAGATTTCATCTGAAGTTCCAGACTTCCTTGTTTAAGACAATGAGACTAGATGATGATGTTTCCTTTAGGTTTCAGTCTGACTGCTGCACTGCTTACTAGGAACATTTAACTTTCCTCTCAAAGAGAAGAAGTCTGGGACAGTTATTCCTGCATGAGGTTTCCACCTGCTTCCGACTGAAAAGGTAACTGCTTCTTTACTTTACACCACAAACACATTTCATTTGGAGACAGCAGGAGAAGTGACGCTTTATTTGGTAGCTTAATCAGTCAATAAACATGGTAAAGTTGGTTGGATGTTGATATTAAACAGACTTTCGGAGGTCCGTTGTTTTTTTACAGTGATAATTTAACCGGAGTTAAGCATTAACAACGCGTATATTTAGGGACTATCAACAAATTATACATTTCAAGTCAATATCTTTTGAACAAAATGAAGTAGGAGGATAAAAAGAATGTACGATTATTGGTCACATGACGAAAAAGCTATTGAATTTATACTATTTCAAATGTTTTTGTCAAATAGTTTGAGATTAAAATGAACAAAGTAAAGGCTAGTCATCAAATACTCTGAAGTTGGTTTGACCGTTGTAGGTTACATGATAAAAACCTATTGAAGTTTGAAGATTTATTTTAAATAATACATATATTTTTAAAATCCTGAAATGACAATTATTAAAATAAAGGCTTTGCAACATGAATGCATATATCATTATTTTTATCCGCATAGTTCGTTTGAGCTATTGAAATGTGTAATTTGTTGATGGTCTCTCATTATACGCGTTGTTTAGGCAGCGGAATGCTTTGGCAAAGCGGCCGGGTGACTAAACTCATCTTTACCACGGTGGGACACCAGACGTGTTTTCAAACTTACACTTTGCAGTATATCACCGGCAAATATATTTTAAAAGGCTGTAAATCTAAGGTATAGATTATATAAATATATATAACAATGATTATTGTATAGTTTTTAAGCCTTAGTTCGTGCAGGTGTTCGTCTTTGTAGATGGAGGTCAGGTCGAAGGAAAGTAGAGCAAAATATATTCACAAAGGTTATGAAATCAGTCAGATGTTTCTTTTTTCTGTCTGTCCGTCTGTTGATGTTGTTTAACATCCTAAAAACAGGTGAAGCAATGGCAAATAGAATCAGGGTGGATTGTGAATTCTTAATGACCACAACCTCTGGCCCTGAACATACACATCTGTGCACACAAATAAGCAATTTAACTTTGAATATATGGAACCTAAGTGGGACTTTCCAGGGCTGCTGTCTGTGTGCAGGTCACATTCCTCAGCCCCTAGGAGACGCGGTTACAGACAAAGAGCTTGGCTCAGTTCTCTCACCCTTATGAGTCACCCTCTTGTTGGGACTGGTGCTCTAACAGTCATGGGGGCCTATGGGGGATACGAAGATTAGGATAATAATGCTGCTGTTCACAACAGTGTGAGAAGTGTACAAACACCAGTGTCAAGACTGCATCGTTCAGACACTCAAGGTCAACAGAGAAGGAGAGAGCGAATGGAATGGGGAAACTGACGTGTGAACATTTGAGGAATAATCCCACTGCCTTTCCTGAGCAACAGAATGGGGAAGGATTGTTGACAGGTCTGTCTGACTGTGGTGTCTGAAAAGGGTTCCTCTTTCTTTCACTGTTGCTCTGCAGGCTCTTCTCTACTTCATTCATACACAAGACAGACACAGTAACAACAGGCAATATTCTGTGGCTTCACTGAGGCCCTGTTCTCGTAATGAGCGAGGTTGTGTGGGCAGTGTGTGTTTGATGTGACTATGTGAGTGTCTTTGAGGGTGAGGTCAGATAGAGGCTGGAGGTCCACACCTTACATCCTGATCACTGGGAAATTATCCATCCACACTTTTCCTTCACTAGTAACCTGATTTAAACTGTGTGTCTTCATCCCTATTTCTCTATCTTCCTAAATCTCCCTCTCTTTCTCTCTCTTCATCTCTCTTTCTCTTTCTCTCTCTCTCTTTCTCTATCTCTCTCTCTTTCTCTCTTTCTCTTTCTCTCTTTTTCAAAAAGTTCAGTAGAAAAGGTTTTTAATGCAGCGTAAAGGAGGAGCAGAATGCATGATGTGTGTGTGTGTGTGTGTGTGTGTGTGTGTGTGTGCTGTATGTGTGTGTGTATGTGTGCAGAAGTGTAGCTTTACTGTATTACACAAACAAACGTTTGTCTACTGTATTTCAAAAAGTTCAGTAGAAAAGGTTTTCAATGCAGCGTAAAGGAGGAGCAGAATGCATGATGTGTGTGTGTGTGTGTGTGTGTGTGTGTGCTGTATGTGTGTGTGTATGTGTGCAGAAGTGTAGCTTTACTGTATTACACAAACAAACGTTTGTCTACTGTATTTCAAAAAGTTCAGTAGAAAAGGTTTTTAATGCAGCGTAAAGGAGGAGCAGAATGCATGATGTGTGTGTGTGTGTGTGTGTGTGTGTGTGTGTGTGCTGTATGTGTGTGTGTATGTGTGCAGAAGTGTAGCTTTACTGTATTACACAAACGTTTGTCTACTGTATTTCAAAAAGTTCAGTAGAAAAGGTTTTTAATGCAGCGTAAAGGAGGAGCAGAATGCATGATGTGTGTGTGTGTGTGTGCTGTATGTGTGTGTGTATGTGTGCAGAAGTGTAGCTTTACTGTATTACACAAACAAACGTTTGTCTACTGTATTTCAAAAAGTTCAGTAGAAAAGGTTTTTAATGCAGCGTAAAGGAGGAGCAGAATGCATGATGTGTGTGTGTGTCTGCTGTATGTAAGGGAAATGTGTCCTTATCTATGAGACCTCTCAGAAAGCATTGTGTGTATTTTAGGAACAGTTTGGTCATTGTTGTGAAGGAAACATTCAGAAACTGCCGTTAGATAAATGGTGCCTGTGCAGACTGTAAAGAAGATATATGTACGTTATGGTTTGAGACTGATTAGGGTAGAACAGATCAAAGATCCAACAGAAAGAATGAAAGATAGATGTAATGTTTTGTATTTGTATTTTTTACCGTTAATTAAGACATTCCTTTTCCATCTCCATAGCAGTCTGTTGTTGTTCTGCCCGACACAACACAGGTCTGTTGTTGTTTTACAGGGGTCAGAGGTCATCTTGTGTCCATGGAGACCAACCAGCCAATCAGATGTCGACTAGGGGTGATGATGGTCTGTCTCCTCAGGCTCCTGGTGTCAGGTAGGATACTGGCTACTGTGGAGATCATTTGAGTCACAATTATTCTGTTTTCATTCCACATTTGCAGCTTGACTATTCAGAGTAAAGAAAATAAAAAATTGTATTGTTTGACAGGATCATGTGAGGGAGATCGGGAGTTCAAGATGTGCGGTACCTGGCGTCACGGCAACGGGCCCATGACCCTGATCTATGACCTGAAGAAGGGTTGCGACAGCATCACCATCTCGGCCAATCAGAGTAGTCTCTGTGTGCAGGGGAGCATCACGGGCCAGTGTGAAGTGTTGAAGATGGTGGAGCGGAGCTTGATGGAGGAGGAGACACCTTTCTGTGTGTATTGGGAGCCTCTGTTGGATCAGCTGACACTGGAGATGGAGGGAGAGAACCAGACTCTGTGTGAACCTTCAGGTCTGTATGACAGCTGCTGCACCGGCCTGTCCTACGGGCCCAGCCAGGCCCCAACGCTGTACGGGATCTTCAACGCCATGACCCACGATGACCCCATCGGCCATCACACACAGCCTGCCTACACCTTCGAAGGAGAGAAGACCAACTGTAGTAAGGAGCTGTGTGTGTGTGTGTGAGTGTGTGTGTGTGAGTGTGTGGGTGTGTATGTGTGTGTGTGAGTGTGTGTGTGTGTGGGTGTGTGTGAGTGTGTGTGTGTGGGTATGTGTGAGTGTGTGGGTGTGTATGTGTGTGTGTGAGTGTGTGAGTGTGCGTGAGTGTGTGGGTGTGTGTGTGTGTGTGTGTGTGTGTGAGTGAGTGTGTGTGTGAGTGTGTGTGTGTGTGTGTGTGGGTGTGTGGGGGGGATATTTCAGTACCAGTAGATACTGCTGTTCATGCAGGTAGTGTCAGTCTGTTGACTGTGTTGGGTTTGTCTTGCAGAGGAGCTTCTGTGTGCGGAGGCCAACCAGGGGCCCAACCACATCAATATGTAAGTGGATGACATCATCAGATGACATCATCAGATGACATCATCAGATGACATCATCAGATGGACACAACTAGGACTAAAGGGGCAGAATCATGCCGACATGCATCTATCACAGTGGTAAAATCTGTCATGCCATGGGGACATTTTAGAGGAAATGAGTGCTTGTCTAGCTGACAGTGGTGGTGTCATGTGTTGTGGTGTTATGTGATGTGGTGTCATGTGATGTGGTGTCATGTGATGTGGTGTCGGGGGGGCCTGAGTGAGCGGTCAAGATGGAACAGGAAGCTAAACCTATTTTGTTGTGATGGGTGTTAGCTGAGTGTCATGTTCATATTTCTGTGTGTACATGTGGTTGCATTTGTGTGTAAACGTGTGTGCGTGCATGTGTGTGTGTGTGTGTGTGTGTGTGTGTGTGCGTGTGTGTGTGTGTGTGCATGCAGAATTGAAGATGCTACGCTCAGATCCCGGGTACTGGGAAACTGGGTGCTGCCGTGTGTTCAGGGCTCTGTGGTGGAAATGAAGGACGACTTCCAGGGATCCAGTGTTAACCTGCCTGTAAGGCTAGAAACACACACTGACACACAAACACACAACACACAGACACACAAACACACTACATTTACATTTAGTCATTTAGCAGACGCTTTCATCCAAAGCGACTTCCAAGTGAGAGCATTACAAAATATGCATTGGTCACTGAACATAGCAACGTGATAGACCCCAAAACATAGCGACTTCTAGGGTTAAGAGAGGGTTTCTTGAGCAGCATTCTGACTATGGCCTGTTTTAAAGCCAAGGGAAAAGTGGCAGAAGTGAGGGAGGAGTTGAGGACATGGAGAAGGAACGGTGTGATGGAAGGAGATATGGTTTGGAATAGAGGGGGGGGGGGGGGGGTCAAGGGAACATGAGGTGAGAGAGGATGAGGGTAGATACATCTGCCTTGGATAGGGGGGAGAAGAAGGAAAGACAAGTAGATGGATCAGACATGGAGTGGGAGCAGGTAGACAGGGTGGGTTCAGGGAATTGACTGCTGATGTCGATTTTTTATATTTGCGATTTTATTCCCAAAGAAGCAAGGGAAGCCATCTGCTGTCAGGGTGAAGGGGGTGGAGGAGGAGGGTTGAGGAGAGAAGGTAGAGAACAGTTTACAGGGGTTAGGAACAGAGTTCACCTGCTTCAGGAAGTAGTCGGTTTTTGCCTCCGTTATGTGAGCAGAGAAGGATTTGGGGTACAATGATTGTACACTCTCTACTAGTCCCTCTTATACTATTGTATACTATTACAAGTTGATTGTTGTTGGTGTGGTTCTGTTCCATAAAGTGACCCAGATACTAAGCCAATTTTATTCTCATTCCATGTGTCTCTTTCTATTTTCCAGGCTCTGCCAAGTTTGTCCATTGAGAACAACCCTTCCATCTTCCTGCCCAGCTGTCTGAAAGATGGTAGCAGCAGCAAGGCCAGGGTCGTCTGCTCCTTCTTTACCAACAGCTCCCTCTTTAATGTAGGACAACTACCTTCACTGCTACTGCAGAAAGCTACTGGTCTAGGGTCATATGCAACTGTATTGATAATGGAATGCTGAGGTTATCTAATCTATGGTTGTGATTGGTGTCAAAACCAGCCCAGAACAACAGACAGAAACCACATGGGGATTGTTGAACATGTTGTTGGCATCACTGTGGAGAATCAGATCAAGAAGAACCTGCTGGAACCTGTGAGAATCAGTTTCCATCACAACTTCATATCTGTAAGTGAGTCAAGCTGCAACTGCAGTGCAATTAGGATATATTTGGGGTCAAATGTCATGCTGTCTTTCTGTGAGGACTTGTTGTTCTGCAAAGGTAACCAAGGTAACCACTTTCACCAGCCCTCTGCATCTACGAGTGACTGATAGAGAGACTATGACGTCTGACTGTGTGCGGCTCTTTGTCTCAGTTGTCCCATAGAAAGCTTCTCTGTACTCTTTGTAGTGTTGTTGGGTTCTACTGTGCACACTTCAAGTTGTTACTGTGGTTTTGAAGAGCTGTGGTTGACGCTGCTGTTTTGAGATTGACACAGATTCTGCCTTATGAATATATTGCCATCTAGTGGTGAAAGTATGTTACATTCCTTTTGACGAATCATACTTCACTCTAATTGCTTTTTCTAGGCGAATCACATCAGAACATGTGTTTCATGGGACACCAGGACAGGTGTGTAAACAAAAATTTAAATATTAGTTAAATTGTTTACACAGCACACTAATAATAACACTAATAATTTAAATACTTTCAAATGACACATTGCTGGCTTTGGGATTTTTGGTCAAACGGTTTGACTCAAAGCTGAGCAGAGATCTTGTATCATTGGTGAGATGTTCTTACTACTGGATGTGTTGGTGTTTAAGACTCCTCAGTCTTCTGGAGGAGAGATGGCTGTGAGACGTTGGAGAGCGGCCCAAACGTCACAACATGTCACTGCAACCACCTGACATACTTCACCATCTTGGTGGTAAGATATGCTGTCCTTCATACACACAAGTATGCATGGGGTTTATAAGAAACACTCACATACATTAACTATTATTGTTATGTAAATGCTGCAGTAGATCATGTTAAATGGTCCTGCATTAAGCTGTACAACTTTGTTCATGAAGCCCATTACATGCACAGAGTGGGTGACCTGTGACCTCTGTCCTCTTCGTCTATCAGGAACTGAAGCCACGGCCGGTGCGCCACCTGCTGGCTCTGAGCATCATTACATCTCTGGGCTGCGCTGCCTCAGTGGTCAGCTGTGTAGCTCTCCTCATCTTTCTGACCAAGCAGAGGTACAACAACTGGACGCTTGAAGACCAGACCACTCAGTGCTGACATTTATTGTGCTAGGATTATGGTCATTCATACACACGCTGTCTCTCTCTCTGTCTGTCTCTTTCTCTCTGTCTGTCTCTCTGTCTGTCTTTCTCTCTCTCTGTCTGTCTGTCTCTCTCTGTCTGTATGTCTGTCTGTCTGTCTGTCTGTCTGTCTGTCTGTCTGTCTCTCTTTCTCTCTCTCTCTCTCTCTCTCTCTCCCTCTCTCTCTCTCTCTCTCTCTCTCTCTCTCTCTCTCTCTCTCTCTCTCTTTCTCCCTCTCTCTCTCTCTCTCTCTCTCTCTCCCTCTCCACTCCTCCTCTCAGGAGAGCTAAAGAGACATCAGCCACAGTCCATTGTGGTTTGGCTGTATCCCTCTTCTTCCTCAACATCTTCTTCTTCTTCACTGGTACACTGGCTAATGTGGGCGGAGCTGAGCTGTGCAAGATAGTGGGTGCTGCTCTGCACTACAGCCTCCTCACCTCCTTCTCCTGGATGGCCCTTGAGGTGTTTCACACTTTCTGGTTGGTCTACATGGTCTTCAGTCCCTCTCTGAAGACCTACATGTGGTATCTGATAGGCTTCGGTGAGTAAGAGGATGCAAAGGATATCATAAAGGATTAGTTAGTACTCATGAAAAGTAAAAAAGTAAAAGTCTAAAAGTAAGCATGTACTAAAGAATACAATGCGCTTTTGAGGCTTCCCTTGGATGGAGAAGGAGATGAGAGAGTTCACTAACAAACACTAATGATCGAGTAACTTTACTCCTTTTCTACTTACAGGTGTCCCTGCCATCCCAGTGGTTGTCCTGGTTACCATGCAAGACATCTATGGTGTGAGGGAGGTCCTACCGATGGATGATGTCAGCAACCCCTACATGATGTAAGGAGCTGGCTGCTGTCCAGATACTGCATGTTAGGAATATGAATACTAGATGAGATCATATGTAGCACAGGTGTAGGGTTACAGGTTCACCCTAGATTCTATCTACACCGTATGGATGAATATGCTGGATGTGTTAATGTGTTATACTAGCAGGGTTTTCCAAACCAGGCTGACGTTTTCATGACAAAAACAGCCTGCGATCATCAAAGGAGGTGTGAAATGTGTGTGCGTTCACCTGCAGGTGCTGGATGGTTACATCTGACTCCGCCCTCATGGCCCACTACCTCACCAACCTGTTGTTCCTGATGCTGGTGGTTCTGTCGGGCCTCCTGATGCTGGGCCTGGTTATGAGGAAGATCCAGAACCGGCCTGAGTGGAACAAGAACCGTGTTGCCTTCCTCAGCATCTGGGGACTGAGCTGCTTGTTTGGGAGCACCTGGGGCCTGGGCTTCCTGGACTTTGGACCGCTCTCTGACGTCGTCCAGTTCTCCTTCTGCATCCTTAACTCCTTCCAGGGTGAGACACTGACCACTGATCACCACAGCTGATCTCTCAAGCTGTTCAGTGTTTTTAACAACATCTAGAAAGAAACATGACTCAATGTAGACCACAGCAGGCACCATAGTCTCACGATACAATGGAATAATTTGGAATAATATGACCGAGTACAATTTGACACACAATCAGAATATCATAACATTTTGTGAGTTTGTGAACATGAGCCAGCAGTCTATTGTGTAGCGCTGCCTCAGGGACTCCAGTCTAGTCAGCAGCAGCATATCAGCTACACAGCTGTTTCCTCTCCTATTCAGCCACCACAGTCTTACTGAGGATCTGGGCCCAGTATCTGAACAGAACATCACTCCATGCTGTCAGAAACACACAGTCCAGTTAACTCTCCTTAAATCCTTGTTTTATCACACAGGCTTGAAGCTCACAGAGAAATAGAGTTTAATTATTTTGATCATAAACAGAGGTTACTTATCAGGTCAGAAATGTGGGGATAACGTTTGCACTATGTCGATTGGAGCTATTATTATTATGTGAGTCAGTATACTTGACAGTAGACAACAATGCAGCAATGTTCAACAACAAGATGAATCTTTTAAATGTTATTATTTGAGAAACCTTGTTGTTGATGGATGACTGAGATATAGAACAGGGGTGGGCAGTTCCAGTCATCGAGGGCCGCTGTCCTGAAGGTTTAAGATGTTTCTCTGGTCTGATTCAAATGGGTTGTTAGCAAGCTCTATGGAAGCTGTGACCATTCATTAGAATCACGTGTGTTAAAGCAGGGAACCCTAAAACCTTCAGGACAGCAGCCCTCAAGGACTGGAACTGCCCACCCCTGTTCTAGAATCTCAGCTGTTGAGGTTTAAGGACATTGTGTGTTTTCCAACAGGGTTCTTCCTGATGCTACGGTTTTACGTTCTAAATAAGATGAGGAAGCAGAGTGACTGCAGAGGAAGCAGCACTGGATCCACCAGACAACACATGCTACAAGAGAAGACCTCCAGCTGAGAGAAGACCTCCAGCTGAGAGAAGAAAGACCTCCAGCTGAGAGAAGAAAGACCTCCAGTTGAGATGGGCGCTGACCTGGACCAAAACTGTACATTTCACCTTATTGCACTGAAATGATTGTAAAACAAATTTTAGTTTTTGTATATTTCTAAAAATGAAAGAGTTTTTCTGATTGAGACCGGTTATAAGCTCTTTTTTATTTTTATAAACAGAAGTTCCAAATATAAAGCTAGTTTGTGTTGAAGTAGCACCTTGGTTTTTCGCTTCATCCTCAAGTCGCAGGACTTTCATTTGGCTCTTTCAAGACTACTTTTTAGAGATACTTTTATGTTGAAAACAAAAATATAGGTTATATGTTTGTTGTTTGATGTACTGTACATATATTTGTATATATCAATTTGTGTATATTTTGCTTTAATGAATGATTACTGTAGCCTAAAAAATTATCAGAAAGTCTCTTGTCAGTGAAACACACCTTCCTCTGTGTGTGTGTGTGTGTGTGTGTGTGTGTGTGTGTGTGTGTGTGTGTGTGTGTGTGTGTGTGTGTGTGTGTGTGTGTGTGTGTGTGTGTGTGTGTGTGTGTGTGTGTGCATGGTGAGCAGTTCTGTCCTGCATGTTTCCTGAGGGACTGAACTGATGCAGTCTTATCTGTTCTGTTCATTTCCTGCCCAGAGGAGAGTCTCTTGCAGGGGATAGACCACACAGACATAAGTCTATGATAGACCACTGCTTCTGATAGATGGCTTTCACAAATGTTGTAGATTGTATTAACATGGATGTGTATGGAGGGTTGTATTTGTGTGAGACAGCAAGTGTGTGTGTGTGTGTTTTAAAACAGTGTGTCACATTCTGCTGAGTTATTCTGCACAGATTCTAACAGATGATGTCTAATTACACCTGTGATTTTCACACTGTGCTTTAAATGACACGGACCCATATTCCCAAGCCACCATGTTGTCAGGGCGACAAATTACATCTCTTTGTGAGATTTTGTATTGACGATGTTTGAGTCCAGTTTATATTAACTCACTGATCTAGTTCTTTCACATTATCACCGTGCATTTTCCTACCGTAATATTAGTCGTCTAAATGATGGTAACTTAAGCCAAAACACACTAAAATACCAGACTGAGTTCAGAATGTTCTACAAACTAGGCTTGGTCACATGTTTCCATAGCAACAGCCTTTTTCAGAGTGTTTTTTTAAAGGAAAGACTCGAGCCTGTTGGAAGTCTGAACTCTGCACGTGATCCTTATGTTAGTCTCAGATCGTCACGTGACCTGAGTGCGTGCTGCGTGCTCCCCCTGCGGTGACTCAGAGGGGAGGGGGGGGGGGTAGCGGGTTGAGAGGGGGGGGGGGGGTAGTAAATAGGCGGGGGGGGGGGGGGGGGGGGTGGGGGGGTTCAGCCCGGTGTTTTCGGTAAAGGATGCAGCAGAGATCGGACGTCCTGTAACAGACAACACGCGCAGAATAAAACTGAGGTGGTGGACTTGGCAAAGGTAAATACTTAGTTTTGTTTAAACATTCTTTACGGTTCACTTCATTCCACTGTACATTTAGACGAGGACAAATGTTTAATCCAGGATTCTAACATATTTGATACATTGTCTGAATCTTTTCTACTAATAATAGTAATAATCCTTCTCGATTTCTGTCAGCAGCGCTTAAAATTGAATTTTGTGTGATTCAGTGTTCCCAAGCATGAGGACCTGAATATAGATGTTGTTGTTAACAGTCATAATGGTGCGGTGATTGTCTGTTTTACTAACATACCTGGATACTAGCCTGTTGGATTGTGCTCATAATATGTGTGTGTTTCTGTCTGTGTGTGTGCGTGTGTGTGTGTGTGTGTGTTTGACAGAGACAGAAAATTAAACCCATAAATGTTTACTGTGTAGAATTAGGTATATTATAATTTCCGATGATAGAAATCCAGAAAGGAACAAATCTATCAAATATCATCAGACAGACTAGCAGTGAATAAACATCTGCTGCTATTAATGTATGAATGTTGTGTACTGATTGATGATTAAGTGCATTAACTGGATACACTTGGGTTAATAATTGTATGTGTTATCTCTTATTCCTCACCCCTAACTGGACTCCTTTGTCAAAATCTTTAAAATAATGACATTAAAATTCAGTAAGCAACTGAGATAAAAACAGGTATAAGAAGGCAAGATCAGAAATGTGACTTTCTTCTGCCAAGAAGTATAGTTTTAGTATAGTGGACTTAGAGCTTGGAAGAGCCTCCCAAGTCCCAGAGGTGTGTCTGTACCCACACAGAGCCAGCCTGACCCAGAGGTGTGTCTGTACCCACACAGAGCCAGCCTGACCCAGAGGTGTGTCTGTACCCACACAGAGCCAGCCTGACCCAGAGGTGTGTCTGTACCCACACAGAGCCAGCCTGACCCAGGTAGCAGATAGGTGGGTGTTCAGTAGCTCCTGTCATGTGACCCTCCTGGGAGGCCACATTCCTCCTCACAGAACCTCACAAACACACCTAGAGAGACACACACACACACACACACACACACACTGTCACGTAACTGACACATTGATTACATTCCTAGCATGCACATCACTAAGGCTCGCCCTGCCTCTCGCCCTTAAACACAATCCTGACACCCTGAACCCAGACCTGGGTTCTGCACTACAAATCAAGATTTGGTGTTAAAGAGGTAACTTCAGGTTCAACCTCCTGAAGTGATCTGGTTAATGCCTAATCTTGATTTGTAAGGGAAAGAACTAAAAAAGCAGGGTGTAGGGAGAAGGGGTCTTTACTATGAATCAAGATCTGGCTTTAATGAGGTAACTTCAAGAAGCTGAACCTGAAGTTACCTCATTAACACTTTAAGTTACTAGCATTGCGCCAAATCATAATTCGTTGTACAAGGCCCTGATCCCAAGACCATCTTTTTCTGTTTGTTTTTTTTTTGCTTATATATTTTTAGAGCCGTTACTGCCCTATTATTTTGGGGGACAGAGATCATGTGTGTACAGAAAACAGGACATGTGGGGAGACAGAGAGGGGTGGTAAAGGGCCTGGTCTGGATTTGAACCCGAGGCCTCAGCCTAGATGGTGTGCACATTACTCTGGTAAGTTACTGGGGTGTGCCTAGACTAAGCTTAGTCCCAGTCCTGACTCCTTCCACAGCCCTTCATATTTACACACTAACCAGAAGAACACATTCATTTGTTAAGTTTTGTTCTATTCTTTCAGATTTCATGACCCCTACACCCAGCCCTGACCCCTACACCCAGTCCTGACCCCTACACCCAGTCCTGACCCCTACACCCAGTCCTGACCCCTACACCCAGTCCTGACCCCTACACCCAGTCCTGACCCCTACACCCAGTCCTGACCCCTACACCCAGCCCTGATCTCTACACCCAGCCCTGACCCCTAAACCCAGCCCTGATCTTTACACCCAGCCCTGATCTCTACACCCAGCCCTGACCCCTAAACCCAGCCCTGATCTTTACACCCAGCCCTGATCTCTACACCCAGCCCTGATCTCTACACCCAGCCCTGACCCCTAAACCCAGTCCTGACCCCTAAACCCAGCCCTGATCTTTACACCCAGCCCTGATCTTTACACCCAGTCCTGACCCCTACACCCAGCCCTGATCTTTACACCCAGCCCTGATCTTTACACCCAGCCCTGATCTTTACACCCAGTCCTGACCCCTACACCCAGCCCTGATCTTTACACCCAGCCCTGATCTTTACACCCAGCCCTGATCTTTACACCCAGCCCTGATCTCTACACCCAGCCCTGATCTCTACACCCAGCCCTGATCTCTACACCCAGCCCTGACCCCTAAACCCAGCCCTGACCCCTAAACCCAGCCCTGATCTCTACACCCAGCCCTGATCTCTACACCCAGCCCTGACCCCTAAACCCAGCCCTGATCTTTACACCCAGCCCTGATCTTTACACCCAGCCCTGATCTTTACACCCAGCCCTGATCTTTACACCCAGCCCTGATCTTTACACCCAGCCCTGATCTTTACACCCAGCCCTGATCTTTACACCCAGCCCTGATCTTTACACCCAGCCCTGATCTTTACACCCAGCCCTGATCTTTACACCCAGCCCTGATCTTTACACCCAGCCCTAACCTAGCCTCAGACATACTCTTTTTGCGTCTCTTTCCAGGAGAGGTAGGACACCATCCAGAGACTGTGTGTCTCTGACAGCAGTACAGCACCATGGACAACCAGGAAGAGAGCAGGACATTGAACGGTAGCCCCGCCCCCTTGCCCCCAGCCCCTCCTAAAGAGAGCATGCAGCTGAAGAAAGAGATCTCTCTCCTCAATGGCGTCAGCCTTATCGTGGGCAACATGATCGGCTCTGGGATCTTTGTCTCTCCCAAAGGAGTGTTGATCTACAGCGCCTCCTATGGGCTGTCGCTGGTCATCTGGGCCATCGGGGGCATGTTCTCCGTTATCGGGGCTCTGTGCTACGCAGAGCTGGGCACGACCATCACCAAGTCAGGCGCCAGCTACGCCTACATCCTGGAGGCTTTTGGTGGCTTCATCGCCTTCATCCGGTTGTGGACGTCGCTGCTGATCATCGAACCGACCAGCCAGGCTGTCATCGCCATCACCTTCGCCAACTACCTGGTGCAGCCGCTCTTCCCCACCTGCGAGCCCCCGTATGCAGGATCCAGACTGCTGGCTGCAGCCTGTATATGTGAGTAGCTCTGTACAGACACTCACAGGTAAAGGCTTGTTCACAGCATGGTTCTTCCTCACCCTCTTCCTCTCTGTCTTGATCTGTGTCTCTCTCTCTTGTAACATCTACTTATAATTAACACACTAGTGGAGAGGCACAGGAAAGGGAGCCATTATTTCTCTCTCTCCCTTTTGTCCTCTCTCCCCCCTCGCTCTCTCTCTCTCTCTCCCCCTACCTCTTTCTCTCTCTCCCTCTCTCTCCCCCCACCCCCTCTCTCTCTCTCCCTCTCTCTCTCTCTCCCTCTCCCCCCTCCTCTCTCTCTCTCTGCTGTAAGGTACATGCTGTCATGTTTTCCTAGTTTTGAACTGGTTAAACTGGACGTACTGAAAACCTGTCTGAACTTGTCTTGTTACTGCTCAAACTGTTTATGCTCAAATGTTATGCTGCAAATTTTGGGAATAGTATTAGTTCAGCTCTTTATAATTGGTCAGCCATGTCTTACTCTCCTCTGTGATTGGTTCAAACCAGCTTATGTTTATCCACTTGAACTTTCTCTTTCTTCTGATTGGTTCAGGCCTGCTGACGTTCATCAACTCAGCGTATGTGAAGTGGGGCACCAGAGTTCAGGATGTCTTCACCTACGCTAAAGTGGCAGCTCTCATTGTCATCATCATCACTGGCATAGTCAAGCTCTGCCTTGGTGAGTGACCGGGGTCAGATAGCTCAATGGTTAAGGCGTTGGCCTCATGTCCGGAAGGTTGTGAGATCGAACCCCGGCTGTGACTATATGACATTGTGTCCTTGGGCAAGGCACTTCACCCTAACTATGGATAAAAGCGTCTGCTAAATGTAGATCTGACTGCACAGTTGCTGTATGTTGGCCACATTCAGTAAACATTTATAACAGTGTAGTGCTGCCCATCTTCAGGGTTCCCATGACTCCTTCTGTCTCTGTCTCCTAGGCAACACTATGAACTTTGAGGCTTCATTCGAGGGTTCGTCAGTGAACCCTGGTGACATCGCTCTGGCCCTCTACTCTGCCCTGTTCTCTTACTCTGGCTGGGACACACTCAACTTTGTTACAGAGGAGATCAAGAACCCTGAAAGGTCCTCCCACAGTCCTGACTCCTCCCACAGCCCTGACTCCTCCCACAGTCCTGACTCCTCCCACAGTCCTGACTCCTCCCACAGTTCTTCATATTTACACACTGACCAGAAGAATACATTCATTTGAAAAATGTTGTTCTATTTTTGTCCAGATTTCATATGGCTGCCCACATAACTTTCTTGTCTCGTTTCCATAGAAACCTGCCCCTGTCCATCGCCATCTCCATGCCAATCGTCACGGTGATATACATTATGACTAACGTGGCGTACTACACTGTACTTGACATGGGCGCCATCCTGGCCAGCGATGCCGTGGCTGTGGTGAGTTACCAGACAGACAAACAGGGAGAGAGAGAAGGTGTGTGTGTGTGTGGAGGAGCCTTGTGTGTGTGTGTGTGTGTGTGTGTGTGTGTGTGTGTGTGTGTGTGTGTGTGTGTGTGTGTGTGTGTGTGGAGGAGCCTTGTGTGTGTAACTGTGTTCCTCCACAGACATTTGCAGACCACACTCTGGGTGTCATGAGCTGGACCATCCCCATCGCTGTGGCTCTGTCCTGCTATGGGGGGCTCAATGCCTCCATTATTGCTGCCTCCAGGTAACCTCAGACACACACATCTCCACACTCACCCCTACGACACTCTGCACCCTAAACTTGATTGGTGTTCTAGTTGTAGTGATACCACAGCAGCTGTGTCATCTTATCAGGCCTCCTTGGTGTCATCCTGTGTTGGTGTGTACAACACTGTCCCACTGTCCCACTGTCCCTGTGTCCCACTGTCCCACTGTCCCTGTGTCCCACTGTCCCTGTGTCCCACTGTCCCTGAGTCCCACTGTCCCTGTGTCCCACTGTCCCTGTGTCCCACTGTCCCACTGTCCCTGTGTCCCACTGTCCCACTGTCCCTGTGTCCCACTGTCCCTGTGTCCCACTGTCCCTGGGTCCCACTGTCCCTGTGTCCCACTGTCCCACTGTCCCTGTGTCCCACTGTCCCTATGTCCCACTGTCCCACTGTCCCTGTGTCCCACTGTCCCTGTGTCCCACTGTCCCTGTGTCCCTGTGTCCCACTGTCGCACTGTCCCACTGTCCCTGGGTCCCACTGTCCCACTGTCCCTGGGTCCCACTGTCCCTGGGTCCCTGGGTCCCACTGTCCCTGTGTCCCACTGTCCCTGTGTCCCTGGGTCCCACTGTCCCACTGTCCCTGGGTCCCACTGTCCCTGTGTCCCACTGTCCCTGTGTCCCTGTGTCCTTGTGTCCACCTGCAGGTTGTTCTTCGTTGGAGCTCGTGAAGGTCACCTTCCTGATGCTCTCTCCATGATACATGCTGAGAGGTACACCCCTGTGCCAGCTCTTCTCTTCAACGTAAGACCCCTGCAAGTCCACCCTTTATCCTTGACCAGGGGTTCCAATCCTGGTCCTCAGGAGCCACTGTCTTGTCAGTTTTAGATGTTTCCTTGCTCCAGCACACCTGATTCTAACGAATGGTCGTTATCAGGCTTCCAAAGAGCTAGATTCCACAGAGCATTCATTAGAATCAGGTGTGCTGGAGCAGGGAAACATCTCAAATTTTCAGCACAGTGGCCCTCGAAGACCAGGATTGGACAACCCTGCCCTAGACCCTTTTATCCTGCCCTCTAAACCCCACTAACAGCCTCTGCTGCACTGCCCTCTGGTGGTATTCATGACAATCTGCTCTTGGTGTGTTCAGTCAGAGAAGAAAGATGTTGTTGGACCAGAAGTTTTTTGTGTCTTCCTGTCTGCATATGTGTTCTGGATGCCTGCCAGTGTGCCATGGCTCTGGTCTACCTGACAGTGGAGGACGTTTTCCAGCTCATCAACTATTACAGCTTCAGCTACTGGTTCTTCATGGGTCTGTCCATCGCAGGTCAGATCTACCTGCGCTTCAAGGAGCCAGACAGACCCAGACCTCTCAAGGTCAGCCAGCCACAGACACACCTGTACACGCACATCTCACCTGTCCTCACATACACCTCACCTGCACAGTGAACACCCCTGTTCCAGCCTCCTTAACAAACATGTGGATGAGCACCTCATCAAAATGAGACAGAAGTGTTCAGGCCCTGTGTTCCCCTGCCCCCAGCTCACCCTCCTCTACCCCCTGGTGTTCTGCATGTGCACTGTGTTCCTGGTGGCAGTGCCCCTCTACTGCGACACCATCAACTCCCTCATAGGCATCAGCATCGCCCTCTCTGGGGTGCCTGTCTACTTCCTGGGTGTCCACCTCCCTGAGGACCGGCGCCCCCTCTACATCACCAAGATACTCCGTGAGTCACCTCATCCCTCGCTCCCCTGGAACCTGCTACATTTAGTTTTCTAAAATAACATCATGTTCAAAACTCTAATCTCTTAAGTACGTAGGTCAGGGGTGTAGGCAGCAAGGAGAGTGTACAATTCCTGGGGAAATGTTGAGCGTGTGCTTGTGGCAGCGGACAGCGGTCAGTAACAATGCAAGATGCATTGAATGCATTTAGGTGACTGCAGGAAGAATATGACCTCATTAAACTGAGTTGAACTGAGTTGAGTTAAACTGAGGTGAGCGATCTAGTAGAGCTACCAAACAACACTAGTGCTGAATAACTGTTTAGCTTGTTAGTTCCATGATGGTAAGAGGGATCAAACGAGAACAGGGAAACTCATTTGTGGATATTGCCAATAGTAAGTACACCCTAATAATAATAATAAACAAATATGTGAGATTACAATAGGTTGTGCTTTTGCCTAAAGCAAACACCTTTACCTCACACCCTTACCCTTGTGTGCTTTGCGAGACTGTGTGCCGTTGATACAAAGGAGTTTCCCTCGGGATCAATAAAGTAATCTGAATCTGAAACACACTCTAATTCTGATGCATTTGCCTTCACTGTCGATGCTGACTTACATGTACACTACACTTCATGATCTTACATGTACACTATGTACACTACACTTCATGATCTTACATGTACACTACACTTCATGATCTTACATGTACACTATGTACACTACACTTCATGATCTTACATGTACACTACACTTCATGATCTTACATGTACACTATGTACACTACACTTCATGATCTTACATGTACACTACACTTCATGATCTTACATGTACACTATGTACACTACACTTCATGATCTTACATGTAGACTACACTTCATGATCTTACATGTACACTATGTACACTACGCTTCATGATCTTGATGATCAAACATCAAATAATGCTAAAAGACATTTCCAGAACAAGCATGCAGCATTTGCAGCAAACACAAAGCTGGAGATGAATGAAAGACATCAAACGATCAGACAGAGCAAATACTTTCATGAAGTGTAGCTAATGACCAATGCTGCTAGTTATGAGGCAGCTAATTCTTTTTTGTAATTATCTAATCAAATAAATGCCACAAACTATAGTTATTTATATATAGATAATATACATGTATAATATTACCTTTATTTTAGGGGTCAAATGTCTTTGCAGCTCCAGATACATTTTAGTTCCTGGGAGAGGAGCTAAAATGGCTGTTTTGATAAAGAAGGTGGCTGACCCCTGACCCCTGACCTAGGTGATGGCTCCACCTCTCTCTCTCTTTACTGCTCAGCCTCTTCATCATCTCCTCTGTCTCTGTTGTTCTAGATGCCATCACCAGTTTTACCCAGTACACCTGCTTCTGTGTTCTGACTGAGTTGGACAAGAGCGAGTAGGACTGCCATGACACTCTACAACCTCAAGGACTACATATCCCAGGATCCTTTGCAATCAAAGACTGTTTTACAGCATGTCTGAACTGAGCAGCTGCAGCACTGCTGTGTTCAATCTACAACACTATATTAATGTGTTTACACTGTCACACACACACACACGCACACACACACACACACACACACACACACGGGGCAAATAGTAAATAAACTGTGCACTGTATAAAGTGGGTGTACACACACACACTCACACATATGTTCCCTCACACTCTCTTTCAAATACTCTTAACACACGTTACTATGAAATGACACAGTGGGCTGTGGTCCATATGAAATGACACAGTGGGCTGTGATCCATATGAAATGACACAGTGGGCTGTGGTCCATATGAAATGACACAGTGGGCTGTGGTCCATATGCAGCTAAGGGCCACTGAGGTGCATGAGGGGTCAAGAACTGGGGTCAAAGGTCAATATGTGAGTCTATGTGGCTCAGGCAGGTAACAGAGGGAAGTCTTTGGATTGATCCATTGATGGTAATATTGATAGTCAGATGGTTCAGTATTGTCCCTCCTCCCTCCTCTCACATGCAGACAACCCAAACCTTCATCTGAACGAGTCAGGTGGCTGAGAGGTTAGGGTTAGCAATCGAAGGTTGGGAGATCGATTCCTGACAAAGGCCACTTGATGCTTAGTCCTTGGGCAAGGCACTTCACCCTACTTACCTCAGGGGGGAATGTCCCTGTACTTGCTGTAAGTCGCTCTGGATAAGAGCGTCTGATAAATGTCAACAAATGATAATGCAAAGTTGACTTTGTAGCAATGAAGACTCCAAAGACTAACTTTGCAACAGACTATCAAACTGGGTGGTGGATTTCTGGATCACATGACTTCCTGTATTGGTAAACAGTGTAACTAGTTTAGTCTCATTGTTGACCTGTAACATACCTCATGGGATCTACAACAGTGCTAGTCTGAGTTCCAGACATCTTGGAATATAATAGGTCTTAGAACTGGCCCTTATGGTTAGGGTATATATGTATCCTGTAAAGTAAATAAAACATATTTTATAGAACCATTGTGCCTTATATATTCTGCCAATGAGGTCCATGTTATAGAAAATAACATTGATAAAGTCTTCAGAAGATTTCATTAATTTTGAAAGCTTTATTGGTTTCTTTCTTTACACATCTACATATTTACAAAACATGTTCTCTTCATCCAGCACCCACAACACAACAGAAGGTGGAACACACACTCACACAATGATACACTTTCAGATTATGCACTACCACACACACACAAGCCAACAAACTCTTATAACACACACACCCACCATGCACAGAAACACTGCATATTCATCACACTATCCTAACTAACACACAGTGGTAACAAGAAGCCTACAGAACCACAAACATGTGCAACATAACTACCTCATTCACTTTGAACTAACACTCACACACCACTTCAACACCTGCACAGTAACGAAACTAAAACAGGGCCTTGGTCCCTGCAGGCAGACAGGAGAGCAGCCTGGGCTGTCATGAGGGCCGTGTCTGAATACTCTCTAGACTACTAGACTACACCCTTGAAACGCACCCTTCCTTCCTTCCTTGAGGTGATCCAGGATCAGACATGGCTGGACAGGTGAACCTGTGGCTACAGTGCTACTGATGCAGCCCTGGCAGGTGGAAGGGAGGTTTGGGAAGGAAAGAAGGTTGCAGCTCTACTCAGGTGATGGGAGCTAGGAGGGTTTACTGAGAAGGCCTCTGTGAAGCAGCCACAGGTCTCCAGTGGAGATCAGTCAGAGTCTTGATCTTCATCCTCTTCCTCATTGTTGTGGTTCCCCAGCTGATGAAGGATCTCCCTCTGGTACGCCTCCCAGCTCCTCCTGCTGTACGAGTGCTCCTCCTCCCAGTAGCCTGGAGCACAACCACAACACAACCTCAGCCTGGAGCACAACCACAACACAACCTCAGTCTGGAGCACAACCTCAACACAACCTCAGTCTGGAGCACAACCACAACACAACCTCAGTCTGGAGCACAACCACAACACAACCTCAGTCTGGAGCACAACCACAACACAACCTCAGTCTGGACATAAAAACAAGTGCTTCAGTTTGGAACTCTTCTCTACCACAGTGGTAAACACACCATTACCTCCGTATCGTTCCTCCCTGTCTCCACCTTCATCGCTGTCTTCGTCAGGGTAATCGTTCCTCCAGTTACCTTCCTCGTTCTCGTCATCTTCATCTTCGTACACTTCCTCCTCATGGACCACCAAGTCCGGCACCTGCAGATCCACAGACAAGAGGTGGAAACATGGATCACTTCCTGTTTTGACATTTATCAGACGCTCTTATCCAGAGCGACTTACAGTAAGTACAGGGACATTCCCCCCGAGGCAAGTAGGGTGAAGCGCCTTACCCAAGGACACAACGTCACGTAGCCACAGCCTGGAATCAAACTCGAAACCTTCCAATCACTAACCCAATGCCTTAATTGCTGAGGCCCTTTGCTTTTATTGTTGCTACAGTTTATTGTTGGTTTCTAGTAAAACATGTTTCTCAGGTGTAACTTGGGAACATCTACAGGTGAGGCAGTGATCATGGATTGTCTTACCAGCTCCCCCTCATCTGTGTAAGCTCTGACAGACAGGATATCCTGGATCCAGCCAGGAGCTGTGGTTTCCTGGTAGTAAAGGTCGTAGACATAATCATCCTCTCTCTCACGATGCTCCGCCCCAGGTCGCTCCCCTGACACGCTCAGATGCTCTCGAATCATCTTCACAGAGTTACACAAGATCCCTTCTGGGTCAGAGGTCACCATCTAGGAGAGATAGAGAAGAGGGAGATGGAGGGAGGGGGAGAGATGATGAAGAAGGTACCAAAAAATAAGAAATGGGTGGGGAGACAGACAGGGGACAGGAAAACCACCCAAGTGCTCCAAACATGAAGTATGATACAGTGATGCTGTCAATATTCACAGAGCTGTGGACCTGCAGCCCTCCAGCCCTGCAGCCCTCCAGCCCTGCAGCCCTGCAGCCCTCCAGCCCTGCAGCCCTGCAGCCCTGCAGCCCTGCAGCCGAGCCCAGCTCACCTTGCTGGAGTCTTTGTCCTGCGGCTCCTCCTCTTCCTGGATAAGATCAAATACCTGGACCTGCCCCAACTTCCAGTCAGCCTCCTGTTTCCCCCACCCTGGAACCTCAATCTGGGCCGCAGGTTGGACGGGGTCTGGGGAGGAGGCTGGAGCAGTGAGCTCAGCTGGCAGACCTGCTCTGTGGCTCGACAGGATGCGGTAACGCTCGTCTCGCCTGGTGCTCCACTTGGTGCTCCGTAGATCTCCCATGATCCTCTGGGAACTGGTGGCAGAGGGGCGGAGGGCGTGTGCCACCCGGGGGCGAGCAAGAGCTTCACGGACCTGAGTCTGGACAGGAGCATCCTGGACACACAAAACAATTAGTGGAATCACCTGGCTGGAAATCAATTACTGTGACGTCATGTTTACGAACTAATTAACTTGCAGATAAATGTGTATTTGAGCCTGTCTCTCCGTGTGTTGGAATATAATGTTTAAGTGTCTGGATTGTTTGTAGTTAGGGAACCTGAATCATTCTTTTTCTTTTCATTTGTTTACATAAAATAAAACATTCAACATGTTGTTAATCAGCTAGCTAGGTGTCCATGTACAGTTCAGTTCAGATCATGTCAGACAACCACCCAGATGAAAACAGTCCTTCAACAACACAAACTACCATGAAGCTGAACTGGCTCACAGACTCACACATGCAGTATCACTAGTGGGATAACTCACATCCATTAATAACAAACACACACACAGTATATCAGACATGGTTCCACAGCCTCTCTCCTCTGAAGCTCCTCCAAGACAGAGGCACACAGCCTCGCATACAGCCTCACATACAGCCTCGCATACAGCCTCACATACAGCCTCTCTCCTCCCTGAACCTCAGGGTTAGAGTATATCAGACATGGTCAGGTCTAACCCTAACCCTCAGGCCTCCAAGACAGAGGAACACAGCCTCACATACAGCCTCTCTCCTCCCCTCAGGCCTCCAGCCTCCCTCCTACCTGAGATGAAACCGTCGCCACCAGTTTAAACACCGTCTTCTCCACCTCCGCCTCCTCCGGCTCCGGCACAGTCTCCCCGGGACTCTGCTGCTCATTCCCCTCCGGTCTGATCCGTTTACAGGCCAGCAGCAGAGCATCAGCAGGGTCGGTGCTCCTCTTCCTCTTCACCCGGAGGATCGTGCTGCTGTTCGGATCCATGTTTCCTGTTTAGAAGCTGGCTCTATGCTTGCCGTAAAAAAGGCGTATTGTCGTAAACGTAAAGAAAGGGGCGGTCCTTCAAGGTGTCGCAAAGATGGTCAGGCTGTTTATCAATCTAGTCTGCTGCCCTAGACTGACATTATTACAGACTAACCCATAACCCATAACCCATGACACTAGTCTGCTGCCCTAGACTGACATTATTACAGACTAACCCATAACCCATAACCCATGACACTAGTCTGCTGCCCTAGACTGACATTATTACAGACTAACCCATAACCCATAACCCATGACACTAGTCTGCTGCCCTAGACTGACATTATTACAGACTAACCCATAACCCATAACCCATGACACTAGGCTGCTGCCTTAGACTGGCATGACGATCTTTCATTGGGCAAGTACGGTTCCAATCCAAAGGACATTACAGTACTAACCCTAACCCTATGACACTACAGTACTAACCCTAACCCTATGACACTACAGTACTAACCCTAACCCTATGACACTACAGTACTAACCCTAACCCTATGACACTACAGTACTAACCCTAACCCTATGACACTACAGTACTAACCCTAACCCTATGACACTACAGTACTAACCCTAACCCTATGACACTAGTCTCTGAGAACGTAAAAAATACCTGGAAACGTTCTTGATGCTTTTATTAAGGTCAGCTGTCAAGAGAGGCTGACGAACTTCATAACTCTACGTTTTTACTAACCCTAACCCTAAATTAAATGCAATATTTAAACAGGTTTTGAATAGCTGTCCAGTCTAGTGATGCAGGAAAGGACTTCACATCTATGGTGGCAGCAATATGTTTCCGTACAAACCAGTTTGCTTTTGTCCAGACCTATTTGCATGCTCTATGTGATGCCCCATGAAAGGGCCACTGTTCTTAACAGCTGCAAATGAACATTCCTGGTTGACCGTTCTGACTATAGACATAATATTCAGATTCAGAATACTTTATTAATCACTGAGGGAAAACTCTTTAGCAACAACGGCACACAGTCTTGTCAAAGCACACAGTGGTAAGGGTGTGAGATAAAAGATTAGAAGAGTTCACACAGGGATAAAGGACTGGGGGTGAAATAAGTAAATACATACAAGGGGTAAAGGCTGGAATCAAATAGAGTACTGGGATACAATATATACAGATCTTGAGATGAAAATATTTGGGAGATATAACCCTATTGACTTAGGGTCATACATACTAATACTAGGAGTTGTAATGTTCAATATTCACAATCTACATGCAGTGTGGGTTTCTATGTACTAATAAATCTTTATAGTGATACAGCTCTGTCCACTCATAATTGGGTGGCAGATCACATCAAAACTTTGAATATGTCATGGGTTAGAACATAGACATTAGTCTATGGGTTAGAACCCTGAATGTTTCCAGTGTATAGCTCCACTCCTGGGGGGATGGGCTGGTTTTGAGTGTCAGTTGAAAGTTGTGGTTTCCATTATCTGAGAGGAGGGTCTTTGTATGATGCGCCTTCCAGGGGGTGGGACTTCCTGGTCCAGGCCTTATCCACTAGAGTTACTTGTGGTTTGGGTTGTGGGTTGGTGTGCTGCTGTCATTTGTACATGACTGTTGGTTCTCAGCTACTCTCTGTTTCTCCTTTTTGGCAATGGCCCACATCCATAAGAAGATGAAGAAACCTGAGGAAGAACAACACAGATCTCTTATACCACAGTCTCAGTGTGTGGACACAAGTTGGTGTGGTAGTTGTGAGATTGTGTGGAAGTGTGTCAAAGGTGTGACCCACCCTGCAGGGAGTTGAAGATGCTGAACAGGTAGAGAACAGTGTAGCTGATGTCCTTTAGACTCAGGAAGGCCAGACCCCAAGTGGTTCCCAGTAGGCAGGACAGACCCAGGATGGTGCACACATCTTTGCAGCGAGGAAGGAGATGGTCCCTGGGCTTGACTTTAGTCCCAGACATCCTGTCGTACCTCAGACTACAGATCTTTAAGGACACGGTAATCAGAACCCCAGAGGAGAAGAGGAACACCAAGGAGAAGTACGTCAGGTTGACGCTGAGCAGGAAGGTCTTGTCCTTGATCCAACAACTGGAAGGAAGCAGAACTTAAAATAAATAAATACTCATTTAGCAGACGCTTTTATCTAAAGCAACTAACAGTAAGTACAGGGACATTCTCCCTGAGGCAAGTAGGGTGAAGTGCCTTGCCCAAGGACACAACATCACATAGCCACAGCCGGGGTTCAAACTCACAACCTTCCGCACATGAGGCCAACGACTTAACCTACTGAGCCATCTGACTCCTTGATATCTTACCACCAACTACTAGACCGTCAACAACTAACATGCTTCTCATGTCTCAAATAAAAGCCTGACTTGTACTTACATGTTGTTAGTCTGGTTTGTGGTTAACATGGCCATCTCAGAGAGACCATAGAAAAGTGTGTTTTTAGCTGTCACAGCCAAAGAGACCCCCACTATGACAGATGGGACACCTGAACATCCAATCACATATATGGTCACAGTCATGGTCATACGTGTGTATGTTTATGTATATTTACTGTCCATATGGATGTAAGGAGGCTACATGCAACTTACAAGTCATTTATTGTCATGTGCACAGCATTTACAGTGAAGCAGTCATGACAATCTTGGCTCCTTTTGAAGAATGCTCAAAAACATAAATAAGGTATGCATGGCATGTGTGTGTGTGTGTGTGTGTGTTCTCCTCACCCCAGCCCAGGATGCTGATCTTGACCAGGTAGTGTCTGTAGTAGGTGTTAAACACCTTGATAAGAAGCAGGTAGAGGTGCAGAGCCTCCAGAGCCATCCAGGAGAAGCTGCACAGCAGGCTGTAATGCATGACGGCTGCTATGAGAACACACACCCAGGTCACACCCAGAGTGGCACCCCACTCACTCAGCAGGAAGGAGGCATTGAGCAGGAACAGAGCCCCTGACAGAGAGACGTGGATGGAGGCGGAGGTGTCTGACTTGCATTGACTGGGAGAGAAGACACACACACGCTCACAAATGAGACAGAGACCAATTTGTTTTACATTTTGTTCATAAGCTTTGCACACACGTCACATGCGCACGTTAAACACACACCTGCTGAAGATGTAGAGCAGCACACAGGCTAGTGTGAAGAAGGCCGACAGTCCACAGCCCACATAGCTGATGTACGACAGAATCTGCCAGTGAACTGGATCTATTGGCCCTGATATCTAGGTGAGGAAAAGGAAAAACAAGAGAAACAAAGGTAACAAGAGGTGCAAAAGAGAGAGAGAGAGAGAATATTCAACTGTAATCTTCAAAAGTTCTCAATCTGTAGTGAGTTACCATCAACACAGCAAAGGGTGTAGCGTGGTCACATCTGCACTCCACCAGGGGCAGATTCAGCGCTCTGTTCTGATTGGTCTGACAGCCGTCTGTCTTCCAGCCCCACGATGCACCTGACAGGGAATCATCATCCAAATCTTCATCACTGTACCAAACCCACAGAGCATGCTCTCTACTGCTGAGCAAGACAATGATTATAGACAATAATGTAAACAAGTGATCTTCACCTCTTTCTTGAAAGAAGTGACAAACAGGATACAGGTGTTTCTGTGGGACAACATGGAACTGAGAACATTATTCACTGAGACACAAAACTCTGAAAACTGAGAGCCAATTTTTCCTCGCTAGAAAAAGACACTCATGTGTGCATCTGTGCTCATCAGTGAAGCAGTGAGTCCTTACATTCACTTGACCTGTATAGAAGAACTGCATCTTGATTGGCTGGGAAAGGTTGACCAGCCTCTTATCCCTGGAGAGCTCAATTCTGATGGACAGACTTCTGATGTCTTCACTGGACATCTGACCAGGATGGAAGGATGGAATAATAAAGAGATGTATAAAGTGATCCAGAGATATACAATATATTTAGATGGATGCATGGACAGATGGATTGAAGTCCAGGGGGTGGGGGTGGGGGGGGTGTACCTGGAACTGCTGTGAGGAGGGGTAGGGGGGCAGGGTACCTGGAACTGCTGTGAGGAGGGGCAGGGGGGAGGGGGGCAGGGTACCTGGAACTGCTGTGAGGAGGGGCAGGGGGGAGGGGGGCAGGGTACCTGGAACTGCTGAGAGGAGGGGTAGGGGGGAGGGGGGCAGGGTACCTGGAACTGCTGTGAGGAGGGGCAGGGGGGAGGGGGGCAGGGTACCTGGAACTGCTGTGAGGAGGGGCAGGGGGGAGGGGGGCAGGGTACCTGGAACTGCTGTGAGGAGGGGTAGGTGACCAAGCCCAGACTAATCTTTTCTTCTGAGAGATTCTTTATGACCTCAGCTGGAAAATAGGTCACTGGGATGGAACTGGAATCCCCAGGAATAAGCTCCAGACAGAAGATACATTACCATCCACATCATTATCACCATTATCATTATCACCATTTTATTTCTCATTGGGTGTGTTTGCCTTTGAAAATGTTGGTGTCAAAATCTTGAACATTTAACGGTTCGACCATAATTTAAGTTTTGTGATGAAAAGGGAAGCTAATATTTGAAGCTTATTTGTGTATTTTTGCCAGCATATTTCAGTTAGCAGTGGGTACTAGAATTGGGATTCCAGTGAAGATACAGCCAGTTATGACGTTATTAGAATAAGTAGGCCTGTGCATAATTACTTTAAATATATACAATTATAATAATAAAATGGAACTAATAAAATAGGCCCATGTTCAATGGATCCCTTAAAATTGAACCCTCTCTAGTTATCATCAGAATATTTCCTCTGTGGTCCTACCTGGGGAGCAGATATGTTAATGATGCCTTCAGAGTTGGAGATGAGGTTGGACAGGTTGGAGAAGGGGAACACTTTCACAGAAAGGTATCTGTTGATGTAGATGATCGGCCATCCAGAGAAAGGTTCGTCCAATAGGCGTTGTATTAACATCCTCTCTACACTGAAGGAGCAGAGAGGAGCAGAGAGATGAGAGGATGTATTAACACCTTCTCTACACTGAAGGAGCAGAGAGGAGCAGAGAGGAGCAGAGAGATGAGAGGATGTATTAACACCTTCTCTACACTGAAGGAGCAGAGAGGAGCAGAGAGGAGCAGAGAGATGAGAGGATGTATTAACACCTTCTCTACACTGAAGGAGCAGAGAGGAGCAGAGAGGAGCAGAGAGATGAGAGGATGTATTAACACCTTCTCTACACTGAAGGAGCAGAGAGGAGCAGAGAGGAGCAGAGAGATGAGAGGATGTATTAACACCTTCTCTACACTGAAGAAGCAGAGAGGAGCAGAGAGGAGCAGAGAGATGAGAGGATGTATTAACACCTTCTCTACACTGAAGGAGCAGAGAGGAGCAGAGAGGAGCAGAGAGATGAGAGGATGTATTAACACCTTCTCTACACTGAAGGAGCAGAGAGGAGCAGAGAGGAGCAGAGAGATGAGAGGATGTATTAACACCTTCTCTACACTGAAGGAGCAGAGAGGAGCAGAGAGATGAGAGGATGTATTAACACCTTCTCTACACTGAAGGAGCAGAGAGGAGCAGAGAGATGAGTGGATGTATTAACACCTTCTCTACACTGAAGGAGCAGGGAGGAACAGAGAGGAGCAGAGAGATGAGAGGATGGATAGAATAGAATATAACTGATGGGTGATAATGAAAGGATGGGTGGAAACAAATGGAAGTTGCTGATGAAATCTAATGTAAATCAATTTACTGCAAAAAATATTTTTGGATGCTGATGTTGACTTTGAACAGGTCCTGACACATAATCCTGATGGTGTGGATCCTCCACAGATTCTTCCAGCTGGAGTTCCAGCTATGTCTCTCCATCAGCTGGGAGACGACGGGCTCTTTGCAAGGAGTCACAGTACATTCTGAGGAACCTGCAGATACAGCAATAAAACTAACTGGAAATGTTTGTTGAACATGATAAACAAAATGAAAATGTAAAAAGTAAAACCTTAAAGGTTTAAATAAAATAGCATGCTTACATATGTTGAATGAAGCTATCCCATCAACTGCCGTAAAATGTGTTTCTACAGAGACATCACCATCACTGACATGCTACACCAACATGATCATTGTCATTATCATCATCATTATCATACCCATCTACATTATTATCATTCTTACGTATGGGTGTGTCCTCTTTAAGATTTAGTATTGAGTTGCAGGTGTCATTCATGTAGCTGCATTCAGCGAAGCAGCTTTCATTATTCCAGCTACACACTGAATTCTCCTCTGTGGAAGAATCCTTGATGCAGATGTCCTGGTTGGTCACATTCACATAGACGTTTCCTCCATAGACTTTGAAAAGCAGGTCCTTTTCTCCTAATGAAGTAAATGAGTCCATTAACTGTTGTTTTAAATATTTAAATCGGTTGGTTTCAGTGTGTGTTTGTTTATACATGTGACTGAGTGAATGTGTGGACTGTTACCTTTAATGTAGACCTGAGCCACAATCCAGACCAGGAACAGGAGTGTGGGCAGGGAAGGAGCCATACTTCTGAAAACAAACAACATCAATATCAACTCAAGATGATGTAATATTACCAGTCACATACAATCACCAGGGCATAAACATTCTGAGCAAGCTGTTATGGAACCATATCAAACTTCATATAAATACTTACAGATCTTATGAGGTATTTTTTCTATTCTGAGAAGCCAGATTAGTGTGATGTATCCTGATGCTGCTGCCTCTGTCCACCTGCTGACCAACACTATGATCCTGATGCTGCTGCCTCTGTCCACCTGCTGACCAACACTATGATCCTGATGCTGCTGCCTCTGTCCACCTGCTGACCAACACTATGATCCTGATGCTGCTGCCTCTGTCCACCTGCTGACCAACACTATGATCCTGATGCTGCTGCCTCTGTCCACCTGCTGACCAACACTCACTAAAGGTTCAGGCTGTTTCTCAGTAGTCAAATTTACACGGTCACAGCTTCTGTTATCAGTTCACAAACAATGTGTTCTGTATTTTGGATCAAAGGTCAGTGCATCATTCAGTTTGTTTAATGCAAATGTGAATGTGTGTGTGGACATCAGTAGACTGAGATATTCCATTAGTCACTAGAGTGTCTAAATTCTGGGGAAATTGTGAAGCTGTGCTCACACACACACACACACACACACACACACACACACACACACACACACACCCACACACGCAGTCTGGCTTGTCCTTTCATTATGAGAGGCTGCCTCTAGATGGCGCCAGCAGGCAGGCTAACATATTTCAGATGCCTGTCCTGGGTGGTAGAGAGGGCTTGTACCTGGTCATGGTGAGTGACTCTTGCCTTCCTCTCTGGCATCAGTAATGCACTGAGGTCCACCATGTTTGGTTTATAGTCTTTAACTGTCAGTAGTGACAGCACTACTCTGTTAGCGGAAAACCACCTGGCTATACGATACTAGGGTAGTTTACACCTTCTCACCTGACACCTTCCCATACACATTCAATTATTACCCCCCCCCCTCCCCCAGGTCATTAGAGTCCAGCTGTGTCCTCTAAACACATTCCAGCCTGTCTGTCTGTCTGTCTGTCTGTCTGTCTGCTGACTGAGTGCCCCACCTCTCTGTTTGCACATATCAGACATATTTTAATAAGCCTGATGCAGATGGCCTCTCCAGGTGTGCCAGGCCACACACACACACACACACACACACACACACACACACACAGAGTTAAGTTATATTCAAGATGACAGTGTGGAGTGTGCAGCACTGAGCACATGCTGAAAACCAGTAGGTGGTCATCTAAGCTAAGTGATTATAAAGAACTGATCATCTCATTTAAACGCATTTAACTGTATTCTATGTACACAATTGCCAAAACACCAAGTAGCAAGTACTTCATGCAAGTACCTAATTTGATATATAATCTTGCAAATAACAGTATGATACACAAACAAAAACAAATGAGAAATGTGAGGATGTGTAGATGAGGTGAGGAGGGATGGATGGACACAGGAAGTTCCTCTGGTCACACCTGGCTGCTCACCTGTGTAGAAGAACAGCCTGACTAACACAATGATCACACTCGTTTGAGGAGAAGTGTGTCTGTCAGTGTAAGAATGTGTGTGTGTGTGTGTGTGTGATTTGTAAACTATGGTTCCTCTTCATGACCTCAGGCATTTAGAGTGCACTCAGACATCAGACCACTACTAACTCATCCACTGCAGGACTTAATGAAAGGGTAGCAGTCTGATCACACAGAAGGGTCTGTTCTTCTTTTGAGGACTTTTCAGTATCGTTCAGCAGTGTGTTTTTCCTCTAAGCCTAACCTTATTGTAACTGTAACCCTAAACAAACTAAAAAAAACTAGAAAGAGCTCTCAGAGTTATGAGGACAAGGCTCTTAGTCCAATTTTTTTGTGGCTCTGGATAAGAGCGTCTGATAAATTACAAAATGTAGATTAGAGCTTTATAATGTTATCTCCAATCAAAGATGACTGATATATGAAGTATAATCCAGAGGGATAGAGGCATGAATACACACACTCTGGGTCACCTGTGATCGAGCAGCTTGTGTGACCAGACCGAGGGGGGGAGGGGGGGATGGGGCGGGGGAGGGGGAGGAGGGGGTCTGACTTCCTGACATCCGCTCCCTCTTCCCCTCCCCTCGTGATCTGATAGAGGAGCTGCTCCACACAGAGGAGGACAGAGCCAGCAGGAGGAGGAGCTGCTCCACACAGAGGAGGACAGAGCCAGCAGGAGGAGGACAGAGCCAGCAGGAGGAGGGCCGCTGCAGGATCGCTGTCCCGCAACAGGCAGAAAAGAGAGGAAAACTGCGGCAGGAAAACACATGTTAACGGGCAGAGAACCGTCATATAAAAGCTTTACAAGAGGAACCGTTATTAGAAACAGACGTCGTCAACAGGACTGCAGCTGGTCAGGAATGAACTTTCATTTGTTCCCCGGTTTGTAAATAATTGACTCGTAGTTTTGCCTCCCTCATTCTGCACTTTACCGTCCTCGGTTCTTCTGCTGGAGGAAACAGAGACTCGGTAACCTGCTCCGAACTGCAGACTGACTACAGATCAAACCAGTTCTGCATGCTTGGTGAGTGCAGCTCGAAGGTTCAGACTTTGAACCTGATTAAATACCTTCACTATTGACTGAACAATAAGTTAGCGGAGGAGGTGTGACCAGGCGGCCTCCAGCTGAGGATCATCTGATGCTGGAGCTGCTGCTGTCCTGCAGACCAACACCAGGGAGGGAGACAGGGAGGACAGGGCTCCCCTCTCACCAAACACAGTCCATTGTTCGTGAAAAGAAACTGATTTAAGAGAAGGTGGTTATCTTTTTAGATGACCACGCCAGAGTCAACAAAGCCGCTTCCGCCTTGATCTTTGCTGCTCGAGACCTCGAGTCAACACAACTGACCTCCGTGCACAGGACTTCCAGGTGGAGTAACACAGGAGGTCATATCAGCGAGTGAGTGACCTGGGATCTGGACTATGATGGCCTCCTCCTTATTACTGTCTTCACTTCTGGTGCTGTGGGTCACTGGTCCAGGGTCAGAAGCAGGACAGGGTGACGTGTTCAACGCAGAGGTAAGATCCACCAGCCTCCATCCCAATAACAGCATCCAACAACTTCATGTTTACCTTTGTGTACTTGTGCGTCCAAAGGATGAATGTCACCTGGGGAAAACTCAAGTAACTCTTTAGAGCAGGGGTCTCCAATCCTGGTCCTCGAGGGCCGCTGTCCTGAAGGTTTTAGATGTTCCCCTGCTCCAGCACACCTCCACAGAGCTTGATAACGACGCTTCATTAGAATCAGGTGTGCTGGAGCAGGGAAACATCTAGAACCTTCAGGACAGCGGCCCTCCAGGACCAGGGTTGGTAGGTGGTTGGTGGACCCCTGCTTTAGAGTGCATTTATACAATAGCCCTTTAGCCGTTTATTTTGCTGAGACTGCAATTTCGCTACAATACATTGTGTTGCTCATCCGTGTTTGTGGTGTGTGTTGGGTTTTTGTCCCTCTGCCATCGCTGTTGAGCAGTTAAAGCTTCTCACCTTTGCTTATGACCACATGGAGGGAGATCCTTCTCCCTTTTCATGACCTGTTTTCAAGCCTCTAGATCAGGAACCTCACATGTGGGGTCGAGTCAGGGTTCTGAGCTCAAACTGACCCATAAATGGACCTTCTGCTGCCAAAACACTCAGACCCAGTCATCCCCCTCGTGTCCTGGGCTCTGACACACTGACACACTTCCCCAGAGTGGGGGGAGGTCTATACTAGAGGCTGGTCTGCTAGTGAGTAAGCATGATGGACATCCACTCTCTATTTGAAATGCTTTGTAAATCTATCTTGCAGTCCCATTTTGTAGTGCTCTATTGTCCTGTCATCAGTGTGTGTCTGCTGATGAGGGCTGTGAATAGTGGAGGACCATGGATCTCTGACTGGAGAAGCCTTAATGTTACTGTGGTCTGGGTGTGTGTTATTGCATAGGTCTGCCTATGTGTGTGTGTGTGTGTGTGGACTTTGCCCCAGCTGCTGCCACTTAGCCTAGTTGTGTTGACATTATAGGCCAGCCAACCTTTCCCAGCCTCTATGTGAGGTTGACCTGATATGGAGGCCAGCCTCTATGTGAGGTTGACCTGATACGGAGGCCAGCCTCTCTGGTCGTCCACTTCAGGCGTCAAAAGGGACAAAGTCTGACTGGACATCAGTCATGTAGTCAGAGAGCTCAGCCAGAGTTACTGCTGCTCATTATCACTGCAGGAAACACTTGACCAGTCAGAAGTATTCTACTGCTTCACTATGAACCAGCCCTGCATCATCCATGATGTTCTCTCCTCTTCCTTCTGAGCCAGAAGATCAGGAAGGAACAGACACTACAATCTGTAACAGTTTACACACAAACAGGCGGACGGACTGCTCAGTGCCTCCAGCACACATTCCTGCCCTGTAGTCTGGAGTGTGTGTGTGTGTGTGTGTGTGTGGAAGCAGACAGGCATTCCAGTGCCAGGTATGAGGTTAGGAGGTGGACATGTTATGTAGTGATGACCTGGCATTGTTGGGGGTCTGTCTACCTGCCTCTGCCCCAGCCCCAGCCCCAGCCCCAGCCCCAGCCCCTACCCCAGCCCCTACCCCAGCCCCTATCCCAGCCCCTACCCCAGCCCCCTGCCTCAGCCCCCTACCCCAGCCCCTACCCCAGCCCCAGCCCCTACCCCTGCCCCTGCCCCTGCCCCAGCCCCCTGCCCCAGCCCCTTGCCCCTACCCCGGCCCCCAGCCCCCAGCCCCTGCCCCAGCCCCAGCCCCAGCCCCTACCCCAGCCCCTACCCCAGCCCCTACCCCAGCCCCCAGCCCCAGCCCCCTGCCCCAGTCTCCCAGCCCCAGCCCCAGCCTTAATCAGCTCCAAATCCAGTTCTGCAGTGTCAGGTCCTAACATGCTACATCCTGCCAGGGTCAAAGGATATGGTGGGGTGGAGTGGTGTGTGTGTGTGTGTGTGTTGGCTGGGTAGGCAGAGGGGAGGGGCTGAGGGAGGGGCTGAGGGGAGGGGCTGAGGGAGGGGCTGAGGGGAGGGGCTGAGGCTTCTGTTGAAGGATCAGTAAACAGATCTACTAAAGGAGGAACAACAGTAAGGAGACGAGAACACAGAAGAGACAAAGTTTGGGTATAGAAGGAGGAGAGGAGGAGGAAAGGTTCTTTATCTGCCACCAACTTTTGATGAGGCCTGTGTGTGTGTGTGTGTGTGTGTGTGTGTGTGTGTGTGTGTGTGTGTGTGTGTGTGTGTGTGAGAGAGAGCATGAGGTTACATGTGTGTGTGTGAGGTTATTGTGAGAGGTTTGTTGGAGTGTGAGAGAGGAAGTGGTAGAGAAAGGGAGTGTGAGAGCAACAAAGATGGAGGTGTAGAAAGTGACCTGGTCTCTTTTCAGTTGTGTCATGTGACAGCTGTGTTCCAAACGGGCCACAAGCAGAACCAAGGGAGGGGGGGGTGAGGGGGGGCAGTCTGGCCCTTGCTGCTCCCTGGATGACAGGACACAATGGAGCCTCTTGTCTGGACAGAGGGACTGAGAGTATGGGGAGGGAAGGATGTGAAAAGGAGAGGAAAAGGGAAGGAGTGGGATAAGAAGGCATGGAGGAAACGGGAGGGAACCCCAACCCCAACCCCAACCCTAACCTTAACCCCAACCCCAACCCCAACCTTAAGGGTTACCAGGTCCACTGGACACTGGGAGCTGCTGTATCATTAGACAGGCCTCAGACACTGTGATGGCACCACTCTGACAATGGAATGTTATCAAACTGTCCTCAGACACGCATCCTGTATCTGCTCTCTCTCTCTCTCTCTCTCTCTCTCTCTCTCTCTCTCTCTCTCTCTCTGTCTCTCTCTGTCTGTCTCTCTCTCTTTCGTCCCCCTCTCCCTCTCCAGTTTGTCAGTCTATCAGTTGAATCTCCAAAGTGCCCAATCTTAACATTCCATCCAGCTCCTCCCCTCTCTGCAGTGATTGGTTGTTGCCATGGGCACAGGAAGCTCTTATTGCTGTGTGGATGCATCATGGGATGTGATACAAAGGGGAAACACTGCTAAATGCTCTCCCCTGATTGGCTGGTCAGTGGTTGGCTGGAGCCTGGTTGGCTGGTCCGTGGTTGGCTGGTCCGTGGTTGGCTGGTCCGTGGTTGGCTAGTCCCTGGTTGGCTGGTCAGTGGTTGGCTGGTCTGTGGTTGGCTGGTCTGTGATTGGCTGGTCCGTGGTTGGCTGGTCCGTGGTTGGCTGGTCTGTGATTGGCTGGTCCGTGATTGGCTGCAGCCTGAGTGTCTGACCACTTGACTGACCGTTGGTTGACTTGTATTTGTATTTGTCTGTCTATGTTTATGTGTGTAACCAAGCCAGGTCACTAAAACCTTTAACTATGGTCCCACAGTGAGTGAACTGTCAAAGCACTGTGTGTGTTTTATATCCTTCCCCCTCTCTCTCTCTCTCTCTCTCTCTTTCTCTCTCTCTCTCTCTCTCTCTCTCTTTTCTCTCTCTCCCTCTCTCTCTTCTCTCTCTCCCTCTCTCTCTCTCTCTCTCTCTCTCTGTCTCTCTCTCTCTGTCTCTCTCTCTGTCTCTCTCTCTCCCCCTCTCCCCCTCTCTCTCTCCCCCCTCTCTCTCTCCCCCCTCTCTCTCTCCCCCTCTTTCTCTCCCCCCTCTCTCTCTCCCCCTCTCCCCCTCTCTTCATCATTGCTTCCCTCTCTCTTAGCATGGGGGACATGGCAGCAGACCAGTGAATAAAAGCTCTCTGCATTTGTTAGTGTCTTGGCTGACATTGTGGTGGAGGCTGGCAGGCTGAACACACTGAACACACGCACACACACACACGCTCCCCACACACACGCACACACGCTGCACACATTAGTTCGTTTTACAACTCCTTGTAAATTGTTGTGTGCAGGGGGCAGCAGTTTTGGCAGGTAGGCTCAAGGTCTTCTTGAAGGACCAGCTGATAGACTCACACACTCCCCCCCTCCACACCCCCCCCCTCCTAATTAATTTAGAGGCGAACCTCCTGGAGTAGCCTTCAGAGAACCCCCCCCCCATACAAGCACTGAGCCCACCACCTGGGATGTGAGGTCAGGTCATAGTCTTGCCACTGGTTAAGTCCAAAACACACACACACACACGTACACACACACACACATACACACTTTCACCCCTGCTCCTCCCCCTCTACAGGCCTGGCTGAGGATGTATGGTTACCTCCCTCAAGCCAGCAGGCAGATGTCCACCATGAGGACAGCCCAGATCCTGGCCAACGCTGTGGGGGACATGCAGCGCTTCTATGGCCTGGAGGTTACTGGCACCATGGACCCTGCTACCATCACGTATGTCTAACAGACACACACACACACAGACACACACACACACACACACACACACACACAGACATACAGCAACCTAACTTCCTGTGTGTTGTTCCAGAGCTATGCAGAGACCCAGGTGTGGTGTGCCTGACAAGTTCGAGGTCAGATTAGACCAATGTAAGGAGGAAGCGCTACGCTCTGACTGGACACAAGTGGAACAAGAGTCACCTGACCTTCAGTACGACCCTGTGATGTTCTCTGATGTATGACCTTCTGATGTGATGAAGATATTTCAAGAGAATTATCAACTCAGATTTTGTCTGGGGAATTGCAGAAATATTAGTTCATTTTGATATCCCCTCATCCTCCTTCTCTCCCTCTCTTTCCCTCTCCCCTCCCTTCTACACAGTATCCAAAACTACACTCCCAAAGTGGGGGAGTACAATTCATTTGAGGCGATTCGTCGAGCTTTCAAGGTGTGGGAGAAGGTCACGCCCCTTTCTTTCGACGAGATCCCTTACCAGGAAATCAAATATGGCCGCCGCAAGGAGCCCGACATCATGATATTCTTTGCCTCCGGTTTCCATGGTGACAGCTCACCCTTCGATGGAGAGGGTGGATTCCTGGCTCATGCCTACTTCCCGGGCCCGGCATGGGGGGAGACACACACTTTGACTCTGATGAACCATGGACCCTCGGGAACCAGAACCTGCAAGGTGAGGGGGAGAGACAGGGGGTGGAGCTCTGTGAGGGGGGGGAGAGACAGGGGGTGGAGCTCTGTGAGGGGGTGGGAGAGAGGGGGGTGGAGCTCTGTGAGGGGTGGCGAGAGAGGGGGTGGAGCTCTGTGAGGGGGGAGAGAGGGGGTGGAGCTCTGTGAGGGGGGAGAGAGACAGGGGGTGGAGCTCTGTGAGGGGTGGAGAGACAGGGGGTGGAGCTCTGTGAGGGGGGGAGAGAGGGGGTGGAGCTCTGTGAGGGGGGAGAGAGGGGGTGGAGCTCTGTGAGGGGGGAGAGAGGGGGGTGGAGCTCTGTGAGGGGGGAGAGACAGGGGGTGGAGCTCTGTGAGGGGGGAGAGAGGGGGTGGAGCTCTGTGAGGGGGGGAGAGACAGGGGGTGGAGCTCTGTGAGGGGGGAGAGAGGGGGTGGAGCTCTGTGAGGGGGGAGAGAGAGGGGGTGGAGCTCTGTGAGGGGGGGAGAGACAGGGGGGTGGAGCTCTGTGAGGGGGGAGAGAGGGGGTGGAGCTCTGTGAGGGGGGAGAGAGGGGGTGGAGCTCTGTGAGGGGGGGAGAGACAGGGGGTGGAGCTCTGTGAGGGGGGAGAGAGGGGGTGGAGCTCTGTGAGGGGGGGGAGAGACAGGGAGTGTGATACAGCACTGTGTTAAGTACTGTTGTTAGATTAGTACTGCTCTGATCCCTTGACATAACCTTCCCACACCCCTCCCCCAATCCTGAGTTGGTCTGACCCTCCCACACCCCTCCCCCAATCCTGAGTTGGTCTGACCCTCCCCTACCCCTCCCCCAATCCTGAGTTGGTCTGACCCTCCCCTACCCCTCCCCCAATCCTGAGTTGGTCTGACCCTCCCCTACCCCTCCCCCAATCCTGAGTTGGTCTGACCCTCCCCCTACCCCTCCCCCAATCCTGAGTTGATCTTCATCATCTTCATCTACACAGTTCTACTGTACGAACTACTTTCATAAAACTTCAAACCCTTTGGAGATCCATGACATCATAGTTGGGCTCATATACACCAGCTGTGTCTCCTCCACCTGTGCTGAGAACCAGGACATTCTGTCACCCCCCCCCAGAGATCCCTGCCCTGTTTTACCCCATCTGGGATTTTATTACCCCCCCCCCCTCCCTCTATGAGGTCTATGTATTAGACAGACTGTGGAGTCTACAGGACAGGCAGACAGAGAGACAGACTTCAGCTTCTAACTTCCTGGGACCCTTTGAAGTTCCTAAGCCTCGTGGTTGTCACGGTTACCTCACAAAGCCCTCTTTATTTTTGCTTGAGACTCTCGATCTCGCTACCCTGGCTCTCTGTTCCTCTCTAATTCTCTCACTCCGCCATTTCTCTCGTTACTTTTTACACTTCAGAGTCACATGAGAGTACCAAGGACTAAACTAGCTGCCAAAGGAGTGTGTGTGTGTGTCTGGTGTGTGTGTGTCTGGCTGTCCTTGTGTGTCTGGTGTGTGTGTGTGTGTGTGTCTGTCTTTGTGTGTGTGTGTGTCTGGTGTGTGTGTGTGTGTCTGCCTGGGGACAGAGAATGGTTTCAGCTGGTGACAGGAAAGGAATTCTGAACATCCTTGGATTCACAGCAGTGACATCACTACGTTCCAAACCCTCAGTATAGGCTGGTCACAGCGACATCTGACCAATCACAACCAGCCTCACATCACACAAAATGGCTGCAGGGTCAGCCAGGACAAAGCAGCATTCATAGGGAAGTTTCAAGCAGGCCTTCACAGGTCGTCTCAACATGATTTCCATCAGCAATTCTTTTTTCATCTGAGTTTCTACAGGATGTAACTTGTGAAAGAGGAAGTTGACCTGCAGCTCTGTTCCATCAATGAGTGTTCCTGTCTGTGATGTCATCCATTACTGTCTGTGATGTCATCCATGACTGTCTGTTATAGAGATGTCATCCATTACTGTCTGTTATAGAGATGTCATCCATTACTGTCTGTTATAGAGATGTCATCCATTACTGTCTGTTATAGAGATGTCATCCATTACTGTCTGTTATAGAGATGTCATCCATGACTGTCTGTTATAGAGATGTCATCCATGACTGTCTGTTATAGAGATGTCATCCATTACTGTCTGTGATGTCATCCATGACTGTCTGTTATAGAGATGTCATCCATTACTGTCTGTTATAGAGATGTCATCCATTACTGTCTGTTATAGAGATGTCATCCATGACTGTCTGTTATAGAGATGTCATCCATTACTGTCTGTGATGTCATCCATGACTGTCTGTTATAGAGATGTCATCCATTACTGTCTGTGATGTCATCCATTACTGTCTGTGATGTCATCCATTACTGTCTGTTATAGAGATGTCATCCATGACTGTCTGTTATAGAGATGTCATCCATTACTGTCTGTTATAGAGATGTCATCCATTACTGTCTGTTATAGAGATGTCATCCATGACTGTCTGTTATAGAGATGTCATCCATTACTGTCTGTGATGTCATCCATTACTGTCTGTTATAGAGATGTCATCCATTACTGTCTGTGATGTCATCCATGACTGTCTGTTATAGAGATGTCATCCATTACTGTCTGTGATGTCATCCATTACTGTCTGTTATAGAGATGTCATCCATTACTGTCTGTGATGTCATCCATGACTGTCTGTTATAGAGATGTCATCCATTACTGTCTGTGATGTCATCCATTACTGTCTGTTATAGAGATGTCATCCATTACTGTCTGTGATGTCATCCATGACTGTCTGTTATAGAGATGTCATCCATTACTGTCTGTGATGTCATCCATGATCATCATACTGAACCAGCTGATCAAAGTAGCCAGTTAATCAGTAATAATCCTGATAGTCGCCTCTTGAACTGTTCTGAGCAACATCTAACCTAGAGCTGTCTGTTTCTCTCTCTCCTCCTCCTCCTCCTCCTCATCCCCCTTCCCCTCCTCCCCCCCCCCCCCCTCCCCCCCCCCCCCCCCCCCAGGTAATGACCTCTTCCTGGTGGCGGTCCATGAGTTGGGTCACGCTCTGGGCCTGGAACATTCTAACAACCCCATGGCCATCATGGCTCCCTTCTATCAGTGGATGGAAACAGACGACTTCCAGCTACCAGAGGATGACTTGAGGGGGATCCAGCAGATCTATGGTGAGGAGGGAGTAACACACACACACACAGTGGAGTAAGACACATACACACAGTGGAGTAAGACACATACACACAGTGGAGTAACACACACACACACACAGTGGAGTAAGACACATACACACAGTGGAGTAAGACACATACACACAGTGGAGTAAGACACATACACACAGTGGAGTAAGACACATACACACAGTGGAGTAAGACACATACACACACAGTGGAGTAAGACACATATACACAGTGGAGTAAGACACATACACACACAGTGGAGTAAGACACATACACACAGTGGATTCTTCAGTAAGGTCCATGCCCAGACTCTAGAGTTCCATGACCTCATCTTTACCCCCCAGGTCAGCCAGACAGCACACCCACCCTGGCCCTCCCTACAGTGACCCCCCGTCGTCCAGCCAAGCCAGAGCCCCCGCCCCCCTCAAACCCCCCCTCGACGTCCAGACCGCCCCCGCACCACAGAGCGCCCGGACCACTACGGCCCCAACATCTGTGAAGGCAACTTCGACACAGTCACCATGCTGAGGGGGGAGATGTTTGTCTTCAAGGTCAGTTACTGTGGGAGAAAGAAGATAAGGGAGGGGGATGGAAGTAGAGGGGGGAGAGGAGGGAGGGAGAGAAGGAGGAGGGGGTGTCTGTGGCGAGGAGGAGCACCTGTAGCATCTGAGTGAAGCAGGTGTTGTCTGGTGGGTAGCTGGGGTCATAAGGAGCAGGAAGGAGCAGGGCCTGGTGGGTCATAAGGAGCAGGAAGGAGCAGGGCCTGGTGGGTCATAAGGAGCAGGAAGGAGCAGGGCCTGGTGGGTCATAAGGAGCAGGAAGGAGCAGGGCCTGGTGGGTCATAAGGAGCAGGAAGGAGCAGGGCCTGGTGGGTCATAAGGAGCAGGAAGGAGCAGGGCCTGGTGGGTCATAAGGAGCAGGAAGGAGCAGGGCCTGGTGGGTCATAAGGAGCAGGTCTGTCTCTGGTCTCTGGTCTCCAGCAGACCTTGTAAATCCACAGGATGGAAGTATTTACTGCCATGTTAACAAGACGAGAGCCTCTGGGCCTGCTGGGTCTGGATCAACACTGTGTCTACCTGACCACTCTATCATCCCAGACACAAGCACACCACCACATACTGTCCCATACTACGCCTTCCACTCCTGCCATCTACATGCTCAGCCAGTCAGATTTGTGAGCCACTTTGCCCAGTAACCAGGTAACCCTAACCTCTTCCATCTCCTGCTCTTCCTGACTGCAGGTGGAGGGTGCATGCTGGCAGTATTATGGTCTGTCTGCTGTAACAGGGACGCTTTAACTGTTTCCTGCTAAATACATGATCTCCAATCAAGGAGAGAAGAGGGGAAGGAAAGGAGGAGAGAAGAAGGGAAGGAAAGGAGGAGAGAAGAGGGGAAGGAAAGAAGGAGAGAAGAGGGGAAGGAAAGGAGGAGAGAAGAGGGGAAGGAAAGGAGGAGAGAAGAGGGGAAGGAAAGGAGGAGAGAAGAGGGGGAAGGAAAGGAGGAGAGAAGAGGGGAAGGAAAGGAGGAGAGAAGAAGGGAAGGAAAGGAGGAGAGAAGAAGGGAAGGAAAGGAAGAGAGAAGAGGGGAAGGAAAGGAGGAGAGAAGAGGGGAAGGAAAGGAGGAGAGAAGAAGGGAAGGAAAGGAGGAGAGAAGAGGGGAAGGAAAGGAGGAGAGAAGAGGGGAAGGAGGAGAGAAGAGGGGAAGGAAAGGAGGAGAGAAGAGGGGAAGGAAAGGAGGAGAGAGGAGGGGAAGGAAAGGAGGAGAGAAGAGGGGAAGGAAAGGAGGAGAGAAGAGGGGAAGGAAAGGAGGAGAGAAGAGGGGAAGGAAAGGAGGAGAGAAGAGGGGAAGGAAAGGAGGAGAGAAGAGGGGAAAGAAAAGAGGAGAGAAGAGGGGAAGGAAAGGAGGAGAGAAGAGGGGAAGGAAAGGAGGAGAGAGGAGGGGAAGGAAAGGAGGAGAGAAGAGGGGAAGGAAAGGAGGAGAGAAGAGGGGAAGGAAAGGAGGAGAGAGGAGGGGAAGGATAGGAGGAGAGAAGAGGGGAAAGAAAAGAGGAGAGAAGAGGGGAAGGAAAGGAGGAGAGAGGAGGGGAAGGAAAGGAGGAGAGAAGAGGGGAAGGAAAGGAGGAGAGAAGAGGGGAAGGAAAGGAGGAGAGAAGAGGGGAAGGAAAGGAGGAGAGAGGAGGGGAAGGATAGGAGGAGAGAAGAGGGGAAAGAAAAGAGGAGAGAAGAGGGGAAGGAAAGGAGGAGAGAAGAGGGGAAGGATAGGAGGAGAGAAGAGGAAGAAGAAGAGAGAGAAGAGGGGAAGGATAGACTTGGAACATTTTGACATCTGAATTATAGATGCAGAGACTCTCATCCACTCTGCCTCCTGTCTGTCCTGGTTTGGTCCTATTAGACTTCCTACATTCTGCACTCTATTCTGCTGGGCTCAGTTCTACTTTACTGTGCTCTATCCATCTCAATTGGGTAAGACTGGCTGATGGACTGGCTGACTGACTGGCTGACTGACTGACTGGCTGACTGACTGACTGGCTGAAGGACAGAAGTAGTTTGCCAGGAAGCCACAGCCTCACCATTAGCAGTGATAGACAGCTCTATTGACTGTAGTTAATGGATACGCTAGCTTGCTAGCCAACACACGTCTTAGTAAATCTGTCCTCTGTGTCTCTTTGTCTCCGGCAAGAGCTTGTGCTTGGAGTGTGTTGTAGAGGAGAGTGTGAGTATCACTTTGTGTGTGTGTGTGTTTGTGTACTAAGGTCATTGTAGATTACTCAGTGTTTTTTCCTCCCCTTGTTGTTTAACTACCTCAGCCATGTTTTGTGCTGACTTGAACAAACTCCCCAGTTTACGGTTCTTTATCCCAGACCAGTCCAGAAACACATCATCATCGTCCTACACACACCACACCCCCCTCCTCACACTCCACCCCCTCCCCTCCTCCTGGCTGTATCCATGGGAGGGTTAAGGGGCTTGGGGGAATGTAGGGTCTGTGGTGTGGGGGGGTTAAAGGGTGGTTAAAGGGGCGGAGGTCTGATTAAGGGGAGACCACCCAGCAGCACAGCCTGTGAAGGTCAGTACTGTTACTGTAACACACATTGTTATCAGGGAACTTTACATTCATACATCTTCAAACACGAAAAGGATCCATCTTATTGGCCTCTTTGTGAATGGAGGACTTTGGATTGAGTATGAATTGTGGGTAAGGGACAGACACCTATAGAGGTGTTGATCGGCAGTGTTAGGGTGTCCTTGCTCCCATGGTTATCAGTGTGTGTCCAGCGTTGAGGAACCAGACAGGGGAAGAGTTACTGTTGGACTAGGGGGTGAACAAGCTGAATGTCACCTGACTGGCTAATCCTGTCCTTTCTGTCTAATCAGGGAAGATGGTTCTGGAGAGTTCGGAGAAACCGGGTCCTGGACAACTACCCCATGCCCATTGGTCACTTCTGGAGAGGTCTGCCTGGAGACATTGACGCTGCATACGAGAGACATGATGGCAAATTTGTCTTCTTTAAAGGTGCTGCTCACGCACACACGCACACACTCACACACGCACACACTCACACACCTGTTCAGACAGTTTAGATTAGAGGGTCTCAAACTCTCAAAAGGTTTTCATGTCAACCAGGCTCTACTGCAAGTGTCTCTACTTAGTGAAATCCGCAGGTGTAGTTGCTTGGTTGACATGAAAACCTGCATCCTCTTGGTCCTCGATGGCACCAGTTTGAGACCCCTGGTTTAGATGGATAAAGAGTCACTGGACAGTTGCAATTATTGGTATGTTGTGGTACCAATCCCAGAGAGAGAGAGGGGGAGAAAGAGGGGGAGAGAGGAGAGGAGGGGAGGGAGGGGGGAGAGAGGGTGAAGTGAGAGAGAGGTCGGAGGCTGGCGGAGAGGCTGGGAGAAGTTCACTGTTTTCAGGAATCATCCAGCTGGCTCTTTAAGACAGCTGGCTCTGCAGGATCCTTAAAGGAATATAATGATGTCACTGGCAAGACCTTCTGACATCTGGCAGCCGTCCAGCGGAAAAGAAAGAAAGAATGAAAGGCAGAAACAAAGATGGAGAGCTGGATCTACAGTATCTGGCAGTGTGAGTGAGGGAGAGAAGAATGGAGAGAAGGATAGAGAGAGGGATAGAGAGAGAGTGATAGAGGGAGAGTGATAGAGAGAGGGATAGAGAGAGTATAGAGAGTGATAGAGAGAGGGATAGAGAGAGGGATAGAGAGAGAGTGATAGAGAGAGGGATAGAGAGAGGTATAGAGAGAAGGATAGAGGGATAGATAGAGTGATAGAGAGAAGGATAGAGAGAGGTATAGAGAGGGATAGAGAGAGTGATAGAGAGAGGGATAGAGAGAAGGATAGAGGGATAGAGAGAAGGATAGAAAGAGTGATAGAGAGAAGGATAGAGGGATAGAGAGAGGGAGTTACATCAGCCCTGCCCTCTTTCTCTCTGTCAGTAGACATATGCTGGGTTTGAACAGTTTAGTTTTAAACCTGAGTGAAAACAGCGCTGGAGGACAGCGCCTCAGAGTCTTAGATCCTGTAAACACAGCCTCTTCTAGGCTCCTGAAACCTTCCCTAAAGACAACACATTCACAAACAGTCTCAGCTCAAACTATGGCAATGATCTTACACTGATATCTGCTGCTTATATGCATGCACACGTGTGAGTGTGTTTATGTGTGCTGCGCGTGTGTGTGCTGCGTGTGTGTGTGCTGCGTGTGTATGTGCTGCGGTGTGTGTGTGCTGCGTGTGTGTGTGTGCTGCGTGTGTGTGTGTGTGTGTGGAAGCCAGTAGATCAGCAGGTCTTGTGTGGGGGGGTTGCTGGGGTTAACAGTTTCCACAGTCCAGGTTTATGAGTGGGAAGGGGAGAAGAAGGTAAAGCCCCTCTGCTCCAGAAAAGGAACATTAACCATAAACCCTCCCCCCTTCACCCTCCCCCTTCACCCTCCCCCTTCACCCTCCCCCCCTTCACCCTCCCCCTTCACCCTCCCCCTTCACCCTCCCCCCTTCACCCTCCCCCTTCACCCTCCCCCTTCACCCTCCCCCCCTTCACCCTCCCCCTTCACCCTCCCCCCTTCACCCTCCCCCCTTCACCCTCCCCCCTTCACCCTCCCCCTTCACCCTCCCCCTTCACCCCTCCCCCCTTCACCCTCCCCCTTCACCCTCCCCCTTCACCCTCCCCCTTCACCCTCCCCCCTTCACCCTCCCCCCTTCACCCTCCCCCTTCCACCCTCCCCCTTCACCCTCCCCCTTCACCCTCCCCCCTTCACCCTCCCCCTTCACCCTCCCCCTTCACCCCTCCCCCCTTCACTCCCCCTTCACCCTCCCCCTTCACCCTCCCCCCTTCACCCTCCCCCTTCACCCTCCCCCTTCACCCTCCCCCTTCACCCTCCCCCTTCACCCTCCCCCTTCACCCTCCCCCTTCACCCTCCCCCTTCACCCTCCCCCCTTCACTCCCCCTTCACCCTCCCCCCTTCACCCTCCCCCTTCACCCTCCCCCTTCACCCTCCCCCTTCACCCTCCCCCTTCACCCCTCCCCCTTCACCCTCCCCCTTCACCCTCCCCCTTCACCCTCCCACCCTTCACCCTCCCCCTTCAACCCTCCCCCTTCACCCTCCCCCTTCACCCTCCCCCCTCACCCTCCCCCCTTCACCCTCCCCCTTCACCCTCCCCCTTCACCCTCCCCCCCTTCACCCTCCCCCCTTCACCCTCCCCCCTTCACCCTCCCCCTTCACCCTCCCCCCTTCACCCTCCCCCCTTCACCCTCCCCCTTCACCCTCCCCCTTCACCCTCCCCCTTCACCCTCCCCCCTTCACCCTCCCCCTTCACCCTCCCCCTTCACCCTCCCCCCTTCACTCCCCTTCACCCTCCCCCTTCACCCTCCCCCCCTTCACCCTCCCCCTTCACCCTCCCCCTTCACCCTCCCCCTTCACCCTCCCCCCCTTCACCCTCCCCCTTCACCCTCCCCCCCTTCACCCTCCCCCCTTCACCCTCCCCCCTTCCTCCTCCCCTCCCTCTCTTCATCCTTCTCTCTCCCTTGTGAGTTATTCTTTCAGTGTCCCACTCAATAACTACGCCTCTTTGTCTATAAGCTTTTTTTTTACAGTACTTGCTGTATCTTCCCCTCCCTCCTCCCCTCTCTACTCCTCTTCATCTCTCTCCATTTAACAAATAGCAAGTAATAACTGTGCAGTTGTGTTCCTATGGTTGTTCATGTAGCACAATGCTAATCTGTTCCTGTGGTCATCCAGGTAATAAGTGGTGGCTGTTCCGGGAGGCTAACCTGGAGCCTGGTTACCCCCAGGAGCTGGTGGACTACGGCAGAGATATCCCCTACGACAGCATCGACACGGCCATCTGGTGGGAACCATCTGGGGTTCACCTACTTCTTCCAGGGAGACTGGTGAGTCTCATCCATCTGACTGGGTTCAGTTTACACAGCAGATAAAAGCATTAGGGTAGGCTTGATAATTAGGTGTCCCTTTAAAAGAGGGTTGAGTTTGGCGACTTGGCTGTGAGACAGGATGAGCAGTGAACTAGGATCTTTAACAGTGAACCTTCATGCAGGTACTGGCGCTTCAATGAGCAGTCGCGTGCGGCAGATAAAGACTACCCTAAACCCATCAGTGTGTGGGGGTCAGCAGTGCCCTCGTCTCCTAAGGGGGCTTTCCTCAGTGATGATGGAGGTGAGGGGGTGGGGGGCTGAACAGTGACACTCTGGTGTGTGTGTGTGTGTGTGAGTGAGTGTGTGTGTGTGTGTGTGTGAGTGTGTGTGTGTTGTTCATTCATCTAAGGATAAAAAGCATTACTTGATTAAATTAAAAGGTGTCCTCTCTCTTCTGCCCTCTAGCCTACACCTACTTTTACAAGGGCTCTAAGTACTGGAAGTTTGATAACCATCGCATGAAGAGTGAGCCAGGATATCCCAAGTCCATCCTCAGAGACTTCATG
>CM059295.1:222500-230000 GCA_030340665.1 Neosalanx taihuensis
TACGCAAAGGCTGACCATTTAATAATTTATTCATTCACAGTCAGGACCAGGTGTGCTGGACCAGGTGTGGTGGACCAGGTGTAGTGGACCAGGTGAGTTGGACCAGGTGGGGTGGACCAGGTGGGGTGGACCAGGTGTGGTGGACCAGGTGTGCTGGACCAGGTGTGGTGGAGCAGGTGTGGTGGACCAGGTGTGCTGGACCAGGTGTGGTGGACCAGGTGAGGTGGACCAGGTGAGGTGGACCAGGTGTGGTGGACCAGGTGAGTTGGACCAGGTGAGGTGGACCAGGTGGGGTGGACCAGGTGAGGTGGACCAGGTGAGTTGGACCAGGTGGGGTGGACCAGGTGGGGTGGACCAGGTGGGGTGGACCAGGTGTGCTGGACCAGGTGAGTTGGACCAGGTGGGGTGGACCAGGTACAGTGTGTCTCCTGTCATATCTGCAGTAAGAGTGTTTGGGTTTGTGAGGCGATCAGAACAAGGACTTTGGTCCTTCTGATGCTAAACACATTAACAAGCAGGAGTCTATAAAGTACTAACGAGCCTGCCTTAACGAGCCTGCCTTAACGAGCTAGCGACATGCTGATATCATCTGGCTATGATCACAAGTCATTCATAAAGAGAGTTCATATTACTCTCCTACATGGTGTCAACATTCCCAATTTTAGCACCTCTTCCAGCAACATTTACAATTAGTCCTTTAGCAAGTAGACAGGACATTCCCCCTGAGGCAGGTAGGGTGAAGTGCCTTGCCCAAGGACTAAGCATCATGTAGCCACAGCCGGGAAACAAACTCACGACCTTTCGATCATGAGCTCAATGCCTTAACCGCTGAGCCACCTGACTCCCTGCATAGTAATTAATATAACCTTATCAACAACCAATCTTTAAAGTTGTTAAGGAGAAAGTCTGAAAGGACAACTAGTGTTTTTACAATGAGCAACAGATTCTTGGCTCACATGTCAAGGACCCGGTAAACAAAATCATTGTTCTCTGTCCATCTATATATCTGTCTCTACTCACTATCTTTCTTGTGTGTGTGTGTGTGTTCATGTGTGTGTGTGTGTGTGTGTGTGTGTGTGTGTGCATTCTCACCTGCATGTGTGTAAATGTGCCCTGTGTAAGCAGCAGACTCAGCATGTGTAAAGGGTCTGGAGACAACATTAGTCAGACATTCCCTGTTCATGATGTTTTATACTGCACAGCTGTTCTGAAGAGGGGAACTCCAAAACACCGACACACACACGCACATGCAGGCACACACACCTTCCTCCACCCCCTCCACCAGTGTAAGGGTGTGTCAACACTCCCAGCCCAGGGAGAAGCTGTCTGTTCTGGGAAGGAGCAGAGAGCCTCATCTGAAGAAATTGAGCGAAGAACTTGTGTTTTCCAGACAGCTGAAACTGAAGACTAGTGATGTTAAAGATGGTTCATGCATGGATGCATGTTAGTGTGAGATGTACCAACCTGCTCCAGTTACAGCTCAGTCTGACTGCTTCAGTCTCCAACATCTCTCCACACCTCCTTTCATTCATCTCTTTCATCCTTCCTCTCTCGCTTCTCCTGTCTCCACCTCATTGATTATCCTCTCTTTCAGTCATCCTCCTCTGTTTGACTTTCCATGTTCCTGTTGGGTCTCTGAGTCAGGTGATAATACGCTGAGAACAAGGAAACCCCATCCATGTACCCGCACTCACACACACACACACACACACACACACACACACACACACACACACACACACACACAAACAAAGTAGCGGTCCAGAAAGTTGCAGCAGTATGCAGGCGCCATGTGGATGATGTCAAACACACTTCTGTCTGTCTGTCCTTGTGACTGAGTGGAACTGATAAGGTGAGTCTACTGTCTGTTTGACCAGCTGACTAGGAGAGGAGAGAGGAAAGGAAGGAAGGAAAGGAAGGAAGGGAATGGAAAGGAAAGTAGAAGAGGAAAAAACATGATATTCTGTTTATCATTCACACATAAACAGTTGGAGAACTAGATGAACAGAGAGAAAGAGAGAGCGAGAACAGGGAGAGAGAGAGAACAGGGAGAGAGAGAGAACAGGGAGAGAGAGAGAAAGAGAGAGAGAGAGAGAGAGAGAGAGAGAGAGAGAGAGCAGATACAGGATGCGTGTCTGAGGACAGTTTGATAACATTCCATTGTCAGAGTAGTGCCATCACAGTGTCTGAGGCCTGTGGGGTGGGAGGGGGCGTGTGCAGGAGGCGTGTGCAGGAGGCGTGTGGTAAACATGACATTGTGTTGTTACCGTGTTGTTACCATCTCTCAGTTATTGTTGTTCTTTTTTATTGTGTTGTGAGACATTCAGGAATGCAGACAGATATTGCCAACACACCCCCTTCTCACCACACACCTCCATCTCACCACACACCCCCATCTCACCACACACCCCCATCTCACCACACACCCCCATCTCACCACACACCCCCATCTCACCACACACCTCCATCTCACCACACACCCCCATCTCACCACACACCCCCATCTCACCACACACCTCCATCTCACCACACACCTCCATCTCACCACACACCCCCATCTCACCACACACCTCCATCTCACCACACACCCCCATCTCACCACACACCCCCATCTCACCACACACCCCCATCTCACCACACACCTCCATCTCACCACACACCCCCATCTCACCACACACCCCCATCTCACCACACACCTCCATCTCACCACACACCCCCATCTCACCACACACCCCCATCTCACCACACACCCCCATCTCACCACACACCTCCATCTCACCACACACCTCCATCTCACCACACACCCCCATCTCACCACACACCCCCATCTCACCACACACCCCCATCTCACCACACACCCCCATCTCACCACACACCCCCATCTCACCACACACCCCCATCTCACCACACACCTCCATCTCACCACACACCCCCATCTCACCACACACCTCCATCTCACCACACACCCCCATCTCACCACACACCCCCATCTCACTACACACCCCCATCTCACCACACACCTCCATCTCACCACACACCACACACCCCCATCTCACTACACACCCCCATCTCACCACACACCCCCATCTCACCACACACCCCCATCTCACCACACACCCCCATCTCACCACACACCCCCATCTCACCACACACCTCCATCTCACCACACACCCCCATCTCACCACACACCCCCATCTCACTACACACCCCCATCTCACCACACACCTCCATCTCACCACACACCACACACCCCCATCTCACTACACACCCCCATCTCACCACACACCTCCATCTCACCACACACCCCCATCTCACCACACACCCCCATCTCACCACACACCTCCATCTCACCACACACCCCCATCTCACCACACACCTCCATCTCACCACACACCCCCATCTCACCACACACCCCCATCTCACTACACACCCCCATCTCACCACACACCTCCATCTCACCACACACCCCCATCTCACTACACACCCCCATCTCACCACACACCCCCATCTCACCACACACCTCCATCTCACCACACACCTCCATCTCACCACACACCCCCATCTCACCACACACCCCCATCTCACCACACACCCCCATCTCACCACACACCCCCATCTCACCACACACCCCCATCTCACCACACACCTCCATCTCACCACACACCTCCATCTCACCACACACCTCCATCTCACCACACACCCCCATCTCACCACACACCTCCATCTCACCACACACCTCCATCTCACCACACACCTCCATCTCACCACACACCCCCATCTCACCACACACCCCCATCTCACCACACACCTCCATCTCACCACACACCCCCATCTCACCACACACCTCCATCTCACCACACACCTCCATCTCACCACACACCCCCATCTCACCACACACCTCCATCTCACCACACACCCCCATCTCACCACACACCCCCATCTCACCACACACCTCCATCTCACCACACACCCCCATCTCACCACACACCTCCATCTCACCACACACCCCCATCTCACCACACACCCCCATCTCACCACACACCTCCATCTCACCACACACCCCCATCTCACCACACACCTCCATCTCACCACACACCCCCATCTCACCACACACCCCCATCTCACCACACACCTCCATCTCACCACACACCTCCATCTCACCACACACCCCCATCTCACCACACACCCCCATCTCACCACACACCCCCATCTCACCACACACCCCCATCTCACCACACACCCCCATCTCACCACACACCTCCATCTCACCACACACCCCCATCTCACCACACACCCCCATCTCACCACACACCTCCATCTCACCACACACCTCCATCTCACCACACACCCCCATCTCACCACACACCCCCATCTCACCACACACCTCCATCTCACCACACACCCCCATCTCACTACACACCCCCATCTCACCACACACCCCCATCTCACCACACACCTCCATCTCACCACACACCCCCATCTCACCACACACCCCCATCTCACCACACACCCCCATCTCACCACACACCCCCATCTCACTACACACCCCCATCTCACCACACACCCCCATCTCACCACACACCTCCATCTCACCACACACCCCCATCTCACCACACACCTCCATCTCACCACACACCCCCATCTCACCACACACCTCCATCTCACCACACACCCCCATCTCACCACACACCCCCATCTCACCACACACCCCCATCTCACCACACACCCCCATCTCACCACACACCCCCATCTCACTACACACCCCCATCTCACCACACACCTCCATCTCACCACACACCTCCATCTCACCACACACCCCCATCTCACCACACACCCCCATCTCACCACACACCCCCATCTCACCACACACCCCCATCTCACCACACACCCCCATCTCACCACACACCCCCATCTCACCACACACCTCCATCTCACCACACACCCCCATCTCACCACACACCCCCATCTCACCACACACCTCCATCTCACCACACACCCCCATCTCACCACACACCCCCATCTCACTACACACCCCCATCTCACCACACACCCCCATCTCACCACACACCCCCATCTCACCACACACCCCCATCTCACTACACACCCCCATCTCACCACACACCCCCATCTCACCACACACCCCCATCTCACCACACACCTCCATCTCACCACACACCCCCATCTCACCACACACCCCCATCTCACCACACACCTCCATCTCACCACACACCTCCATCTCACCACACACCTCCATCTCACCACACACCCCCATCTCACCACACACCTCCATCTCACCACACACCCCCATCTCACCACACACCCCCATCTCACCACACACCCCCATCTCACCACACACCCCCATCTCACTACACACCTCCATCTCACCACACACCCCCATCTCACCACACACCCCCATCTCACTACACACTCCCATCTCACCACACACCCCCATCTCACCACACACCCCCATCTCACCACACACCCCCATCTCACCACACACCCCCATCTCACCACACACCCCCCCTGAGGGAGGTGACACACACACACACACACACTATTCTCTGTAGGTGTGTGTGGTGCTGTAGAAGGAGCAGAACCCTGCTGAGGCTGTGACCTGCAGTATGCTGCTCCACCTGGGATGACCTTTGACCCTGTGGGTCTGGGGGATCCCAGCATATGATTGAGTGTTAGTCTGATGTCTTTCTCCAACCTGTCACACAGTGGTCACATGGTAGTGTTCCAGAACTGGATGGACATTCTAGACTCAGCTTGTTACCTTGACCTCATGGTATCCATGGTGACAGGTCTGTTACTTTGACCTCATGGTATCCATGGTGACAGGTCTCCATCAGAGCATCTGTGGATGTTTCTGATCAGCTTGACCTCAGCTTGATGTCCACAGTTTCACTTCTAGAACCTCTAATAGCCTCTCTTCATCACAGCTGAGCCCAGATCCTGTCTGCTGACCGGACAGAGTGTAGATCTATGTGACTAGCTGATTCTGACTGGACAGAGTGTAGATCTATCTTACTGGATGCTTCCGCTACCATTGCAACTGGATCTGACTGCTTGTCTTTCTGCCTGCTTGTCTTTCTGCCAGTCTGTCTGTCTGTCTGTCTTTCTGCCGGTTTGTCTGTCTGTCTTTCTGCCAGTCTGTCTTTTTGCCAGTCTGTCTGTCTGGCTGTCTGTTTCTTGGCTCTTCTGCCTGCTGAGCTGTTGCAATGTGGTTGGTTTGTCCTGTTGGTTTGTCTGTCAGGATTTCCAACATCATGCAGTATACACACACACGTACACACACACGTACACACACACTCATACAGTCTGTCTCTAGTGTCCCTGTCCTGTCCAGGCAGACAGTAGGCAGAGCTCATCACCAAACAGCAAGACCTTGAGCAGACTAGGAGAACAGACACACACACACACACACGTACACACACACACACACACACACACACACACACGTACACACACACACACACACACACACACAAGGACATGAGGGCAGCAGTGGGATATTACAGTAACATTTCTGCATTAGACAGCTTTCTACATTTATGACTGATGATTTAGCTTTCTTGGCTCCTCTGTACACAGTGTGTGTGTGTGTTTTGTAGTGTACTTGTGTGCGCATGTACGTGTGTGTGCGCATGTACGTGTGTGTGTGCATGTACGTGTGTGTGTGCATGTACGTGTGTGTGCACCAGCTCTACCAAGGTCATGTCAGATCTCAGCACATTGCTTCCACAGTGTTCTGAATGACCTCTGCTATCCTGACACTGGTTCATCCAGTCATCAAGTCCTGGTTCTGGTCCTGGTTCTGGTCCTGGTTCTGGTCCTGGTCCTAGTTCTGGTTCTGGTTCCGGTTCTGGTCCTAGTCCTGGTCCTGGTCCTGGACTTGGTTCTGGTCCTGGTCCTGGTCCTGGTCCTGGTTTTGGTTCTGGACCTGGTCCTGGTTTTGGTTCTGGTCCTGGTTCTGGTCCTAGTTCTGGTCCTGGTTCTGGTTCTGGTCCTGGTTCTGGTCCTGGTCCTGGTCCTGGTCCTGGTTCTGGTCCTGGTTCTGGTTCTGGTCCTGGTTCTGGTCCTGGTTCTGGTCCTAGTTCTGGTTTTGGTCCTGGTTCTGGTTCTGGTCCTGGTTCTGGTCCTGGTTCTGGTCCTAGTTCTGGTCCTGGTTCTGGTCCTGGTTCTGGTCCTGGTTCTGGTTCTGGTTCTGGTCCTGGTTCTGGTCCTAGTTCTGGTCCTGGTTCTGGTCCTGGACCTGGTTCTGGTCCTGGTTCTGGTCCTGGTTCTGGTCCTGGTTCTGGTCCTAGTTCTGGTCCTGGTTCTGGTCCTGGACCTGGTTCTGGTCCTGGTTCTGGTCCAGAGTGGTTAGAGGCTGGTGGGTTTGGCTGGTGCTCATAGTGATGATGTCATGAAGACTTGGGCGGGGTAACCCAGAAGGAATTCACTCACTCCTGGAGATGGATGGGTCGTTATGGTAACAAACCAAAAACAAGGTTGCTA
>CM059295.1:232500-295000 GCA_030340665.1 Neosalanx taihuensis
AGCCTGGACACTACAAAGCAAGTCTCCACTGCTATTATTTTTTTTTCCTCATTGCACCATTGTCATGACTACCATTGTCGCAAGGAGAGGTGTTCCAGCCTAAAGGGTAAATCCGGAGTGCGTATGAGTGTTAGGACGAGGGAGGGGGTTCAAATAGGCTGTTGGTAACAATGGAAACAATGGACTTCCTGTCTGCAAGAGAGTAGGTTTTCTAGTCCTGAAGAGTGTTGTAGTGGGTGGGGGAGGGATTTGATGGATGCACATTTCCTGCAGGAAGAGATTCAGGTGATATAATTTCCTCTTCCTGTTCACAGAGATTACGTTCTGCAGGATCTGTTGCAGAGGAGGAAGTGATGCTGCCCAGGAGGAAGTGATGCTGCCCAGGAGGAAGTGATGCTGCCCAGGAGGAAGTGATGCTGGCCAGAAGGAAGTGATGCTGGCCAGGAGGAAGTGATGCTGGCCAGGAGGAAGTGATGCTGCCCAGGAGGAAGTGATGCTGCCCAGGAGGAAGTGATGCTGGCCAGGAGGAAGTGATGCTGCCCAGGAGGAAGTGATGCTGGCCAGGAGGAAGTGATGCTGCCCAGGAGGAAGTGATGCTGCCCAGGAGGAAGTGATGCTGCCCAGGAGGAAGTGATGCTGGCCAGGAGGAAGTGATGCTGCCCAGGAGGAAGTGATGCTGGCCAGGAGGAAGTGATGCTGCCCAGGAGGAAGTGATGCTGGCCAGGTCAGGTGGTGTGTTCTTGTGTTGCCTAGTAACCCTGGTCACTTCCTGCCATGTTGTGTCATAACGATGGTCACTCCTGTGTGTTTATAGGTCAGAGGGATGGAGGATGGTGGTTTGTGTGTGTGTGTGTGTGTGTGTGTGTGTGTGTGTGTGTGTGTGTGTGTGTGTGTGTGATTGAGTTTGTCCTTCCTGACCTGGTCAACAGCCAACAAACCTCCAGGATTTCCACTTCTCTGAGTCACCTGTTATAAATCTGAAAAGCTCAAAGAGACGCAGTTTAAACAGTTTAGCAGCTCCACCATGTTTATGACAAGATACTAAACATCTATCTAGCCAAGGCTCTCTGACACCACCAAACCTGGGTAATATGTGCAAACATGTCTGGGCCAATAAAACTGCCATCAAATAAGATCTCCACTTCAGTCTGAATAAGCTTTGTGAAGCCTTCATCCTCCCACACAGTCAACACAGCCTCCAACACAGCCTCTAACACAGCCTCCAAAACAGCCTCTAACACAGCCTCCAACACAGCCTCTAACACCATCTAACACAGCCTCCAACACAGCCTCTAACACAGCCTTCAACACAGCCTCTAACACAGCCTTCAACACAGCCTCTAACACCATCTAACATCTGCAGATCTTCATGCTCCCCAGCAGACAGCTCCTCCTCCCTCCATCCCTCATCACAGATAACCTCCCTTAGTGATGTCAGAGAACATGACCTCTGAACCCTACTCTGCAGGCACGCAAGTCTCATCCAGGCCCAAGCATTCCATCCACCATACTAACTACCATGCTAACTACCACACTAACTACCACACTAACTACCACACTAACTAACATACTAACTACCAACCTAACTACCATACTAACTACCATACTAACTACCACACTAACTACCATACTAACTACCACACTAACTACCACGCTAACTACCACGCTAACTACCACGCTAACTACCACGCTAACTACCACGCTAACTACCACGCTAACTACCACGCTAACTACCACGCTAACTACCACGCTAACTACCACGCTAACTACCACGCTAACTACCACGCTAACTACCACGCTAACTACCACGCTAACTACCACGCTAACTACCAACCTAACTACCACGCTAACTACCACGCTAACTACCACACTAACTACCATGCTAACTACCACACTAACTACCACACTAACTACCACACTAACTACCACACTAACTACCACACTAACTACCACACTAACTACCACGCTAACTACCACACTAACTACCACACTAACTACCATGCTAACTACCACACTAACTACCAACCTAACTACCACACTAACTACCACACTAACTATCACACTAACTACCACACTAACTATCACACTAACTACCACACTAACTACCACACTAACTACCACGCTAACTACCACACTAACTATCACACTAACTACATCACTAACTACCACACTAACTACATCACTAACTACCACACTAACTACATCACTAACTACCACACTAACTACATCACTAACTACCACACTAACTCCACTAGGGTGGAGAGAGGAACAAGGACTAAAAACACAGTCATCAAAAATGTGATAAAGGTTCACATTAACCAATAGGACATGTTTCCCTTCTGAGGTAACTGGTGATGTCAGCGACTGTTACCACTTCAGAAAACATCTCAGTGTGATTAAGGTCTGCAGGTTAAACAACAAAGGCCAGATGTGACTAGAGAGACATAAATATGCTTTATCTGTCTCATGAAACAAGCATGAAAACATTATACACGGAATCAGCTCTGCTCTGTCCTGTAGAAGACACATACACACGCACACATACATGCGCACACATATACACACACATACACGCACCCACACATACATGTACACACATATACACACACATACACGCACCCACACGTACATGTACACACATATACACACACATATACACATAGCACTGCAGGCTGACGCCAGTGGAGAAGAGAGTCTGTGAGCAGGTCAGTCATTATTAGTCCACCATGCTGACGCTGAGACAATTCACTAATTGGTCAGAGTCGCCAACCTTTGTAGACACACTAGTTAACCAAGCCTGACACACACAATGACTATAAATACAAGATAACCAACACAGGTACACTGTGTTACCACACAACACCATGACACAACTACACAACGTTACATGTGCACACTTATTTACAAGGCCTAAGACAAATACAAGACGAGATGACATGACCATACATACTCACTTATGTGCACAAAGACACACATAAGCTCACGCACAGATACACACTCTCACACAGATACACACTCTCACACAGATACACACTCTCACAAAGATACACACTCTCACACAAGCAGAGATGCACATTTAGGACACTTAGACACAATTTTCTGGCCCCAACTGATAATGACACATTCCAGACACATTGTTTTGCGTCTCTTTATTTTTGTCTCTCTCCCTCTCTGTCTGTCTCTCTGTCTGTCTCTCTGTCTGTCTCTCTGTCTCTCTCTCTCTGTACCTCTCTCTGTCTGTCTCTCTGTCTCTCTGTCTCTCTCTCTCTGTACCTCTGTCTGTCTCTCTCTGTCTGTCTCTCTCTCTGTCTCTGTCTCTCTCTCTCTCTCTCTCTGTCTCTCTCTCTCTCTGTCTCTCTCTCTCCCACTCCCTATATCTCTCGTTCATGTCACAAGTGGTTATTATTGTAATTACCCTGGCTGGACATCCCTTTAGGGTGTATCAAACACACACTTAAATACAAACTCACACACACACACACACACACACACACACACACACAGTGACACCTCCATATGAACTGATGGTGAACTCCCAGGAAGAGTTGCATGTCTGACCACGCCCCCTTCCCTACTGGTCCCCACCCCCTCTCCTGTCTGTCTGAGTGCTGCTTAACGTCCAAACACACACACACACACACACGCACGCACGCACACGCAGCATAAACCTACAGGATGACAGAGGATAAGGGGACAGGGACCATTAAGACATTCCTATGACACAGACAGACTCCTCTTCTTCCTCCTCCGTACACGACTGTCTCCCCCTCTCTCTCATCCTCCCCCACCATCTCTCCCTCTCTCTCCCATCCTCCCCCACCATCTCTCCCTCTCTCTCCCATCCTCCCCCACCGTCTCTCCCTCTCTCTCCTATCCTTCCCCCACCCACAACTCCTCCCTCCCTCCCACTGCTCCTGCCCCCACTCCTCCTCACTACCCCCCTTTCTCCTATTGGTTTACAGAAACATCCCCCTTCACCCCTCCCTCCTGTCCAAGTGAGATAAGAGCTCTAATGTGATTGAGAGAGAGAGATGGATAGAGAGAGAGAGAGAGAGAGAGAGAGAGAGAGAGGGAGGGAGAGAGAAGGACAGAGAAGAAGGAGGGGGGAGCAATAGGAGGGAGGGCTGAACATCCACAGAGTGAAGGTCTAATTTAATAAAAACCTCCATCAGCCTAATGGAACGACACACACACACACCCACACACACACACACACACACACACACACACACACACACACACACACACACACACACATCCAGACAAACTCACACACCCTTCTACTCCACTTCAGTGTGGGAACACACTGCCATTCATCACAATGTGAACCGTCAAACACATGTTACAGAGGAGAGGAAGGGAGTGGAGGAGGAACACAAGGTGAGAGGAAAACTGGACCAGCTTCAAAAGTAATAAAAGGACAAAGCCATGCTCACTAAAACGCCCCTCCCTTCTTACAGGAGTGTTAGCCCACCTCCCCCTCCTCCCCCTCCTCCCTCTCCTCCCCCTCCTCCCCCTCCTCCCTCTCCTCCCCCTACTCCCCTTCCTCCCTCTCCTCCCCCTCCTCCCCCTCCTCCTTCTCCCCCCTTCTCTTCTGATATCACCTATATCTCAAACTCTCCAGCAGAACAGGAAGTTACTCTGTGGAACTCCGAGCAACTTCACAGGAAGAGCTCATACAGGAAACAGGAAGTGAGCAGGAAGTCAGAAGGGGCTAATGTGTCTTTCTGTCTCTGTATGTTCCTTCATCTCTTGTTCTCTCTGTCTGTCTTCTTTCCTCAACTCCTCACCTCCTCTGTCTGTCTTCTTTCCTCACCTCCTCACCTCCTCTGTCTGTCTTCTTTCCTCACCTCCTCACCTCCTTTCCTTCTCTCCTTCTCACTGTTTGTTTTGGCTCCCAGACATACAGGAGATACTGACCAGGAAGCAAACATGACCAAAACTGGGATGGAAAAAAACACACACACACACACACACACACACACACACACACACACACACACACACACACACACACACTGGAAGAGCTGTCTTTTTTAGAGGAGACAGAAATTATGTAATTATTAGAGAGATAGAGACAAGTATCAAATAGCAATACAGTAACGACACATGGATGTGGGATCACAGTGAAGCACCAGTGCACCAACATGGATGTTGGGTCTGGGAAAGGGATGAGATTAGAGAAGCTGCTTAATGGATGCCAGGGGACTGAGACAGGAAGAAGGGTTGGGGTTTGGAGTTACCAGTCTGCCTGGGAACAGAGGACACACACACACACAGACACACACACACACAGACACACACATATAGGAACTACACATTCTGCTTGTGTGTCAGTTTGCTCAATGTTCTTCATTGTTTGTTTTTCCTTTTTGTATTTCTGTGGTCTGGGGAAAAGAATAGGGGGTGGAACCTTTCTGTGGGTGCTCAGTTACTAGGGGACATTTATCTTGGGAGCACCATCCCATTCCATTAGTGCTGGCAGCAGCTGTCCTGGTCTACTGAGCCAATGATACTCTGCTGAGCTAAAAACAGTGTTGGTATGAAGCTGTTAGAGTCTAACATCACTGAGGGGGGGGTGAGCTGGCATATTACAGCCAACTGACTCACACTGAATCTAAATCTAACACACACTCACTCACACACACACACTCACTCACAAACACACACTCACTCACACATACACACACACAAAAGGGGGGTCACCATGTCCCCTTGTCTCCAGGGCAACCAAACGTGCAAATGGTCTTGCCACAATTTTTCCACAGCTGTCCCTATGTGTGTGTGTGTGCATGTACGTGTGTGTACATTTGTGTGTGTGTGTGTTGTGTGCCTACCCACCCCCGGCCTCGCCCCTAAATCCCCCTACCACAGGAACTCAGGGAGACTTCCATGGCTGACGGCCATCTTCTCCACCCTCCATCAAAATCAAACTATTTCAGAGCCCAGACCCACCCAGGGATTAGGAGAAGGTCAGAGTTCATGTGAGGGTCAGAGGGGTCAGAGTGTTCATCCACACCTCCCTAGTTACCTCTCTCTACCTCCTCCACCTCCCTAGTTACCTCTCTCTACCTCCTCCACCTCCCTAGTTACCTCTCTCTACCTCCTCCACCTCCCTAGTTACCTCTCTCTACCTCCTCCGCCTCCCTAGTTACCTCTCTCTACCTCCTCCACCTCCCTAGTTACCTCTCTACCTCCTCCACCTCCCTAGTTACCTCTCTCTACATCCCTCCTTCCCTCTCCACTTCTCATTCATTTCCCCACCTCCCGCTCTCCTTCCCCACCTCCCTCTCTCCTTCCCCACCTCCCTCCTTCCTTTCCCACCTCTCACTCCCTCCTCCTTTTATCTGTATTATCTCCCTCTCTACCACTCTATTTCCCTCTCTATCTCTCCTCCACCTCCTGCTTTACATCTCTCAACCCCCCCACTTCACTCCCTAACTTTCTTCTATTCTCCCACCTACCCCTCCACCTCTCTGTGATTCCCCCGCCTCCTCCCCTACCTCTCCTATCTCTTCCTCCCCCACATTTCTTTCTACCTCAACCCACCGCCTCCACCTCTTGTCTACCTTTCTCCTGCCTGCCTCTTGCCCTTGCTACAAATCCCCTTCTCATAAAAACTAATTTGGCCTCTTGGGAAATCAGAGTTCCAGAGTCTTGGCACCTAGTCCCACTGTTCTCCTGCTTTCATTCTCCAGTGCCAGAACGTGAGAACTCACAGAGAAGTTCTGCTCTGTGTGTGTGTGTGTGTGTGTGTGTTTGACTGTGTGTGTGTTTGACTGTGTGTGTGTGTTTGACTGTGTGTGTGTGTATTTGACTGTGTGTGTGTGTTTGACTGTGTGTGTGTACTTGACTGTGTGTGTGTGTGACCGATGACACGACAAGCTTGTCTTCTCTGAGCATGATACATAATCCTTTATAACATGTCATCTTTGATTTCAGTAGGATCGGTCTCATGTTCAGATGCAGTCGTGATGCTGAGGTCATGTGAAGCTCAAGACAGCTCCTTTCACTGAGGTGATTCAGATGTATTACACTTATAATCTAAAGAGAAAAGGAATGATGGGCAATTTAATTCCATGTAATGAATTTGCTGTACATTGCATTAACTCGGAATGACGACGTGGTAAATCGATGCTTGGGTCATTACCAAGCTGACTATCATCTGCCATGCTGCACCAGCCAGCCAGGCACCTATCACTGGGGCAACACACTGCATACAAGGCATAACCATGGATCCCTTACCCAGTGACCCCCTCCCCCCTCCCTCTCTCTCCCCCCTCTCTCTCTCCCTCTCTCCCCCCTACCTCTGTCCCCCCTCCCTCTCTCCCCCTCCCTCTCTCCCTCATCTTTTGTCTTCAACCTTCCTTACACATGCCTGCTCCCCTTCTGCTCCACACATTTTGCCCTCTTCGTACCCTCCTGGTCAACATGATCACTTCAAGCTTCAGTTAGTACTTTGTGTGTGTGTGTGACAGTGTGTGTGTGTGTGCGACAGTGTGTGCAATCTGTGTTTATCAAAAAGGAAGGATACAGAGGCAAGTATTTGTTTGTGTATGTCTGTTTGAAGAGTTATGAGTGAGCTGATTGAGGGTGTGTGTGTGTGTGTGTGTGTGTAGAGATATGTGTGCGTGTGCATGTACATGTGTATGTTGAGCCTCTGTGTAAGTCTGTGTGAGAGATTTAGTGAATGGGTGGGAGTTTAGATCATGGAGCTTCCTAAACTGCAAAAGCTCCAAGTCTTGCAGCATTGAATAATGTTCAATAATGTGACTGTAGCCCTGATACTGTAGACCTGATTCTGTAGACCTGATACTGTAGACCTGATACTGTAGACCTGATACTGTAGCCCTGATACTGTAGACCTGATACTGTAGACCTGATACTGTAGACCTGATTCTGTAGACCTGATACTGTAGACCTGATACTGTAGACCTGATACTGTAGACCTGATACTGTAGACCTGATACTGTAGACCTGATACTGTAGACCTGATACTGTAGCCCTGATACTGTAGACCTGATACTGTAGACCTGATACTGTAGACCTGGTACTGTAGCCCTGATACTGTAGACCTGATTCTGTAGACCTGATTCTGTAGACCTGATACTGTAGCCCTGTACTGTAGACCTGATACTGTAGACCTGATTCTGTAGACCTGATTCTGTAGACCTGATTCTGTAGACCTGATACTGTAGACCTAATACTGTAGACCTGATTCTGTAGACCTGATTCTGTAGACCGGATTCTGTAGACCTAATACTGTAGACCTAATACTGTAGACCTGATTCTGTAGACCTGATACTGTAGACCTGATTTTGTACGTGACTGTCCTCTGCTGGACATCATATGAAACACATTCAAAAACAGTACAAACCAACATGGCTGATTAATAGTTGTTAGTTTTTTACTGAACTGTTTAGGACGACTTGGAGAAGCTGCTTGTTGATGTCTGAGGGTTAAAACAGGAGAAGACATAGCAGATAATGAGGAGCTCATGTCTAACAGCCTCCACACCACTAGAGGGAGGCAACAGGAACAGGAAGGCCCGGCTCAGATGAATTTCAAGACAAAAACAAATACAAAACTAATAGATATATGTATGCACAGATTCCTAGAGAGCAGCATTGTGTTCTAGTGGAACCTAGTGTGTGTTTGTCTGTGTTTGTGTGCAGCATCTTCTGAAGGAGGGAAACAGCTGAACAGGTGTCATGTGACTGAATGGTTAGGGAGTCGGGCTAGTAATCAGAGGATACCAGGTTCGAACCCTGGCTGTGGCATCATGACAATGTGTGTTTGGGCAAGGCACTTCACCCTACTTGTCTTGGGGGAATGTCCCTGTACTGCTGGAAGTGGCTCTGGTTAGGAGCTGATGTGTTCCCAGCTGTAGGTCAGAGTTCAGGGGTCACAGACTGTGCGGTAGAGTTCAGGGGTCACAGACTGTGAGTCAGAGTTCAGGGGTCACAGACTATGGTGGTAAGAAGAAGGATACTGTCACAGATGAGAGGACTTTCCTACTAAAGCAGACATATTGAAACATACAGGTGTTTTAATGAAACTCACACACACCAACCCTCAGATACAAAACCCAACACACACACACAAACATGTCTTCCACACTCACAGAGCCCAACACCCTGTCAGGTCCTCTAGAAGATTCCAGGGACGAGGCGGTAGGACACAGTGTCTGTGTACCTCTTCCAGTCCCGGCCGTACTTGCTGCTGCAGCGATGCTCGTCCCGGACACAGCGATGCACCAGCAGGATGCTCATGTACACGATGTAGAAGTAAGGGAGGAGGTGACTGCTGCCACAGGCCAGGCAGTACGCCAGCGACCCCATCAGGTCCCCTGTGTAGTTGAAGTGGCGGGCCACGCCCCAGAACCCCGAGGTCATCAGCTTGCTGTGGTGGAGGCCACCGTCCGACGAATGGTACGCACACTCAATGAAGTTGGGCCGTTTGCCCCAGATTGTACACGCCCCCTCTGTGCGCCGGAAAAGGTCCTTCTGGTGATTGGTGGAGCGGAAGATGTAGTAGCCAATCAGGCCAAGGAGGAGAACGGTGGTGGCGTGGAGGAAGGAGAGCTGGACAGGGTGGTAGACTAGGTACAGACCCTGGGAAGAAGGAGAGATAGAGAGGGAGAGAGGGAGAGAGGGAGAGAGAGGGAGAGCATACAAACTATCAATGGCCTGTGTTAACTTGAATTAAATGCTACACAAGTAGTTGTGTTTACATTTAGTCATTTATCAGACACTCTTATCCAGAGCGACTTACAGCAAGTACAGGGACATTCCCCCCTGAGGACAGTAGAGTGAAGTGCTTTGTCCAAGGGCACAACATCATATTGGCACGGCTGGGATTCAAACTTGCAACCTTCTGATTACCAGCCTGATTCCCTAAACCGCTCAGCCACTTGACTCACCTATACAGAACTGAGCTGAACTGTACTGAACTTCAGCCCAGATCCAAACCCTGACCCTATTACCCCCTGTGTTACCCTATTACCCCCTGTGTTACCGTATTACCCCCTGTGTTACCCTATTACCCCCTGTGTTACCCTATTACCCCCTGTGTTACCCTATTACCCCCTGTGTTACCCTCCTCAGCTAAAGGCAGCTGGTACCTGTAAGGTGTAGAGGAAGGGCAGCCACACACAGTCTCCCCATCCCAGATACCAGCCGAAGTGATCATGGCAGATATCAATGGTCTTCAGGTACCAGGCTTCGTTCCAGAAGAAGTCAAGCACATAGATTCCCTGCAGGCACAAACACAAGAGAAGGCAGGTTACCTCAGACAGCAAGGAAATCAAACAGTGCTGTACTGCACTGTACTGCAGCGCCCCCTGCTGGACACTATTCCCAGAATGGAAACATGTTGATAGTGTTCAGGGTGCAAAGCATAACGTTCTCCCATTTCTGTGAAGGGTTTGGCCTCAGCAGGTAATGGTGGGTACAGACTGACTGACCTGCAGGACATTGACCAGGACCATAGAGTTGGTCACATGACCATGAAGCTCCTGCTGCTTGGCCATGTAGGACAGGTTGATGAGCGTCCATGCCACGATGCCCGGGCGACCGTTGAAGAACAGCTTGAAGTCAAACCACTTCCCAATGCGGGGGTTGAACTCAATGCCCATCATGTAGTTGTAGAACACGTTGCCAGTAAATTTGCTGCAGTGGGACATGCAGAAGAGATGACCATGAGTGGTTATTGTTCTAGAGACGACCATGAGGGGTTATGGTTCTAGTGTGGTCCTGTGCTCACACGTGTGTGTGTGTGTGTTACTGTCAGCATGTGAGTGTGTATGTGAGTGAACTCCTTACCAGTCCTCAGCATTGGTGGGGAACAGGTAGGCCTTTATGAAGGCGAAGGTAGCCACAGTGTAACCCAGGATGTTGCTGCACCACAGCAGAGGGATCCAGTGGTCGAAGATGATGGTGGGAGAGAACCAGTGGAAGTACTGGGCATTGAGGAACCACAGTGCATGGGTGATGATCCAGGACTGCAGCCCATTGATCTCATACAGGTTAATTAACCCTGGGGGACAGTGGATGACATCAGAATGTTCTTAGTACCTGTTTGCCTGGTCTTAATGAGATGTCGTATCTCAGGTGTTGACTCCCTGGTCTCAGATGACATATCTACCTGCAGGGGTGCGGGCACCCTCCTGGACTCCTCCCACGTAACCAGGCAGGAACTTGTGAGTGATGTCAGGAACAAACATGTAGAGCACCACCTGGTGGACAGATGAGTCAGTACAGATGCTGTCATGTTGATGTCTGTGTTTTACAGTGTGAACAGATGTGTCCCCTGCTGCTGCTCACCTGGAAGAACACCCACACAGCGTAGATCTTGGCAGCAGACCAGGTGAATGAAGGAGAGCGGTCCCAGATGGTCAGCAGTGTGACATCACCGCTGTACAACTCTCTGATAGGCTGGCTGACAGAGCACTGGTACTGATCACATGCCATGATGAAGTAGAAGACGATGAAAGGAGCCAGACAGAGGAGCAGGATCACACCGCTGAGAGAGAACCAGTCCACCTCCCTGCACAGGTCACAACACAACATGCTTACTACATAGGTACAACATGCTTACTACATAGGTACAACATGCTTACTACATAGGTACAACATGCTTACTACATAGGTACAACATGCTTACTACATAGGTACAACATGCTAACTACATAGGTAGTACATGCTTACTACATAGGTAGTACATGCTTACTACATAGGTACAACATGCTTACTACATGGGTACAACATGCTTACTACATGGGTACAACATGCTTACTACATAGGTACAACATGCTTACTACATAGGTACAACATGCTTACTGGTTACATGGTCACACTATGGCAATATGGGATAAGACAAGAAAGTTTCAAGGTAACATCATGGTTACGATGTGTGTGTAAGGGTTATATTATCAGTGTTAGATAAGGTACTGACCAATCACTTCCATGTTCAGCAGTGTGTGTGTGTGTGTGTGTGTGTGTGTGATTCCAGGCTAGTGAGGAGCTACATTGTTCTGTCTCCACCTTAGTGTGTGAGGAACAGCAGAGGAGATACTGAACCTACACACCTAAACTTTAATGATCATTTACCTGAGGCCCACTTATAACCCCTGTTTGCTTTGGGCGTGATAAACACTCAGTGTTACTAGATTAATGGCACATAATCTGCTGTTTGGTGTCAGACATAGTTTGGCAGCTCATTGTGGAGTAATGAGATCCATCTTGTTTATGAGGACATGCTCAGTAAAGTAACAGACCAGGCCCTGCCCCACTGTCCAAGCTCCGCCTCCTCCTCTGGCTTCGCCTCATTGGAACTGGGCTTGACACGCCTCCTAGTGGCCTCCACGGCCACTGCAGCACTCATCTCTGGGGAGAGGGAGAGAGAGGGAGAGAGATAGAGAGAGAGAGAGAAAGAGAGAGAGATAGAGAGAAAGATAGAGAGAGAGAGGGGAGAGAGAGAGAGAGATGTTCAGGTTAGGGTTGGGTTGTTCAGCTACATTCTAACCACATGCATTTTCAGTTGAGTCACAACTGCAAAGACAGACAGTGTAAGAGGTCATATGATAATATCACGGACAGATAGTGTATTTAGTATTCTGGTAAAGACAGTTGAAGTAGCAGGACAGATACTGTATCAAAGTACATTATTTAGTATTGTTGGTAATGATGTGTGATAAGAGCTTAAAGGTACAGGAAGACTTTATATAAATGTCCCTGGGCCATGTAAACAGATGTATTTGTTCAAACACTACATCTAGCTGGTTTAACTTCAGTTCATTCATATTTCACCAACAGTCAGTTTGTGTTGTGCTTGAGGTAAAGACCCTGTCTGCCTGTCTGTCTTCCTATCTGTCTGTCTCTCTGCCTGTCTGCCTGCCTGCCTGCCTGTCTGTGTGTCTGTCTGTCTGTCTGTCTGTCTCTCTGCCTGTCTGCCTGCATGTCTGTCTGCCTGCCTGCCTGCCTGCCTGCCTGCCTGTCTGCCTGCCTGCCTGTCTGTCTGTCTGTCTGTCTGTCTGTCTGTCTGCATGTCTGTCTGTCTGCATGTCTGTCCTACAGAGAGCAGCTGCTGGAAGCACCGTCCAGGGTGAACCACTGTCCTGACTCCACCGTCAGTCCACCTTAACATCGTCCACCTTAACATCGTCCACCTTAACATCGTCCACCTTAACATCGTCCACCTTAACATCGTCCACCTTAACATCGTCCATAATAACACCAACATCATAATGTTGCAGGTGAACGTGCTTTGATCTAACTCACCTGGTCCTCGAGGAAGGATGAGCTCTTCGGATGCTCGCTGCCTCGCGCTCTTACAGATGTGGATGATATAATGTTGCTAGAAAGAGGCTCGTGAGGACAACAGCTCCGCCTATCAGGCGACTGCGTTTCAACACTCAGCCAATCACAGTGATGTACCAATAAGAAAGGCGGGGCTACACGGTGTGTTGGTCTCCTGATTGGCTGGACTGGAACTGAACCCACCAGCGCCTGATCTCATTCATGGGAGGTTGAAGAGAGTAGAAGATATATAACCTGTTATAAAACAGTGTTTCACAACCCCATAAACATCATAAAGACTTTTCTACAGATATACTCAACCCTGGTCCACTGGGACCCTGTCCTGCATGTCTTTAATATTCTCCTGATTTAAATAAATGTATCACAATTATCATAACAATCTTTTCTTTTTCTATTTTGCTTTAAAAGACTCAGTATTGTTTTGGGTCCACATGACCGAACAGCGGGGGACCAAACAGAACACAGGGGAGTCAGATATCAACAGGGAGTCAGATATCAGCACAACACCTGTCATCTTAGTAGAGTCAAGGATATTCATTCGTTACAATAGTCTCTCTGTGTGACTGACATGCTGCGGTACAGATGTGTAGTTTATTTAAGTATTTATCAGAGCTGCTTGTGTCTTTAACAGGAGGTGCTAAGCCCGCGCAGCAGGACCCGGATGAACACTGTGCGCGAGCTCACAGGGAGCAGAAACACACAGCTCGAGCTCACAGCGTGCGTCTAATGTTGCAGGAGTCACGTTCTACAACTCTCTGGTTAAACATCGACCACGGTTACTTTGTTGAATTAAAGAGTGTCTGTTCGATATGGGCAGGAAGGTTGTTGTAGCAACTTGCTCCCTGAACCAGTGGGCTTTAGACTTTGACGGGAACTTGGAGAGAATCCTCAAAAGTAAGTTTGACAGAAATGGACAGAAATAAATGTCCTTGAATCAAAACAAGCTGCGGTAAAACTGCTGCAAATTAAAAAAAAAAAAAACTTTCAAATCAATCGCAAGAACTTCATGTCATGCACAACAGACGTTGAAAAGATCGTAGTTGCTCTAGTCTAGCCCTTTGCAAGGTAACAGGCAGTAACATGATTGTGTCATGTGTTCTGCATGAACTTCATAGTTTCTCGGCATGCTCACACGCACACCTGATACACAGAGGTTCTCTTCTTACAGGTGTAGAGATCGCCAAGTCTCGCGGAGCCAGATACAGACTGGGACCAGAGTTGGAGATATGGTATTCAGTCTGTCACTCATTCATCATACTGCTTAATGCACTGCAGCATGTGGGCTCACTGACAGCAAGTCAGGAAGATGTGTTCTACATGTTCTATAAGCTGTGTCATACATGTTCCACCTGATGTCAACACGCATGACAGAACTTATGTTGGGTGTCATGTTGTCAGCATGACCTTCTGTTGCTTCATCATTCTGTATCTAACCCTCCTCTTCTTCTCTGGTCCTTGTCTCCCCCCCCTCAGTGGTTATGGCTGTGCAGATCACTTCTATGAGTCGGACACTCTGCTCCATTGTTTCCAGGCTCTCAGGAAGCTTCTGGACAGTCCTGTCACCCAGGACATCATCTGTGATGTGGGAATGTTAGTGAACTCACACCTGAAGTCCATCATACACCTGGGAACGCTTTAGAGCAATATTACATTTACATTTAGTCATTTATCAGACGCTCTTATCCAGAGCAACTTACAGCAGTACAGGGACATTCCCCCTGAGGACAGTAGGGGGAAGTGTCTTGCCCAGGGACACAACATCATGTTGACAGCCAGGTTTCCTACCTGGTACCTTCTCACTCCTAGCCTGACTCCCTAACCGTTCAGCCACATGACACCCCCATGTTGCTATTTACTATAATTTGTGTGTGTCTGTGTGTGGATGTTTTTACAGGCCTGTCATGCACCACAACGTGCGCTACAACTGCAGAGTGATCTTCCTGAACCGGTAACCTCAGCAGACCTTCATCATTCTGGTTCCTTCTGTGTTTCTCCATCATGGATGATGTTCTGATTGTGACCTGGTCTCCACAGGAAGATCCTGCTGATCCGACCCAAGATGCTGCTGGCCAACTATGGCAACAACCGAGAGTTCCGCTGGTTCTCCCCATGGAACCAGCCCAGGTGTGTCATCATGTTAACTAGGGAACCTTGTTCCACCTGCGCTGATCTTTAGTTTATCAGACCAAAATATTTGTGTCATAGGCTGATTATCTGACCCAAGTGTGTTCAGGGATGATCTGATGGTGTGTGAACCTGTCTGCACTTGAACTGGTTACTGTAGTGGAGACAGTGTCATACATGTGCTAAACATGTGTGGGATATGTATGTTCTCTGCAGGCATGTGGAGGAATACTTCCTTCCCAGAATGCTTCAGGACCTGACAGGACAGGTCAGACCTGCCTTCCATTCTTTCATCAGCATCAATATTAAGAGGATTTCCTCTGAGAGTGAATATGGGATTATATCCAATACATATAGTATATAATAATAATGGAAAAGATGGACACAAATCTAACAAATAAGTGAGTTCCTGCTGTCTGAACTATGAGACGATTGTCCTCTCGTCTGCTGTCCTCCACAGACCACAGTTCCATTTGGAGACTGTGTCCTCTCCACCCTGGACACCTGCATCGGGAGTGAGATCTGCGCTGAGCTCTGGAACCCCCGCAGGTAGACTGACACCCAGACTAACACAGCAGGAAGGTCAGAGGTCACATCTCTACAGCTGCCATGTGACTGCTGCTGTTTTCTGCCCTCAGTCCTCATGTGGACATGGGTCTGGATGGGGTGGAGATCATAACCAACTCATCAGCTAGTTATCATGAGCTGCGCAAGGCTGATAACAGGGTCAACCTGGTCAGGTCAGCCACCAGCAAGGTAACACACACACACACACACACACACCCTGGTCAGGTCAGCCACCAGCAAGGTAACACACACACACACACACACACACAGACACACACACACACACACACACACACACACTTACAGTAGAAGGCTATTCCGTTAACCAACCTAACACCTGCCACTAGATGGCAGTGTTTTATCACAAAACATGCTTCTGTCACTCTGTAGAAAGATTTGTTGACTTTTGTTGATCTTCTGATGTTTTCTGGTTGTTAGAGTGGAGGGATCTACCTGTTTGCTAACCAGAAGGGTTGTGATGGTGACCGGCTCTACTATGATGGCTGTTCCATGATCGCCATCAATGGGGATGTGGTGTCTCAAGGATCACAGTTCTCTCTGGAGGATGTGGTGAGTTGAACAGGAGCATCAAATGGTCCATCCAAATAGTTTGACTTCCCTTCTGATTGGCTGTCCATCATGGCACAGACTGAGCACACAGCCAGAATGACCCAGTTTCTGGTAAAGTAGCAGAACTGTCTCATCAGCACTTCCTCCTTTCACACAGACATCCAGTGGACTGTGACCCCTGTCTTAACACGGGTACAAGGATGAGCCCTCAGTAATGCTGTTACCTTCCATACAGATCTGTGAGGGGGCATGAAGGTGCAGAATTCCCTCCTTGGCTGGAACTGATCATGTTCAGGGTGTTTTGAGACTGTTGAAACAGGGACTCTGTCCAGGAGGAGGGGTCAGGGGGGGCTGAGGGGGGGCTGAGGGGGGGGTGAGGTGGTCTGGAGGAGGGGTCGGGGGGGGCTGGGGGGGGGGGGGGGGGGGGGGGGGGCTGAGGTGGTCTGTGTTAATGCCAGCAAGTCAAAATGTTGGCCAACAGGCATCGTATAAAGTGAAAGTAAAGGTCAGGGGTCAGTTTAGGACTTGCTTACAGCTGTATTTTGATATGTTCTCTGTGTGTGTGTGTGTGTGTGTGTGTGTGTGTGTTTATGCATGCGCATGCTGCAGGAAGTGTTGACGGCAACTCTAGACCTGGAAGATGTGCGTAGCTACAGAGGAGAGCGCTGTCATCCACACATGGTGAGACTGTCATCCTAGACTAACACTGGGTACTAGTGCTGTCATCCACACATGGTGAGACTGTCATCCTAGACTAACACTGGGTACTAGTGCTGTACTCCTGCTGAGACAGAAATGATAGTGTAGTGAAGGATTATTTGCCTACTAAGGATAAGAAACAGGTATTCCAGCTTCTCTGTCTCCTGCTGTATCTCCCTCTCCCTGTCTCTCTCCCTCTCCCTGTCTCTCTCTCTCTCTCTCTCTGTCTCTCTCTCTCTCCCTGTCTCTCTCTCTCTCTCTCTCTCCCTGTCTCTCTCTGTCTCTCTCTCTCTCCCTGTCTCTCTCTGTCTCTCTCTCTCCCTGTCTCTCTCTCTCTCCCTGTCTCTCTCTGTCTCTCTCTCTCTCCCTGTCTCTCTCTGTCTCTCTCTCCCTGTCTCTCTCTGTCTCTCTCTCTCTCCCTGTCTGTCTGTATCTCCCTCTCCCTGTCTCTCTCTGTCTCTCTCTCTCTCCCTGTCTCTCTCTGTCTCTCTCTCTCCCTGTCTCTCTCTGTCTCTCTCTCTCTCCCTGTCTGTCTCTGTATCTCCCTCTCCCTGTCTCTCTCTGTCTCTCTCTCTCCCTGTATCTCTCTGTCTCTCTCTCTCTCTCTCCCTGTCTCTCACTCTGTATCTCTCTCCCTCACGTGTCCACTTACCATAGTCATGCCACTCAGCAATGTGAAGTATGAGGAAGGGTTACTTTACCTGCTAACACCCCCCCCCTCCCCTCCATTCCTCCCCTGAGAGAGTCAGAATAGAACACATTGCTGTAGTCACATGGACTTGTGTTTAAAATCCTGCTGACACCTGCAGTCATAAAGAACATACTGTCCCCATCATGTGACATCAGAGATGACCTCATTCAGAGAGAGAAGGGCAGAAAGGGAAGGAGTCTACCTCAGGAGTCTACCTCAGGAGGCTACCTCAGGAGGCTACCTCAGGAGTCTACCTCAGGAGGCTACCTCAGGAGGCTACCTCAGGAGGCTACCTCAGGAGGCTACCTCAGGGGTCTACCTCAGGAGGCTACCTCAGGAGTCTACCTCAGGAGTCTACCTCAGGAGTCTACCTCTAGAGGCTACCTCAGGAGTCTACCTCAGGAGTCTACCTCAGGGGTCTACCTCAGGAGGCTACCTCAGGAGGCTACCTCAGGAGTCTACCTCTAGAGGCTACCTCAGGAGTCTACCTCAGGAGGCTACCTCAGGAGTCTACCTCAGGAGGCTACCTCAGGGGTCTACCTCAGGAGGCTACCTCAGGGGTCTACCTCAGGGGTCTACCTCAGGAGGCTACCTCAGGAGGCTACCTCAGGAGTCTACCTCAGGAGGCTACCTCAGGAGTCTACCTCAGGAGGCTACCTCAGGAGTCTACCTCAGGAGGCTACCTCAGGAGTCTACCTCAGGAGGCTACCTCAGGAGTCTACCTCAGGAGGCTACCTCAGGAGGCTACCTCAGGAGGCTACCTCAGGAGGCTACCTCAGGGGTTTACCTCAGTGAAACATGTCCCTCTGCTCTCTCGTGGTCAGGAGAGTGAGCCTCGACCCTGCTACAGGGTCAAAGTTGACTTCAGCCTATCCGACGGAGAGGATGTCTTTCTCCCCACCCACCAGCCAATCACGTGGCAGTTCCACACACCAGAGGAGGAGATCAGGTAGGACATCTCTGGAAGTCATCATATAAATGAAAGGTTTAAATATAGCCTGTTCATGGTTAACTTTCTCACCCCCCATCCTCCACATCCAAGCCTGGGCCCTGCCTGCTGGCTGTGGGACTACCTGCGGAGGAGTGGCCAGGTATTACCGCTCACCTGGAGAGGGATGGAAGAAGAGGGAGGGATGAACTGATGGAGGGATGAAACAGATGGGGAGATTAATCGAAAGAAAACATTCAGTTGGATTAAGGAATTAATTGATAAAAACTCCTGTAGTAACGTGGATGATTCCCCTCCTTAACCCTCCTCCCTCCTTCCCTCCCCAGGCAGGGTTCCTGTTGCCCCTCAGTGGGGGTGTAGACAGCTCATCCACAGCCTGCATTGTCTTCTCCATGTGCACCTTGGTGTGCCAGGCAGTCAGAGATGGCAGTGAGTCGACACATGAAACCTGTTACTGTGAGAGTTAGAGAGGATGTAGAGTCACCTCCCCTGCCCCCCCCCCCCCCCCCCCCCAGACAGGAAGGTTCTAGAGGATGTAGTGTCACCTCCCCTGCCCCCCCCCCCCCCAGACAGGAAGGTTCTAGAGGATGTAGAGTCACCTCCCCTGCCCCCCCCCCCCCCAGACAGGAAGGTTCTAGAGGATGTAGAGTCACCTCCCCTGCCCCCCCCCCCCCCCCAGACAGGAAGGTTCTAGAGGATGTAGAGTCACCTCCCCCCCCCTCCCCCCCAGACAGGAAGGTTCTAGAGGATGTAGAGTCACCTCCCCTGCCCCCCCCCCCCCCCCCCCCCCCCCAGACAGGAAGGTTCTAGAGGATGTAGAGTCACCTCCCCTGCCCCTCCCCCCCAGACAGGAAGGTTCTAGAGGATGTGCAGCGTGTGGTGGGGGACGGCTGCTACCATCCTCAGGACCCCAGGGAGCTGTGTGGACACATCTTCACCACGTGCTACATGGCCAGCGAAAACTCCTCCCAGGACACACGCAACAGAGCCACGGAGCTGGCCAATCAGATCGGCAGGTGAGCACAGCTGGCCAATCAGTAAAAAACAGAATTACTTGTCAAAGTTGCTAACTTTGGGCAGCCAGGACGAATCTGATCAGTCAGATCATCCCTGCCTCTTATCTCCACAGCTCTCACATGAACCTCAACATTGACATGGCTGTGAAGGGCATTCTGGGAATCTTCTCCATGGTAACCGGGAAATGGCCCCAGTTCCGGGCCAACGGAGGCAGCAGCAGAGAGAACCTGGCCCTGCAGAATGTTCAGGTGGGGTTGATTCACCTTGTTATTATGGGATGCATGACCCTGGGCTTCTTTACAGAGGGTGTAACTGATCAAACAGCTTGGTTCTGGGTGAGGCTCTGACAAGGTTCAAACATGTACAAACAAGTTAACCACAAACCAGGCACTGATGACTAAGTTTAAAAGTACGATCTGAGTTGGAAGGCTGTGTGTTAGTGTTTATCACAGTGTGTGTGTGTGTGTGTGTGTGTGTTTGTGTGTGGTTAGCGCTTCTCTACCTAAACCGTCTGACCTTTTTATCAAACCGTTCCTCTGTCCCCATGTCCCCCTCCTCGGTGTCAGGCCCGTGTCAGGATGGTTCTGGCCTACTTGTTTGCCCAGCTGAGCCTGTGGTCTCTGGGTCGACCTGGAGGGATGCTGGTTCTGGGATCAGCTAACGTGGATGAGAGGTGAGAGCTGGATGTCTGGTCCACATCAGGAACTATGTCTGGTCCACATCAGGAACCATGTCTGGTCCACATCAGGTACCATGTCTGGTCCACATCAGGAACCATGTCTGGTCCACATCAGGAACCATGTCTGGTCCACATCAGGAACCATGTCTGGTCCACATCAGGTACCATGTCTGGTCCACATCAGGTACCATGTCTGGTCCACATCAGGAACCATGTCTGGTCCACATCAGGAACCATGTCTGGTCCACATCAGGAACCATGTCTGGTCCACATCAGGAACCATGTCTGGTCCACACATTAAGAACTCACTAAACTGCAGTAGTCCTCCACCAGAATCCAGAAACTATTTCAAAGCAGTTATTACCCAGGTTCTGGTATCACTCTCCTCTCTTCATTAACCGATCTCACTCTCTTCCTCCTCTCTCTTCCTCCTCTCTCTTCCTCCTCTCTCTTCCCTACTTCTCCTCTGCAGTCTGACAGGTTACTTTACGAAGTACGACTGCTCCAGTGCAGACATCAATCCTATTGGGGGGGTCAGTAAGACTGACCTGAAGAGGTTCCTGCAGTACTGTGTGGAGCAGTTCCACCTCACATCTCTCAGGAGGTCTGGTACACCTCAACATCTGCTTTCATCTGTCTGTGTTCTCTGTGTGACATGTTAAGGTGTTGAGGTGCAACATTTAGGAGGATGATGAAGCATCTGGAGAGAGCACCAGTAGCAAGATGTAAACACTCTACCCATGGTTCATTACCCAACATTACCCATGTTTCACTGCAGCATTCTGGCTGCCCCGCCCACCGCAGAGCTGGAGCCCCTATTGGACGGACAGGTGTCGCAGACTGATGAGGTAATCAGGTGGTTGCTCTACCAAGGCTCACAGACTTGTGGGAACACTGTCCTGAGTGTGAACCTGCCTCTGTAGACTGAGACACAGACTAACACAGCAGGAAGGTCATCATCCTTCTGTCTGCAATCCTGGTGCTGCCTCCTGTGTGTTTATAATCCACAATCCTGCTTTGTGTAATTTGACCTGGCCCAACACTGTCCCCTCCCTGTCTCTCTCTGTCTCTCTCCCTGTCTCTCTCTCTGTCTCTCTCTCTGTCTCTCTCTCTGTCTCTCTCTCTGTCTCTCTCTCTGTCTCTCTCCCTGTCTCTCTCTCTGTCTCTCTCTCTGTCTCTCTCCCTGTCTCTCTCTCTCTGTCTCTCTCTCTTCCTCTTCCTCTCATCAGGCCGATATGGGGATGACCTACTCAGAGCTGTCTGTGATTGGTCGGTTGAGGAAGATTTCTAAATGTGGCCCCTACAGCATGTTCTGTAAACTCATCCACACCTGGAAAGATGCTTTCTCTCCTCTGCAGGTCTGTACTTCACTGGCTATGCAGGTGATATATGTGATAGTTATAAATTGTGCTCGTCTACGTGGTTGTATGAGGTTGATAACATTCTGAAACCATCATGTAGCGAGGGAGGTCTTACTTCAACAGCATGTACATATTTGTACCACTCAGTCATTATATCTCTATCTGTGGCTTCTGGCAGGTGGCGAACAAGGTGAAGCACTTCTTCACCATGTACTCTGTAAACAGACACAAGATGACCACAGTAACTCCGTCCTACCATGCTGAGAGTTACGGCCCTGATGACAACCGCTTTGACCTCCGACCTTTCCTCTACAACACCCGCTGGAGCTGGCAGTTCAGGTGTATCGATACCCAGGTACAGGTCCTGCTGCCCAGGTGAGGGGGAGTCAGAGGAACACAACATGGTTGTAGCTGTGTGGGTAACTGTTCTTCTCCTCAGGTGTCCCAGCTGGAAGCAGGAAACAATCATCATCTGTGAGCTGCTGTCTGGTAACAACAAGACTCAGGATCCTCCTGAAGCAGGCTGGAGACTCCTCACAGCTGCAGTCACAGCCAGGAATGTTACCTTGACTTCACACTGTCCTGTCTGCTTACAGACCATCACCACACATTCTGTTCTATTCTCTAAAGTTAGTTTTAATGTTGCTGTTGGAATATATCTTTAGTAACTAGTGTATTGCACTGTCTCATGAGCAATAGAGACGTCTCGTTTGATTTCCTCTTCCTTTGACTTTAAAATTCCTTTAAAATTCTTAATGGGATTAAAGTTAGTTTTTGAGGTCTCAACGTTTAACTGGGATGTTAAATGGTGTCTAATAATCAAAATAAAATAAAATGCAGAGTGTAAGGTGTTTCAGCTAATATATTCTTGAACATGTTTCAAAGGCAGTAGATTTTGTGATTGAATTATCTATTTTGACTGTAAAACTACCGATACCTTGATCATTAAGGACAACAGATCCCCTTTGTTCTAGATTACTTGGGTCTTCAGGCTGTTTTAGGAGATAAGGAGGACAGTTCAGAGTTGAACATGGTGCTCAGCAGGACTGCATTCCTCCATGATCAGTCTCAGGATGTCCTGGCTGGTCTGTCATCAGATGTAAACTGATCCTTTAGAGGGAGGAGTAAACTCTCTTACCTAAAAACAGATTTCCCCCCTCGGCTGTTTAGTTGCTGTCACATAAGGAACTGACTTAGAAACTGGAATATTTCTTTACGCGTTTTATATTCGTGATTAATGACACATGACTCGTGAACTGTTAACGTCAGATTCCAGTCCAAAGTTCACTTTAAAATCTTCGTAAGAAGTCGTGATCAGAAGTACAGGAAAAACCAGGCTCACTGTTTTATTTCGCTCCAGTGGAGAACTTTATGGAAGCAGATCCTCTTCTTACTGGCAGCATTAATCACAGTTCAGCTGATTACGGATCACCGGGAAATGTTAACATCGACCAGAGAATCCCGAAGACCAGACAGCTGTCTTATTCTGCTGCTGAGAACTCCTGCAGGGTAGAGGGAGGTGAGTAGACTGGAGATATGAACTAACTATAAAGAGATATGCGCAAACTACAGATATGAACACTGCGCAACCCTGAACTGTCTTCTTACTGTACCGGGTGAAACATGTTGCAGAGGAAGGCACACCTCAGTCAGAGATATACATTTAATTTCACACTGCAATGTATATAGCCTAGGCAGTCTATATGGAATTAAATGTGAATAATTGGGTTAAATATTATAATATTAAACTTGAATTAGACAGCATTTTGTGAAAACCCAAACTGCATAGACGTATGTATCTTACAAGTTCAGGTACTACATGTAGTATCTATCAATGTAGCTTCTGGATTGGATAACATGATTGGAAAGGTGGGAAACTCAAAACTAGGACTGGTCACTGAGCCAAGAAGTCATTTAGGTTTTATAGTCAGGAAGCTGTTTCCTCTGTACTGGCAGAGATAGAGGCTCTGTACACCAGTACACTGAGTCAGCTTCATCAGACTGGTAATCATTCTCTGAACTCTACTGTTTCACCAAGCACAGTATGGCAGTTATAAACAGGAAGATGGACACTCTGCCCTTAGACACACCCAGCATGACCCACACTTAGTGTGTCTGTCTGTGTCTATTGGTGGGGACAACTTGTCATCTTAAAATATTGGTGGAGACTAGTACCTAGAGTCCCCCTTTAACCTGCAACCACAACTGAACAAGTGGAAAGATCAAAACTGGAATAGAGGCAACATGGAAACATCATGTGACCCTGCATCATTCCAAATGTAACCTTCTGACTAAATGTTAAACTTCTGAAGCAGATATGAGATCAGACACCAGAGATCAACCTAAACCATCAGAGACTATGTTTAATACTGGGTAATTACATAGCATATATAACTAAGGTAACATAACTGTAGGATACCTATAATCTTTATGACAACAATATGGTAAATAAAACTAGGGTGTTTATAACTATGTGCAGAATAGATCTATACTTCCTGTTGGGCCCTCTGCAGGCAGGACCAGATCTGGAACCACACACTACACAGCAGTGTGAACTTAGAGTGTTTATGATAATGAGTTAGGGGTCAAACATGCCAGAGTCTCTCCTGTGGTCTCTCTTGTTGTCCTATTGTCTCTCCTGTTGTCCTGTTGTCTCTCCTGTTGTCCTGTTGTCTCTCCTGTTGTCCTGTTGTCTCTCCTGTTGTCCTGTTGTCTCTCTTGTTGTCTCTCCTGTTGTATCTCCTGGTGTGTCTCCTGTTGTCTCTCCTGTTGTCCTGTTGTCTCTCCTGTTGTCTCTCCTGTTGTCTCTCCTGTTGTCTCTCCTGGTGTGTCTCCTGTTGTCTCTCCTGTTGTCCTGTTGTCTCTCCTGTTGTCTCTCCTGTTGTCTCTCCTGGTGTGTCTCCTGTTGTCTCTCCTGTTGTCTCTCCTGTTGTCCTGTTGTCTCTCCTGTTGTCCTGTTGTCTCTCCTGTTGTCTCTCCTGTTGTCTCTCCTGTTGTCTCTCCTGTTGTCTCTCCTGTTGTCTCTCCTGTTGTCCTGTTGTCTCTTCTGTTGTCCTGTTTTCTCTCCTGGTGTCTCTCCTGTGTGTCTCTTCTGTGGTCTCACCTGTGGTCTCTCTCCTCCCCTCTCTCCTCCCCTCTCTCCTCCCCTCTCTCCTCCCCTCCACAGTTGAAGAGGCCCTGTATGTGCAGCAGGCTGTGGTGTTCATTGAAGATGCCATCCAGGTGAGTGTGTTTCCTGACCTGCCATGTTTGAGGACGTCCAGGTGTGTCTACCTGTGTGATCCAGGAAGAGACACAGCAGAGGGGAAGTTAGAGCTGTGAGGAGCACAGGTGCACTCTGGGACTACGGAGCTGACGTTCTGATCACACTTGCACTGAAGCTTTTTCTTTGTGTTTGTTTATTCTGCAGTATCGCTCTATCAACCACAGAGTGGATGCCAGCTCTCTGCAGCTGTACAGATGGTACTACTCCAGACTGTGCCAGTGGTGAGCCTCAACACACCTGCACACACACACACACACACACATCTTTAGTTGTTGTTAACTGATCAGTGGTTTAAGGCGATACTTCTTCATGAGTAAGTGGAGTGATCAGTACCTCGTAGAAACCATGGTTACTGATGTGAGTCAGTTAGAGGCAGGCTTCTCTCTGGATGATCCCCCCACTAGGCTGTGACTGATGTCAGCTTCCTGTGTGGTCGAGCTCAGAGCCGTCTAACCTCCCCTGCCTCATAACACCCTGCCTCTCTGCTCAAACTAGCCTCCCCTGCCTCATAACACCCTGCCTCTCTGCTCAAACTAGCCTCCCCTGCCTCATAACACCCTGCCTCTCTGCTCAAACTAACCTCCCCTGCCTCATAACACCCTGCCTCTCTGCTCAAACTAGCCTCCCCTGCCTCATAACACCCTGCCTCTCTGCTCAAACTAGCCTCCCCTGCCTCATAACACCCTGCCTCTCTGCTCAAACTAGCCTCCCCTGCCTCATAACACCCTGCCTCTCTGCTCAAACTAGCCTCCCCTGCCTCATAACACCCTGCCTCTCTGCTCAAACTAGCCTCCCCTGCCTCATAACACCCTGCCTCTCTGCTCAAACTAGCCTCCCCTGCCTCATAACACCCTGCCTCTCTGCTCAAACTAGCCTCCCCTGCCTCATAACACCCTGCCTCTCTGCTCAAACTAACCTCCCCTGCCTCATAACACCCTGCCTCTCTGCTCAAACTAGCCTCCCCTGCCTCATAACACCCTGCCTCTCTGCTCAAACTAGCCTCCCCTGCCTCATAACACCCTGCCTCTCTGCTCAAACTAGCCTCCCCTGCCTCATAACACCCTGCCTCTCTGCTCAAACTAGCCTCCCCTGCCTCATAACACCCTGCCTCTCTGCTCAAACTAGCCTCCCCTGCCTCATAACACCCTGCCTCTCTGCTCAAACTAGCCTCCCCTGCCTCATAACACCCTGCCTCTCTGCTCAAACTAGCCTCCCCTGCCTCATAACACCCTGCCTCTCTGCTCAAGCTAGCCTCCCCTGCCTCATAACACCCTGCCTCTCTGCTCAAACTAGCCTCCCCTGCCTCATAACACCCTGCCTCTCTGCTCAAGCTAGCCTCCCCTGCCTCATAACACCCTGCCTCTCTGCTCAAACTAGCCTCCCCTGCCTCATAACACCCTGCCTCTCTGCTCAAACTAGCCTCCCCTGCCTCATAACACCCTGCCTCTCTGCTCAAACTAGCCTCCCCTGCCTCATAACACCCTGCCTCTCTGCTCAAACTAGCCTCCCCTGCCTCATAACACCCTGCCTCTCTGCTCAAACTAGCCTCCCCTGCCTCATAACACCCTGCCTCTCTGCTCAAGCTAGCCTCCCCTGCCTCATAACACCCTGCCTCTCTGCTCAAACTAGCCTCCCCTGCCTCATAACACCCTGCCTCTCTGCTCAAGCTAGCCTTCCCTGCCTCATAACACCCTGCCTCTCTGCTCAAACTAGCCTCCCCTGCCTCATAACACCCTGCCTCTCTGCTCAAACTAGCCTCCCCTGCCTCATAACACCCTGCCTCTCTGCTCAAACTAGCCTCCCCTGCCTCATAACACCCTGCCTCTCTGCTCAAACTAGCCTCCCCTGCCTCATAACACCCTGCCTCTCTGCTCAAACTAGCCTCCCCTGCCTCATAACACCCTGCCTCTCTGCTCAAACTAGCCTCCCCTGCCTCATAACACCCTGCCTCTCTGCTCAAACTAGCCTCCCCTGCCTCATAACACCCTGCCTCTCTGCTCAAGCTAGCCTCCCCTGCCTCATAACACCCTGCCTCTCTGCTCAACTAGCCTCCCCTGCCTCATAACACCCTGCCTCTCTGCTCAACTAGCCTCCCCTGCCTCATAACACCCTGCCTCTCTGCTCAAACTAGCCTCCCCTGCCTCATAACACCCTGCCTCTCTGCTCAGAGACTCTCCAGTAATGACTGTCGAGGCGTCTCACCTCAGCACTCATGCAACACGTAACTGTGGTTTCCTACACACAGACAGGAAGAGACAGACATGTTCACAGTTTAGAACAATCTGTTGGTCCCCATATGGTGACTTGCCAGTGTTGTTGTTGTTTTCTTGCTTTATGTTCACAATCGTTGTGTTATGCCTTTACAGTTCTTCTCTTGGCAGTTATTGGTTCTCATGATGTATGATTCTCGATCTAAAAAACCCACTGTGTTCAGGGTCTATCACGTTGCTATGCTCAATGACTGATGCTCTTTGTAAAAGACTCTGTAAGTCGCTTTGGATAAAAGCGTCTGCTAAATGAATAAATGTAAATGTTCAGGCTCAGTATGATGATGTACTCATGTTCAGGATCAGTGTGATGATGTACTTATGTTCAGGCTCAGTATGATGATGTACTCATGTTCAGGCTCAGTATGATGATGTACTCATGTTCAGGATCAGTGTGATGATGTACTTATGTTCAGGATCAGTGTGATGATGTACTCATGTTCAGGATCAGTGTGATGATGTACTCATGTTCAGGCTCAGTGTGATGATGTCATGATTTCCTTCTTCCCTCTCTCCTCCAGGGGTCTGGGCGTGGCCATCGCTGTGATCCTGGTCCTGGCGTTCATAGAGCGCCCCTCCTCTCTGTCTTTATCTTCTGACCCCCGCTTCCGACTTCCTCCCTGGGAGCCTCCATGTGGTCTGACAGAGGGCATCGAGATGGTCTGCTTCATTATCTTCACCTTTGACCTCACCATCAAGGTAACTGACCTGACTCATCTGAACCCAGCTGAAGCCTGAACCTTTTATCTGACTGATCTGTGAAACTCTGACCTGTTCTCCATCCAGAGCTATCTGATTGGCTGGGAGGAGTTCCGGAAGAACAAGTGGCTTATCGGCTACATTTTGGTCATCACAGCATCTGCAATTGATTGGATTGTGTCTCTGAGCTTGATCTGTGATGAGGTATGATGACAGATCCAGCTTGATGTTATGACTTGATCTGTGATGAGGTATGATGACAGATCCAGCTTGATGTTATGACTTGATCTGTGATGAGGTATGATGACAGATCCAGCTTGATGTTATGACTTGATCTGTGATGAGGTATGATGACAGATCCAGCTTGATGTTATGACTTGAATATATCCTGCTGTTCTACAAAAAAAATGATTGTGTGTGTGTGTGTAAAAACAGTGTTCAGTGTTTTAGCGTCGCTGCTCTTGTTTTCTTCTCAGAGTTTGAGAGTGAGGAGGCTGATTCGTCCCTTCTTCCTCCTACAAAACTCCTCCCTGATGAAGAAGACCTTGAAGTGCATCAAGAGAACACTGCCAGAAATAGCCAGGTACCCAGGGCACCTACAACACACCTGTTCTAGAATGCAAATACACACAGAACCTATTACATAGCTGTCCTAACCTGATAACAAGATGCACATCTCATCTATAATACACACCAGTGTATCACAAACTTTGTGTCACTGTGAATCAGTATTATTTTTGTGAATGTTAATAACTGAAATCTTTGTGTGTCCATCCTGACAGTGTGATCTTCCTCCTGGCCCTCCACCTCTGTCTGTTCACCATGATCGGCATGCTGCTGTTTGCCAGAAGAGACGTAAGAGAAGAAAATACTTGATTTGTCCCCCAGTGGGGAATTTACAGAAATTGAAAAACCCACTTGTGGGTGTGTGTGTGTGTGTGTGTCTGTGTGTGTGTGTATTATTACTAGACCCAAGTTACTCTTCTCATGATTTTGTGAGTTTTAAGCTGAGATCACCACCTAGTGATATACATGTGTCATTGCACCTCTGTACACTGTGTGTGTGTGTGTGTGTGTGTGTGAGTGTGTGTGTGTGACTCCTGTTATGTCATGAGCAGAACCCAGAGGAAAATGGAGAGTGGGAGACGTACTTCAAAGACCTGCCTACCTCTCTGTCCTCTCTGTTAGTCCTCCTCACCACCGCCAACAACCCTGATGGTACCTGACATTATACTGTTCTGCACTGCACTACCACACCATACTGTACCATACTGTACCATACTGTACTATACTGTACCATACTGTACCATACTGTACTATACTGTACCATACTGTACCATACTGTACCATACTGTACTATACTGTACCATACTGTACCATACTGTACCATACTGTACTATACCAACACCCTACCATTCTGTACCATACTGTACTATACTGTACCATACTGTACTATACCAACACCCTACCATACTGTACCATACTGTACCATACCAACACCCTACCATACTGTACCATTCTGTACCATACTGTACTATACTGTACTATACTGTACCATACTGTACCATACTGTAGTATACCAACACCCTACCATTCTGTACCATACTGTACTATACTGTACCATACTGTACTATACCAACACCCTACCATACTGTACCATACTGTACCATACCAACACCCTACCATACTGTACCATTCTGTACCATACTGTACTATACTGTACCATACTGTACCATACTGTACTATACCAACACCCTACCATTCTGTACCATACTGTACTATACTGTACTATACTGTACTATACCAACACCCTACCATACTATACTACACCATATTATACTGTACTATACTGTACTTTACCAACACCCTACCATACTATACTATACCATATCATACTGTACTATACCAACACCCTACCATTCTGTACCATACTGTACTATACTGTACTATACTGTACTATACCAACACCCTACCATACTATACTACACCATATTATACTGTACTATACTGTACTATACCAACACCCTACCATACTATACTATACCATATCATTCTGTAATATACCAACACCCTACCATTCTGTACCATACTGTACTATACTGTACCATACTGTACTATACTGTACTATACCAACACCCTACCATACTATACTATACCATATCATACTGTACTATACCAACACCCTACCATTCTGTACCATACTGTACCATACTGTACTATACTGTACTATACTGTACTATACCAACACCCTACCCTACCATACTAAACTATACCCATATTTTACAGTTTATTTGATTGTTCTGTGTTTTATATACAATCTACACTCTGTGCTGCACAATACTATTGCTTTAACCTTTTGTTTAAACTTGTGTTTCCTTTTGTGTTGCAGTGATGATTCCAGCTTACTCTCTAAACCGAGGATACTCCATCTTCTTCATCCTCTTCAGTGGATTTGGTGAGGGCAGTGTGGGAATGTGGATGAACTTTGTGAGTGAATGTGTGGGGGTGTTTGTGTGAGTATGTGAGGGCGGAGCTAATGGTTAGAAGTTCATTCATTGGTTGGTTTGACTGTCAGGTGATCTCTTATCTTCATCTGTCCCCGCCCTCTCAGGAACTTACTTCCTAATGAACTTACTGACGGCTATCATCTACAACCAGTTCAGAGGATACCTGCGGGTGAGTGTTACACCAGGTCACCTCCAGGGCTGTGTTCCATACCTAGTGGTAGCTCCCTAGTCCTCCAGGGCTGTGTTCCATACCTAGTGGTAGCTCCCTAGTCCTCCAGGGCTGTGTTCCATACCTAGTGGTAGCTCCCTAGTCCTCCAGGGCTGTGTTCCATACCTGATCGTTCATTAGGAGTTAGTATGATTTACACCCTGAGTTATTCAGTAGTAGGATGTCCTGTCCTCCTGTCCTGTCCTGATGTCCTGTCCTCCTGTCCTGTCCTGATGTCCTGTCCTCCTGTCCTGATGTCCTGTCCTGTGGTCAGATGTCTGTCCAGACGTCCATCCTCAGGAGGAGGCTGGGAATCAGGGCTGCCTTCTCCGTGCTCAGCATGCGGAGCTGTGGAGAGGACGCCACACACAGCCGTGAACACATGTAAGACTGGAGCACACACACACACATGTCCATACACACACACACATGTCCATACACACACACACGTCCACACGTAAGACTGGAGTACACACACACACACACACACACACACACACACATGTCCATACACACGTACACACATAAGACTGGAGCACACACAACCTCACCAAGCGTGTGTGTGTGGTTCCAGAGAGCGTGTGAGGGTGGAGGCGGTGCTGCAGGTCATGTCCAGGGTCCAGATGAAAGACTATTACAAACAAGCCATCATCAGGGTGAGGAGCAGCTTCTGACCTCTGACCTCTGACCTCTCCTCATGAACATTCCTTAACCTTCCTCTTCAACAGGAAGTAAAGCGGCACTCTGATGGTTTCCTCCAATGGGAAGCATTCAGGAAGTTGTTTGATGAACTTGACAAGGACCGTATCAAAGAGGTGGGTGTGACCTCGCCCACCAGGGGGAGATTCCTCCAATCATCTGTTGGTTCAGTCTATTCACCTGTGTGTGTGTGTGTGTGTGTGGTGTGTGTGTTGTGTGTGTGTTGTGTGTGTGGTGTGTGTGGTGTGTGGTGTGTGTGTGGTGTGTGTGTGTGTGTGTGTGTGTGTGGTGTGTGGTGTGTGTGTGTGTGTGTGTGTGTGTGTGTGTGTGTGTGTGTGTGTGTGTGTGCAGCACCCAGCCATGCCCCAGTATTCCAGCTCGTGGATTCAGCTGCTCCAGAAGGTGTTCAGTCATCATTACATCACTGTGTTGGGCAATGCTGTGGCCCTCGCCAACGTCCTCTGCATCTGTGTATGTATGAACATCCACCCCCCTCACACACACACACACACACACACACACACACACACACACACACACACACACACACACACACACACCCCTCACACACACACACACACACACACACACACACACCCCTCACACACACACACACACACACACACACACACACACACACACACACACACACACACACACACACACACACACACACACACACACACACACACACACACACACCCCTCACACACACACACACACACACACACACACCCCTCACACACACACACACACACACACACACACACACACACACACACACCCCTCACACACACACACACACACACACACAAACACACACACAGAGCGCTACTCCTAAACTGAAGCTTTGCTCCTCGTATGTTCATCTAGTCCATCCTGGTTCTGAATTCAGAGAAGTCCATCTCAGAGAGAGACGACTACTACATGGAGGTTAGCAATGACCATCTCCTGTCCTGGTATCTGGTGGGCGGCAATCTTGTGTTGTCACGTGACCTTATGCTGTCGTGTGCCTCCAGGTGATCAACTGTGTCTTCATCTTGTACTACCTGCTGGAGATCAGTATGAAGATCCTGGCTCTGGGCTGGAGAGGGTACATCTCATACAGGAACAACATCTTTGATGCTTTCCTGACCATCCTTCTGCTGGTACAAACACACCTTTTCTATGTAGTCATCTAGCTAACGCTCTCATCCAGAGAGACATGTGCTTGAAGTAGGGTGAAGTGCCTTGCCCAAGGACACAACGTCATGTTGACACAGCCAGGGTTCAAACCGGGTAGCTTTTGATCACTAGGCTGACTCCCTAACCGACTACACCACATAACTCCACCTCCATCTGACAGTCACCTCAAAGGGTTCATAATATCACTGCTTCCCAAGACCAGGCCACTTTCAACATTAAATTGCATAAAAAGTTAATCAGCAACAATAGAATATTTCTTGGATGATATTAGAGATATTAGAGAGATTGATCTATAATGAGACACTAGGTTGGATTGTCACACTGACAGTGTGTTTGTTTTATCCTCCAGGGCCTCCAGGTTGCCATCTTTGCCACCTACAGACTTCCTTATCCTAAATGGTTGGTGTCTGTGACCATGTACCTCGTTCACTTCCATGGAAACCTAATATTCTTTTAATTATCGATCCATCTGATTAGTGGCTATAATTAATGACTGTGTGTATGTGTGTATTTCTGTGTGTGTGTGTGTGTGTATTTCTGTGTGTGTGTGTGTATTTCTGTGTGTGTATTTGTGTGTGTGTGTGTGTGTATTTCTGTGTGTGTGTGTATTTCTGTGTGTGTGTGTGTGTGTATTTCTGTGTGTGTGTGTGTGTGTGTATTTCTGTGTGTATTTCTGTGTGTGTATTTCTGTGTGTATTTCTGTGTGTGTGTGTGTATTTCTGTGTGTGTGTGTGTGTATTTCTGTGTGTGTATTTCTGTGTGTATTTCTGTGTGTGTGTGTGTGTGTATTTCTGTGTGTGTGTGTTTATATTTCTGTGTGTGTATTTCTGTGTGTGTGTGTGTATTTCTGTGTGTGTGTGTGTGTGTATTTCTGTGTGTGTGTGTGTGTGTATTTCTGCGTGTGTGTGTGTGTGTATTTCTGTGTGTGTGTGTGTGTATTTCTGTGTGTGTGTGTATTTCTGTGTGTGTGTGTGTGTATTTCTGTGTGTGTATTTCTGTGTGTATTTCTGTGTGTGTATTTCTGTGTGTATTTCTGTGTGTGTGTGTATTTCTGTGTGTGTGTATTTCTGTGTGTATTTCTGTGTGTGTGTGTGTGTATTTCTGTGTGTGTGTGTGTGTATTTCTGTGTGTGTATTTCTGTGTGTGTATTTCTGTGTGTATTTCTGTGTGTGTGTGTCTATTTCTGTGTGTGTGTGTGTGTGTATTTCTGTGTGTGTGTGTATTTCTGTGTGTGTATTTCTGTGTGTATTTCTGTGTGTGTATTTCTGTGTGTATTTCTGTGTGTGTGTGTCTATTTCTGTGTGTGTGTGTGTGTATTTCTGTGTGTGTGTGTGTATTTCTGTGTGTGTGTGTGTGTATTTCTGTGTGTGTCTAGGAACCCTGAGTCTCGGGGCTTGATGTCTCTGTGGGAGATGGTCCGCCTGGTTAACCTCCTCATCGTGGTCCGTTTCCTGCGCATCATACCTGACATCAAGGTGAGTTTCAGCTGCACCTGAGCTCAGCAGAGTCTCTACATGGACCACAGCTGAATCATCTCTCAGTCATGTTGTCTGAAGGCTGATCTGCTGCTCTGGTTGTGGTTCAGCTCATGGCTCTGGTCGCCAGCACCTTGGTGGACCTGGTGAAGAACCTGCGGGCGTTTGCTGGCATCTTAGTGGTGAGTGGAAAAACATCACATTTACATGAAGTCATTTATCAGACGCTCTTATCCAGAGAGACTTACAGCAAGTACAGGGACATTCCCCTCTGAGGACAGTAGGGTGAAGTGACTTGCCCAAGGACACAATGTCATGTTGGCACAGGGACCAGGGAACCAGGGATCTTCTGATTACTAACCTGGCACCTTAACTGACTGTGCCACGTGACTGCCAATCAGTACCCTGTCCCTCCTGTAGGTGGTGTCCTATCCTATCTACAGGACCATGTCCTTTTCAAGATGGTGTTCTAAGCTTGCTGAAGGTACAATACCTTGTCCCTCCTCTAGGTGGTGTACTATGTGTATGCTGTTCTGGGGATCTGGCTCTTTAAAGGTGCCATCACAGCTCCAGGCCAGAAGAGGTGCTGCTCATTAAAGTCTTTGTCATTCTGTTTAATGATGTTTTATTCTGTAAGGTAATGATCTAATGGATCTGTGTTCTCAGTGACATCTCCAACTCCAGCATGGAGAATATCACCACTAACTTCACCATGGAATGTGGCACTTATGAACAGTTGGAATACTGGCCCAACAACTTTGACGACTTTGCTGTGAGTGACATCACTTCCTGTTCTTGGGCATCGTCCTGCCAGGGACTAGGAGCTGTGAGTTCTCTTACCTACTTTGCTCTTTATATGTCATTAACTCCTGTCTCTCCTCTCTCTCCCTCTCTCTCTCTCTCCTCTCTCTCTCTCTCTCCCTCTCTCTCTCTCTCTCTCTCCCTCTCTCCTCTCTCTCTCTCTCTCTCTCTCCCTCTCTCCTCTCTCTCTCCCTCCCCTTCTCTCTCCCTCTCTCTCTCTCTCCTCTCTCTCTCTCTCTCTCCCTCCCCTTCTCTCTCTCCTCTCTCTCTCTCTCTCTCCCTCTCTCTCTCTCTCCCTCCCCTTCTCTCTCTCTCTATGCTCTCTCTCTCTCTCCTCTCTCTCTCCCTCCCTCCTCAGTCCTCCATTGTTCTTCTATATAACATCATGGTGGTCAACAACTGGCAGGTCTTCATGGACGCCTACACCAGATACTCCACAGAGTAAGAACACCTAATGACACTTGACATTCACATCCATTCTTTGTTGAAGCAACAGTGTGTTTGACTATCTTGTGTATGTGTGTGTGTGTGTGTGTGTGTGTGTGTGTGTGTGTGTGTGTGTGTGCAGGTGGTCCAAGGTCTACTTTGTTTCCTGGTGGCTCACCTCGTCAGTCATGTGGGTCAACCTGTTTGTGGCTCTTATTCTTGAGGTAGGAAATCTACTGAAGCTTCATCAAGCACCCACCCCCTCCTCCTCATCTTCATTAAGCACCCACCCCCTCCTCCTCATCTTCATCAAGCACCCACCCCCTCCTCCTCATCTTCATCAAGCACCCACCCCCTCCTCCTCATCTTCATCAAGCACCCACCCCCTCCTCCTCATCTTCATCAAGCACCCACCCCCTCCTCCTCATCTTCATCAAGCACCCACCCCCTCCTCCTCATCTTCATCAAGCACCCGCCCCCTCCTCCTCATCTTCATCAAGCACCCACCCCCTCCTCCTCATCTTCATCAAGCACCCACCCCCTCCTCCTCATCTTCATCAAGCACCCACCCCCTCCTCCTCATCTTCATCAAGCACCCACCCCCTCCTCCTCATCTTCATCAAGCACCCACCCCCTCCTCCTCATCTTCATCAAGCACCCACCCCCTCCTCCTCATCTTCATCAAGCACCCACCCCCTCCTCCTCATCTTCATCAAGCACCCACCCCCTCCTCCTCATCTTCATCAAGCACCCACCCCCTCCTCCTCATCTTCATCAAGCACCCGCCCCCTCCTCCTCATCTTCATCAAGCACCCGCCCCCTCCTCCTCATCTTCATCAAGCACCCGCCCCCTCCTCCTCATCTTCATCAAGCACCCACCCCCTCCTCCTCATCTTCATCAAGCACCCACCCCCTCCTCCTCATCTTCATCAAGCACCCACCCCCTCCTCCTCATCTTCATCAAGCACCCACCCCCTCCTCCTCATCTTCATCAAGCACCCACCCCCTCCTCCTCATCTTCATCAAGCACCCACCCCCTCCTCCTCATCTTCATCAAGCACCCACCCCCTCCTCCTCATCTTCATCAAGCACCCACCCCCTCCTCCTCATCTTCATCAAGCACCCACCCCCTCCTCCTCATCTTCATCAAGCACCCACCCCCTCCTCCTCATCTTCATCAAGCACCCACCCCCTCCTCCTCATCTTCATCAAGCACCCACCCCCTCCTCCTCATCTTCATCAAGCACCCACCCCCTCCTCCTCATCTTCATCAAGCACCCACCCCCTCCTCCTCATCTTCATCAAGCACCCACCCCCTCCTCCTCATCTTCATCAAGCACCCACCCCCTCCTCCTCATCTTCATCAAGCACCCACCCCCTCCTCCTCATCTTCATCAAGCACCCACCCCCTCCTCCTCATCTTCATCAAGCACCCGCCCCCTCCTCCTCATCTTCATCAAGCACCCGCCCCCTCCTCCTCATCTTCATCAAGCACCCGCCCCCTCCTCCTCATCTTCATCAAGCACCCACCCCCTCCTCCTCATCTTCATCAAGCACCCACCCCCTCCTCCTCATCTTCATCAAGCACCCACCCCCTCCTCCTCATCTTCATCAAGCACCCACCCCCTCCTCCTCATCTTCATCAAGCACCCACCCCCTCCTCCTCATCTTCATCAAGCACCCACCCCCTCCTCCTCATCTTCATTTGTCTGCATGTTGTGTTCTTTCCTCAGAACTTCATATTCAAATGGGATCGCAGTCATTCGTGCTCTGTGACCGACGTAGAGAGGACAGGATATGAGACCACAGTCCAACTCATGTTCAAGTAGGTCCCCTCCTCTCCTCCCCTCTCCTCCCCTCTCCTCCCCTCTCCTCCCCTCCCCTCCCCTCCCCTCCCCTCCTCCCCTCTCCTCCCCTCTCCTCCCCTCTCCTCCCCTCCCCTCTCCTCCCCTCCCCTCCTCCCCTCTCCTCCCCTCTCCTCTCCTCCCCTCCCCTCTCCTCTCCTCTCCTCCCCTCTCCTCCCCTCCCCTCCCCTCTCCTCCCTTCCTCCCCTCCTCCCCTCCCCTCTCCTCTCCTCCCGTCTCCTCCCCTCTCCTCCCCTCCCCTCTCCTCCTTTCCTCCCCTCCTCCCCTCCCCTCTCCTCTCCTCTCCTCCCGTCTCCTCCCCTCCCCTCCCCTCCCCTCTCCTCCCCTCTCCTCTCCTCCCCTCTCCTCCCCTCCCCTCCCCTCTCCTCTCCTCTCCTCCCCTCCCCTCCCCTCCCCTCTCCTCTCCTCCCCTCTCCTCTCCTCCCCTCTCCTCCCCTCTCCTCTCCTCTCCTCTCCTCTTCTCCCCTCCCTTCCCCTCTCCTCCCCTCCCCTCTCCTCCCCTCCCCTCCCCTCTCCTCTCCTCTCCTCTCCTCTCCTCCCCTCCCCTCCCCTCCCCTCCCCTCCCCTCCCCTCCCCTCCCCTCCTCCCCTCCCCTCTCCTCCCCTCTCCTCTCCTCACCATGTGTATTCTTGTTTCCAGAGAGCACATCCAGGAACCCACAGAAGAAGAGCTTGTCACTCAGCTCCACCACCATCCCCACCTCCACCTCAGCTGGTGATTCTGCTTCCTGTATCCCTCTCCTTGATCACGTGTCATAGTCATGTGACTGCCCATTCATAAATACTTCAGTAGTTCTATGGCCTTTGGTAAATACTTCAGTTTGAATTTACAAGTGTTTTTATGGTGTTTAAAAAGGGAAAGGTTGGTTTGTGGTTCTCCTGCTGTCTCTGTGCTGTGGGGATTTCCAGGGGTCCGCTGCCCTGAGGGCCCCCTGCTGTCAATCATTGTTCCTGAGAAAAGATGCACTGATGGAAAGATATGAGTTCCTGATAACACTGGAATAACAACTGTAAAGGTTCATGTAGAGAGATTCTCTTTTTTTATAAAATTAAAATCTTAAAATTATTTTTGTAGTCTAAAGCACCATGATTACCGAGCCTAATGTAACCCACAAACTATCCTCCTGCTGTTGGAGGCCAAACACACTCAAACAAACACACAAACACCAACAAAAACACACCATCTGTAACAAACCCAAACACACACACCCTGTCACAGCAGAAACACACAAACACACACACTCAGTCACAACAAAAAAATACAAACACAAACACCTAATCACAACTTAAACACACACAAAAACACTTACACAGGCATTCCAGAGGTAATATACGACTCAGCACAACATGTGTTTACTTCAAACACATCAGAACAAACAAGCTCTAGAGGGACATCAAATTACTAATCCCCTCCCTCCCTCCCTCCCTCCCTCCCTCCCTCCCTCCCTCCCTCCCTCCCTCCCTCCCTCCCTCCCTCCCTCCCTCCCTCCCTCCCTCCCTCCCCTCCCTCCCTCCCCTCCCCTCCCTCCCTCCCTCCCTCCCTCCCTCCCCCATCTCTCTCCATATCTCACCCCTCCCTCCATCCCTCCCCCATCTCTCTCCATATCTCACCCCTCTCTCCATCCCTCCCCCATCTCTCTCCATATCTCACCCCTCTCTCCATCCCTCCCCCATCTCTCTCCATATCTCACCCCTCTCCATCCCCCACACTGACACAGCATTCTGTACAAACACACATTAACCTGTTTCCTGTTTGATGGATTTGCCAGCATAAGTGTGGGAGCAGAAATGTTAGTGTGCCCATACCTGTTCTCATCTGAAACACCTACACAGCAGAAACACCACCTACACACCAGAAACACCCACCTACACAGCAGAAACACCACCTACACACCAGAAACACCCACCTACACAGCAGAAACACCACCTACACACCAGAAACACCACCTACACACCAGAAACACCCACCTACACAGCAGAAACACCACCTACACACCAGAAACACCCACCTACACACCAGAAACACCACCTACACAGCAGAAACACCACCTACACAGCAGAAACACCACTTACACACCAGAAACACCACCTACACAGCAGAAACACCACCTACACAGCAGAAACACCACCTACACAGCAGAAACACCCACCTACACAGCAGAAACACCACCTACACAGCAGAAACACCACCTACACAGCACAAACACCACTTACACACCAGAAACACCACCTACACAGCAGAAACACCACCTACACAGCAGAAACACCACCTACACAGCAGAAACACCACCTAAACACCAGAAACACCCACCTACACAGCAGAAACACCACCTACACAGCAGAAACACCCACCTACACAGCAGAAACACCACCTACACAGCAGAAACACCACCTACACAGCAGAAACACCAGAAACACCCACCTACACAGCAGAAACACCACCTACACAGCAGAAACACCCACCTGCACAGCAGAAACACCCACCTACACAGCAGAAACACCCACCTACACAGCAGAAACACCCACCTACACAACAAAAACACCCACCTACACAGCAGAAACACCACCTACACACCAGAAACACCCACCTACACAGCAGAAACACCACCTACACAGCAGAAACACCAGAAACACCCCACCTACACAACAAAAACACCCACCTACACAGCAGAAACACCCACCTACACAGCAGAAACACCACCTACACAGCAGAAACACCCACCTACACAGCAGAAACACCACCTACACAACAAAAACACCCACCTACACAGCAGAAACACCACCTACACACCAGAAACACCCACCTACACATCAGAAACACCCACCTGCACAGCAGAAACAGCAGAAACACCCACCTACACAACAAAAACACCCACCTACACAGCAGAAACACCCACCTACACAGCAGAAACACCCACATACCCGAATACCCATCTGTTCTCTCTTTCCCTTTTTCTTTCTTTCCTCTGCAATTTGCTTGCTGCCTTTCCCCCTGACTCCCCACTTTCCCCCCTCTCTCTCTTTCTCCCTCCTGCCTCTCTCTCTCTCTCTCTCACTCTCTCTCATTCCTTCCTCTTTCTCTCTCTCTCCTTCTCACTCCTGCCTCTCTCTCTCTCTCACTCTCTCTCACTCCTGCCTCTCTCTCTCACTCTCACTCCTTCCTCTTTCTCTCTCACTCCTGCCTCTCTCTCACTCTCTCTCTCGCTCCTTCCTCTTTTTCCTCTCTCTCCTGCCTCTCTCTCTCACTCTCTCTCTCTCTCTCTCTCTCTCTCTCTCTCACTCCTTCCTCTTTTTCCTCTCTCTCACTCCTGCCTCTCCCTCTCACTCTCTCTCACTCTCACTCCTTCCTCTTTCTCTCCCTCTCACTCATGCCTCTCTCTCACTCTCTCTCACTCCTTCCTCTTTCTCTCTCTCTCACTCCTGCCTCTCTCTTTTCCCTCTCTCCTTCTTTCTTGTCTTGCCGCTCTCCCCTCCCCTCTGCCTCTCTTTTTCTCTCTGTCTTTCTCAGTGGAGGGTTATTAGCATACAGGTGAGAGGAGCAGGCAGTTGGGGGGAGGGGGGGGGGTCCTGTGTACAGGACAGCTCAGCAGCTGGCAGCAGCCTGGGGATGTGTGTGTGGCTGTGAGTGTGTGAATGTATGTGTGTGTTTATTAGTATTTACCGAAACATACATGAGTTTGACTGCATGTGTGTGTGGCGTGGGTAAGGGGTGTGGTGATGGCAGAAGGGTGTAAGTGTGGGTGGATGTTTTAACTACAGCTAACTACAGTCCCCCAAAAAATACCAGCAAGTGTGTGTAAGACAACAGAGTGTGTGTGTGTGTGTGATGGTTTTGTGTGTGTCTGCACTAACAGAGTGTGTGTGTGTGATGGTTTTGTGTGTGTCTGCACTAACAGAGTGTGTGTGATGGTTTTGTGTGTGTCTGCACTAACAGAGTGTGTGTGATGGTTTTGTGTGTGTCTGCACTAACAGAGTGTGTGTGTGTGATGGTTTTGTGTGTGTGTGCGCTCACCCAAGATCATTACTCCAGCCCCCCATGAGATGTCAGTATTCTACCCAGAATACCCCTGGTCAGCTTTCCAACAATGTTTCTAGTCAACTTCTAACCCTAACTTAGCACAACTGATTCTAATTGCTTAACAGTCTGGTTAGTTCCACCTGGTTGGAGCGTAAACCTACATGGGGTAGTGGTGTGGCTCGACCTTTGACCTCAGAGAATAAGGGAAAGTGTTTTGAAGGTGCCGTCGTAAAATGCACATAACACTTCTGGGATCTGGGCATGTTTAGGTGTGCAGGTTAACGTAGGCACAGTTAGCAACATCATCAGCACAAGGAAGTATTGTTTAGTGATTGTTAAATGACCCCTCTCTGATATTTAAACAACAACATATTGTTTGTTGTGCTTAATGTTTAACGTTTAGTGCTTAGTGTGTGTGAGAGAGTGAGAGAGCGAGGCAGGTTTGTACCTACTTGTGTAGAATGTGAGAGGGGTCAGTTATATGGCATCTTGAGTTTCCCTCTAATCACTCTTGAAGGAAGTGTTCCTGGATTCCCACACACTCCGGACAATAAGACCAGTATTACCCTCAGGAACCAAGCTTACTGCCCCTCCCCCTTCAGCCCTCTCCTTCCCCTCCCTCCCCCTCTTCCCTCCACAGTTCTCTTAACCAGACCAACGTAGCTACTGGTCTCACCCCTCTGTCCCCCTCTCCTCCTCCCCCATCTCTCCTTTCCTCTCCCTCTGTCTCCTCCATTCCAGTGCCTAACCTCTGCATAGTTTACCGTGATCACATCTCCTTACAAATGTAAAAGACCTTCTGAACCTGACAGACTGGAGGACCAGAAACATCTTCATGTCCATGTTGGGACCTCAGTGCTCCGTCCTTCTAAAGGCTGGATGGACTCTGTGATGTTGTGAACATGGTTTGAAAGACAAACATACGTTGTTATGATCCTTATTGAAATGAAACCTAGTGATTTTATAATTGTTCTGGCCTGTGAAGACTAAACAGTGCAGTTGAACCTCCTCCTCTCATCCTGGAGAGGAAGTGGAAATCAGCAGGAGGAGGGAAGGAGTGTATATCTATTCGTACGTGTGTGTACATGTGTGTGTACATGTGTGTGCACATGTGTGTGTTGTGTGAATCTGCTTATAAGTGTGTGCTAGTGCCATTTGATGTGTTTTGTTTGTGTTGTGTGGCTAGTTAATGCTGGTTAAGGTTGTTAGTTTATCTGCTCTCCAGTTCCGAGCCTGGAGATGTGGGAAGCTGCTAAGCTCCTTACAGGCCTCAAACCTGACAACCTCTGGGACAGAGGTCAACCTGCAGGGGTCAGGAAGGGAGGAGATGAGAGCGGGGGGGTTTAGAGGGGGGAGGGACAATACAGGGTGTCGGACATAAGACTGTAGCAGACAATGATCATGGTGATTCCCAGGAGGAGGAGAAGGAAGGAGGTGGAGAGAGAGGTGGGGGGATGAGGTGGAGGTGCAGAGGGAGGAGGGGGGAGGAGGTGGAGAGGTGGGGGGAGAGGGGTGGGGGAGAGGAGAGGGAGGTGGGGGACGGAGGTGGAGAGGGAGGTGGGGGAGGGAGGGAAAGAGATCGTAGGGAAGAGCATGAACATGACATGGAGAGATGTGGAGTGAGAGAAATGGAAGAATATGGACTGAAGATAGAGAAGGGGGGGCGATGGGGGGGGGGGGGGGGGGTTGCAGCTGTCTGGGATGTGAGGCTGGACTTCTATGATCATCCAAGCGTGAAATCAGCCCTGGACAGCTCTGCATTCACAACTCTGTGAGAAACACACATGCGCACACTCGTGCACACTCATACATATGAACACACACATTCAAGCTTTGACACAAACACTTCATATTGCTGTGTCTCTCTCCTGATCTGTCACTAACCTCCTGTATGGATCTCAGCACAGTGTTGAGTAATTCATTACAGTAAGAAAGTATCCTTTCCATGCTTACTGACACTAACTGAACCACATCCCCCCTTAGTGATCAGGGACTGACTGGACTCAGCAGCAGTGTGTGTGCTGGACTGGTGGAAGATGGGGATTTGTGAATTAGCATTCTTTTCCAAAGTTCTCTCCTGCGACTAAAGTCTTTGGTGGGGGAGGAGATGGTGAAAAGGGGTAGGAGGAAGAGGGGGGAGGGGGGGGGTGGAGCATTCTCCAAAGTTTGAGAAAGCCCCCATGTTTTTATACCCAGAACATTCCATGATTTCTACAAGTTTTGCAGGACTAATCTGCCACACAGTCTATCGTGGTGCTAGTTACAAGCCTGACCATTACTCTAACCTTAATTCTGACTATTACTCTAAACTTAATTCTGACTATTACTCTAAACTTAATTCTGACTATTACTCTAAACTTAATTCTGACTATTACTCTAAACTTAATTCTGACTATTACTCTAAACTTAATTCTGACTATTACTCTAACCCCAAAGCCCTCGATGATATAATCCGCTGAGTTCCCTCAAGCTTCTCTCTCAATACATGAGCCAATCTTGGTGGCTGGTGAGTTCAATGCCAGGAATTGTAAAGAGGGTTTATGTGGCACAAGTCTGGGCACAACAGGCACAAGCCCTGGCAGGTTGGTGCAGGATGCTGCAGTGGTCTAGGGCTCCAGGCCACCCACCCAGCGGTATGCCCCTCCACCCAGCCAGCAGTATGCCCCTCACCCAGCCAGCAGTATGCCCCTCCACCCAGCCAGCAGTATGCCCCTCCACCCACCCAGCAGTATGCCCTCCACCCACCCCAGCGGTATGCCCCTCCACCCACCCAGCAGTATGCCCCTCCACCCAGCCAGCAGTATGCCCCTCCACCCAGCCAGCAGTATGCCCCTCCACCCAGCCAGCAGTATGCCCCTCCACCCAGCCAGCAGTATGCCCCTCCACCCCTTATCTCCCTCTCACTGCGTACCCTCTCACCATCTTTGGACTGCTGACTACCACCTCTGTTTCACCTCTTAATGAGCTATGTGTGTGTGTGTATGTGTGTGTTTGTGTGTGTGTGAGCGTGTGTGTGTGCAGTCCGGATGCCGTGTGCTCTGCACTCTGTCTGGTTCACCTCTGATCAGTCGCACATGAACAACCTTTGAACCCTGACCTGAAAGCCAGGCATTCCATCCGTCAGGCTCCTCTGGTGTGTGTGTGTGTGTGTGTGTTGAGAGGTGGGGTACTGGTGTTTATTTACTGTTGGCTTCTTGCTTCTGGTGAAGCATAGCATTTCCTGTGCTGCAGGGAAGGAGGTTGTGTTTCTCTGCTTCAAAGACACACACAGTAGGTAGTGTGGTTTACCACTAACCACCACAGGTCAACTGGAACTACAGACTTCAGAGATTCATGTTTTTAGATGCTAAATCAAACCATCTTCATCATGCTGCAACAACCTTTCTGCATTACAGTGAGACAAGCTCACAAGTCACAGTACTGCCACAATGAAACAATCAGCAAAGTCCAGTCTAAAGCTCTCCTCTATCCTCACCTCTGTCTCCTCTATCCTCACCTCTCTCTCCTCTATCCTCACCTCTCTCTCCTCTATCCTCACCTCTCTCTCCTCTATCCTCACCTCTCTCTCCTCTATCCCTCACCTCTCTCTCCTCTATCCTCACCTCTCTCTCATCTATCCTCACCTCTCTCTCCTCTATCCTCACCTCTCACTCCTCTATCCTCACCTCTCTCTGCTCTACTCCTCACCTCTGTCTCCTCTATCCTCACCTCTCTATCCTCTATCCTCACCTCTCTCTCCTCACACTCTCTCTCTCCTCTATCCTCACCTCTCTCTCCCTGACCTCACCTCTTTCTTCCTGACCTCACCTCCCTCTCCTGACCTCACCTCCCTCCCCCTCTCCTTCACCTGGCCAGTCAGCTGCCTGATCTGAGCTGCTTCTCTCTGACATGTCGTCCAGCGAGGTTCTGTTCTCGTCAGCTGAGCATCTTCCCAGACTCAGAGGAGACACAGCATGTCAGGGTTAGCTTGTGTTACGGTGGCACAGACAGAACCTGCTGTGTTGAGCTTCTGATCGTCAGTCTAAAGTTCATCTGACTGCTTTCTTGTTTGTGTCTTTCCCCACCTGTCTCACTGTCTGTCTGTCTGTCCGTCTGTCTGTCCGCCTGTCTGTCTGTCTGTCCGTCTGTCTGTCCGCCTGTCTGTCTGTCTGTCTGTCTGTGTGCCTGTCTGTCTGTCTGTCTGTCTGTCTGTCTGTGTGTCTGTCTGTCTGTGTGCCTGTCTGTGTGCCTGTCTGTGTGTCTGTGTGTGTGTGTGTCTGTCTGTCTGTGTGCCTGTCTGTCTGTCTGTCTGTCTGTCTTTCTGTGTGTCTGTGTGTCTGTCTGTGTGCCTGTCTGTCTGTGTGTCTGTCTGTCCGCCTGTCTGTCTGTGTGCCTGTCTGTGTGCCTGTCTGTCTGTCTGTGTGTCTGTCTGTGTGCCTGTCTGTCTGTGTGTCTGTCTGTGTGCCTGGCTCATCCAGCCTCCTGCAGATCCAGAATGCAGACAGACAGACAGAGTGGTGGGAGTGACAGACCTTTCTAGAAGGAGAGAAAGGAGGGAGGAGGCCTTGCAGCGACACTGATGATAAGGTGGGTCTGGGGTCACTCAGGATCCAGAGCAGAGCGGGGGGGTGGGGTCAGAGGGCAGTAGTGGGGTCAGAGGGCAGTAGTGGGGTCAGAGGGCAGTAGTGGGGTCAGAGGGCAGTACTGTACGTACAGGAGACAACAGGATGATAATCTGACCCTTCAGACAGAAAAGAGGCTCAATCCATCAAGCACAACTGAACCTCAAAGCCTGGAAACCTTCTGAAGAGCTTCCCGCTCAAACCACCCCGAGCTGATCCAGGAGCGACTCGGTGATCCAGGATAGGACGATCAATAACTGCAATGAATGAAACCAATTATCCAGATTATTGTAGGGACGGGGGGGGGGGGACATGTGCTGATTGTTAAATCGATGGCGGGAACTCAGATCTTCTGGTCGTTGAGGTAAATGATGCTTCAGATCAATACTGAGAGAAGCTTGACAGAACAACATGCTCTTCCAACACTCTTCCCCTCCTGTCATCTGAAACGTCTGTTTTCATGACTGAAACACATGAAAGTGGCATTTCATTTAGGAAGAGGGACAGGGGGGCCTGGACAGGGGGGGCCTGGACAGGGGGGGGCCTGGACAGGGGGGGCCTGGACAGGAGGGCCTGGACAAGGGGGGCCTGGACAGGGGGGGCCTGGACAGGGGGGGGCCTGGACAGGGGGGGCCTGGACAGGGGGGGCTAGACGGGGGGGCCTGGACAAGGGGGGCCTGGACAGGGGGGCCTGGACAAGGGGGGCCTGGACAGGGGGGCCTGGACAGGGGGGGGCTGGACAGGGGGGGGCCTGGACAGGGGGGGGCCTGGACAGGGGGGGGCCTGGACAGGGGGGGCCTGGACAGGAGGGCCTGGACAAGGGGGGCCTGGACAGGGGGGGCCTGGACAGGGGGGGGCCTGGACAGGGGGGGCCTGGACAGGGGGGGCCTGGACAGGGGGGCCTGGACAGGGGGGCCTGGACAGGGGGGGGGCCTGGACAGGGGGGGCTCTACAGGGGCCTGAGGGAACTTCTGTGTCCAGTAAGGTAACCGTGACGACAGCAAACTCAGCAGTGAAACAGAAGCTTTAGGCCTCCCAGGGAAGCCATTTTGATAGAGCACTGGGACCAAGCAATAATGTGAGCTGTGGGACACATACACACACATGTACATACACACACATCCACACATGTACACACACACACATACACACATGTACATACACACATGTACGTACACACACATACACACACATACACACACATAAACACACATGTACATGCACACCGAGACTGCAAGTGTTGTGTGGAGAGTGTAGGATGTGATCCAGTGGAGACAGAAAGAGAGAGAGAGGTAGAGGAGGAGAGGAAAGAGGGAGAGAGGTAGAGGAGGAGAGGAAAGAGGGAGAGAGGTAGAGGAGGAGAGGAAAGAGGGAGAGAGGTAGAGGAGGAGAGGAAAGGGGGAGAGAGGTAGAGGAGGAGAGGAAAGAGGGAGAGAGGTAGAGGAGGAGAGGAAAGAGGGAGAGAGGTAGAGGAGGAGAGGAAAGAGGGAGAGAGGTAGTGGAGGAGAGGAAAGGGCGAGAGAGGTAGAGGAGGAGAGGAAAGGGGGAGAGAGGTAGTGGAGGAGAGGAAAGAGGGAGAGAGGTAGTGGAGGAGAGGAAAGGGCGAGAGAGGTAGAGGAGGAGAGGAAAGGGGGAGAGAGGTAGAGGAGGAGAGGAAAGGGGGAGAGAGGTAGAGGAGGAGAGGAAAGGGGGAGAGAGGTAGTGGAGGAGAGGAAAGGGGGAGAGAGGTAGAGGAGGAGAGGAAAGGGGGAGAGAGGGAAAACAAAAGGAAATTGAGAGAGGAGGAGAGAAAGGAGAGAGGGTGAGAAGTAAAAGACAAGGGTTCCCAAACCCCCCCACTCTGCTTATTAAATGTCTGGGGGGGCATGTCTGTCTGTACCCCACACCCCCCCACACACCCCCCACACCCCCCACACCCCTCAGACCTCCAGGATATCAGAAGATTAATTGTGACAGCCAAAAATAACAACAGGCCCGTTTCCACGGAGACAGGGGCCCTCAGAGTGCACACTTAGGAAATCAAGGTTTTCTTTTTTTCAATTTTCCTGAAAATGATTCATGTTGATGCCATTGGTGTGAGGAAGAGGGGGAGGGATGAAGAGGATGGTGTGTTGAGGTGGGAACATAAAATGTGGAACAGCTTTAAAATAGGAGGACTGAGGTAGCATATGCTTATAGAGGTGTGTGTGTGTGTGGGGGAGGGGGGGGGCGTTCATAGGCTGCTACTGGTTGTGCAGGTCAAAGGTCAGGAGTCAGGGTTGAAGCCTGGGGCGACTCTGCTGTAGATACCTGAGAACAGGAAACAGGCAGGACTGCAGGCGTGAGAGAACACAGAGGAACACTGAGGAACACTGAGGAACACAGAGAGGAACACAGAGAGGAACACAGAGAGGAACACAGAGGAACACTGAGGAACACTGAGGAACACAGAGAGGAACACTGAGGAACACTGAGGAACACAGAGAGGAACACAGAGAGGAACACTGAGGAACACAGAGGAACACAGAGAGGAACACAGAGGAACACAGAGAGGAACACTGAGGAACACAGAGAGGAACAGAGAGGAACACTGAGGAACAGAGAGGAACACAGAGAGGAACACTGAGGAACAGAGAGGAACACTGAGGAACAGAGAGGAACAGAGAGGAACACAGCCATGTTGCTGCTGTGCTAATCCAGCCACAGTTCTGTTTCTGCACTGTTCACTGCAGACAACCAATCAGAGAGCAGTGCCAGGTTAGAGGCTGTCCTGTGGGTCCATCAGGTGTGTGATGACTCTCCTAGTGGGGGTGTGACTCTCCTAGTGGGGGTGTGACTGTCCTAGTGGGGTGTGACTGTCCTAGTGGGGGTGTGACTGTCCTAGTGGGGGTGTGACTGTCCTAGTGGGGTGTGACTGTCCTAGTGGGGGTGTGACTGTTCTAATGGAGCAGCCTCTTCCAAGAGGCCCCAGTCTGCTGTCTCTCTGTATGTAAATATCCCAGGGTGGAGGCCCCCCAGCGGTCCCCCAGTGGCCCCCCCCAGCGGCCCCCCAGTGGCCCCCCAGTGCCCCCCCCCAGCGGCCCCCCCAGCGGCCCCCCCAGCACCCCCCCCCCAGCGGCCCCCCCAGCAGCCCCTCAGCACCCCCCCAGCGGCCCCCCAGCACCCCCCCCAGCGGCCCCCCCAGCGGCCCCCCAGCACCCTCCCCAGCGGCCCCCCCAGCACCCCCCCCAGCGGCCCCCCAGCACCCTCCCCAGCGGCCCCCCCAGCACCCCCCCCCAGCGGCCCCCCAGCACCCCCCCCAGCGGCCCCCCAGCGGCCCCCCCAGCACCCCCCCCAGCGGCCCCCCAGCACCCCCCCCAGCGGCCCCTCAGCGGCCCCCCCAGCACCCCCCCAGCACCCCCCCCAGTGGCCCCCCCCAGCGGCCTCCCAGCCTCCCTTTTGTAGGGCTGGTGTCTGCAGGGTTCTGATGGCCCCCACACAAAGACAACAAAGGAACAGATATGCAGCCCTTTCAGTTTTTGGAGGAGTCTTGAAATGGCCGTCCATCCACTGCAACTCTGCACCATAGAACCTTAAAGCACTGGTAGTTAATGAATGAATGAATGAAAGAACGGTCCGAAAAATGAACATTTGAATGGGGCTGGAGTTTGTGACCTGTGACCTTTACCTGAAGAAAGGAGGATATAAGCCATGTGACTCTGCCCAAGGACAGCAGGGTTGGTCTCAACCAGAAAGCGGTTGATGAGGGCACAAAACTGATGAGTCATATTTGAAGCCTTTTGGTAAACAGAACACACATTAGGACTTGTCTGTGGTCGGTCATGTTCCAGTACTTTTCCACGCTCCTGCTAAAGTGAAACTATAGAGGATTTATCAGGAAACAGCAGAGCCTTGAATGTCCCATGCAAACCCAGGCAAATGAGGACACAGATCCATGCTGATAAACATACTTTAACGCTTAATTACTGTCTTCAGCCCTTCATTCCAACACCCCCTCACCCCCTCCCTCTCTCTAACAGGCTTCTCTCTCTCTCTAGTATTAAACTTACATTTCCACTCCTCCCTCTTTCCACCTCCTTGCTCCCTCTCTCTGTTCTCTCTCTTTCTGTCCTTCTCTTCCTTCTCTATTGTTCCACCATGTGTGTTGGTGGATTTGACACTGGTTTTAGTTTTGAACATTAAACTACGAAGAAATCAGTCAGTCTTGAGGGTTTCAAGAATCTTCTCTAAGATTCTGCCTCAATCCCAGGGTTCTCTCTGTCATGGCTGCTCCTCCCACCCTGACCATGTCACACACACACACACACACACACACTATCACCCCCACCCACTGGGGCCACAAGTGTCAGGTCAAGCATGGTGCAGGACACACACACACACACACACACACAGACACACACAGAGGACCCCAGCTTGCTCCCTGTACAGTTCACTGAACAGGACAATAGCTCTATCCATCTTCTCCCTCCTCTTTGTGGAACTGACCACAGAGTAGAATGAAGAGTCTTTCACAGAGAAACCTTCTCTGTCTGTCTTCTTCATCATCATCAGTTCTCAAGAGGAGAGAGGGTGGGGCTGCAGGGTGGATCCAGAGAACTGAGATCCGCCCAGACGGTTTGTCTGATAACCGACCCCACAGTAGCATTAAAAAGATGACAACAAATTTGTAGAGAAAAGAAAATGGAAAGGTAACTTCTCACATGACTGTTTCAGAATACCACAGACATGTTTAGGGGACAATATATCAACCATACATAGAAGCATATACACACATACATTCCTGTTTGTAATGTAAGTGTGGCCGTTGCCCAATTTGACCCCGGAGTCTCCAAACCGTGTGGCCCCAGAGAGCAGGCGCTGCCAGCAGACACAGGCTGCATTGGAACAGGCGTCTACATGACAAAAGCATGGAGATGGTGAGTATGAATTAACATAGGTCATTGTGACACACACACACACACACACACAGGCTCACACACACACACACACACCCACTGGTCAATTATGTATTGGGTGGGAGCTAAGGCTAATGTATGTTGATGGGATAGAAAGAGAGAGACAGGAAGAGCCAGAGACTCTGGAGAAGTCTTTTGTAGTCGTTCACCAGATCTTGGAGTGGAACCCATGTGCTGCTCCATGGCTGCAGTAGGACAACTTTAAAAGAGAACACTGTCTCTTTAAGAACCACCCAGACTCTGCTCCCTTCCTGTTCTGGGTACCGTAACAAAGGAAGTAGAGGGTCAGTCCAAAAGTCACATGTTCTGCCTGCCTTTGTTCTGTAGAGGTGTTCTGCTGCACGGCCTTCTGGGAGGCTCAGACATGGAGCCTTCAGACCTTCATCACTATAGACATGTCTATGTTCTTCATCACCCTCTGAAGGAGGAAGACAATGACAGAATACATCCTCAGGAATGTTACAACACAGTCATGGTTTAGTATGTTGTAGTATGTTTAGCAGTAACACCAGGTTTACTAACAGGAGGATATGGTTTGATAGATGTGTAATAAAAGTTTGACACTTTGCTCAGAGTCGAATATCACCTTTGATCCCATTGTTTTCATCTGAGAGGTATTAACCTTCCTCATGTGTTGACCCTGTATCAGTCTGTATTAACCTGCCTCATGTGTTGACCCTGTATCAGTCTGTATTAACCTGCCTCATGTGTTGACCCTGTATCAGTCTGTATTAACCTGCCTCATGTGTTGACCCTGTATCAGTCTGTATTAACCTGCCTCATGTGTTGACCCTGTATCAGTCTGTATTAACCTGCCTCATGTGTTGACCCTGTATCAGTCTGTATTAACCTGCCTCATGTGTTGACCCTGTATCAGTCTGTATTAACCTGGAAAGGACAGATAGAAGTGGAAGGAACACATTGCATAAGATGTGTTTGAACTCTCACTGTTAAATGGCAATGCACAGAACATTCTTCACTGGTCAATGTTTATCAAAAGTATTGTTGATAGAGATCTACAGGTGAACCATTATAACTTATTGATAATCAAGAAATTAACCCTGACTGCCCTGGAAGTGATATAATATAGTCCTATAGGATGTATATAGATTTGACTATATACTAGCAGATGACAGTATACAAGCAGATGACAGTATACTAGCAGATGACAGTATACTAGCAGATGACAGTATACTAGCAGATGACAGTATACAAGCAGATGACAGTATACTAGCAGATGACAGTATACTAGCAGATGACAGTATACTAGCAGATGACAGTATACTAGCAGATGACAGTATACTAGCAGATGACAGTATACTAGCATCTGACAGTATACTAGCAGATGACAGTATACTAGCAGATGACAGTATACAAGCAGATGACAGTATACTAGCAGATGACAGTATACTAGCAGATGACAGTATACTAGCAGATGACAGTATACTAGGTTTAGGCTCAGGTCTTCTAACAGGAGATTCTGGCTGCAGCAGTGGATTCAGCCTAAAGGCAGTTTTCTGGGTTTTACGGTAGCTGAGAGGAATCCCAGGAATGTGGAAAGCTGCAATTCATATTGAAACAAGACCAGAATGTGTGGGAATGAAAGGAAAATCGTACCTGATTACAACGTAGCTAAATTAAAGAAGCACATATACCACAAGCAAATATACAGATATAAGTCTATGTTAGATGTAGCTGTAGTCAAGATCATGAGTCTGAGATGTTAGTACAGACTGTTAGACTAAGTTCCTGAATACTGCATCAAGAGGCTTTGTGTTTCCAGCTATGCTTACTGGTGTTATTTCACAGTAGTCTACCTAAAACTAATAGAATAAGAAAAACAGTGTACATTTAACTTCTTAATACAGGTTCTATCAACCTAAAATTAGTTGAATAAAGTTGTTCTGTCAACTTAAGTTGTGTTAAGTTACATCAAGTTGTATTAAGTTACACACATTACAAGTCTTTTTCTTGATTATCTTCAGTTTTACAAACAAAAAGGTCCCTAAACTCCATTCCATCCCCTCCTCATTCTGCCTAGTAACAGCAAATCCTTCCATTGGTTTAACACTAATTTGTCTCCGCCCGCCTGTGTGTGTGTGCGTGTGCATCTTTGTGTGTGTGTCTGTGTGTGAAAGAGCGCGAGAAATACATAAAGAGAGAAAGAGAGGGAAAGAGAGAGAGAGAATGACAGCACAAAAAGAGAAGTGTGGGGGGATGTGAGGGGTCTCTCCCCAGATCTGTCCTAACTTTGCTGGGCAGGTTCCTCATATTGCAGATGCTCCTCTGGACAGGATTCCTGCTGTTGCATCAGACTCAGCAAGCATGGCAGCTAAATGAAATCTATTGTTACCAAACCAAAGCCTCAAACTCTCCTTTGTTTTAACCTGAATCACTCAAACTTTTTGCTTATTTCAACTGAATTCATAGCCTGGAAAATCCAGCTATTTCCATGGATCACAATGAATCATTTGAGTAATTTTCCATTATCACTGAAAGTGCACAATGCATTGAATTAGTCATTGACCACCAACAGGGAGTAATGAGTAGAGTGTGAACACTAAGCCTCCATACTGCCCCCTATGGTTCAGGATAGCAGCTTCCCTGCTATTCTGTGGCCTCCCAGACAGGGCCAGTTCTGGGGAGTCCACAGCCCCCATCCCCTTCAAATCTCCCCCTTTCTCCCCCAGCGTCCCCCTCACCTCCTCCCTTTCGGCCATCCACCACCCAGGACCCAGGGCCCTCCCAGCTCCATGCCCATTGTAGCGAACCAGCGGCCGGGGGAAGGACTAGGAAGGGGGAGGGAGGGAGGGAGGGAGGGGGGAGGGGGGGAGGGATCTGCTAGCAATAGACTCTCCTTCCTACTGCGCGCTCTCACAGACTCGCTGCTGGCTTTGATCTCGCCCTCCCCTCCCCCCTCACCCCCCCCCTCCTTAACAACAGTGACGTCATCACAAGGTCCCTGTGAAGCAGCCTAGTCTGGCAGGGATCTGCGCTCGAGCTCTCAGAGGAAGAGCAGCATCCGCACGAGCAGCAGCACGAGCAGCAGCACCTCCTTACAGCTCCTCTTCATACTCCTCCTCCCTCACTCCTCCTGCAGATATGGAGCACCAGCTGCTGTGCTGCGAGGCTGACCAGGTCAGGAGGGCCCATCAAGATCTGAACTTACTGAACGACAAAGTTTTAAAGACCATGTTGGCCGCAGAGGAGATCTACCTTCCTTCTCCAAACTACTTCAAGTGTGTTCAGAAGGAGATCGTCCCCAAGATGAGGAAGATAGTGGCGACGTGGATGTTGGAGGTGTGTATTCTGAACAGGCTGTAGAAATGGCTGTAGCTCTGCGCAGACAGAGTTATAAAGATACAGAGACATGACCATAGAAGACTGTAGGAGACTCAGCGGGTACTTTCTGTACATTATTATAGAATATCGTTTGTTTTCAGTTAGTTGTGTGTGTGTGTGTGGTTCTTCTTATTAGGCCAGATAAAGTTGTGACTTTGTATTCCTCTGTGTGACAGAGCAGCAGCAGAGCAACAGAGCAGCAGAGTTCTCTGTCTTAGTGTCTGATCTGCAGAATAACACCGATCAACTTCATTGTCTATTTGCTGTCTTTATACAGAAAGTCAGATAATGTGATAACTTGACTTCCGATATTCTGAATTAATATCAATGTACACGTATGCAGTCTGCCTGGTGCTCTTATTACCCGCCATCTTTGTTGTCGCTTAAGAATGTTTTTAATATTGTAAAAAATCCACAATATTTAGAAGAATGACAGTTTCTGGATCTTAATACTGATCAGTGTGTCTGTACGATGGTTTGTTCATATTTCTTAATTTAATACAGATGTGAGTGTAGCCACTCTTCTTCAGTCTTATAGTCTTCATCACTTAGTGAAGGTCTCCTTACAGTCTTCGTCATTCTGACATAAAGACATTTCACAACCTAATTTCAATAGTCGGATTTGTTACTTCATCGATTTATCTACATTTACATGTATTTTTTGCTGGTATTTCTGGTTAATAAACATTTTTTATTAATTTCTGAAGTTGTGAAGCGAACAGGAGCTCCATGTTACAACAGTTTATCACAAACTAAATAGTTTTAATGTTTTTCTGTTTGATAATTCGACATATTTGGACAGAGTTTGATAAAACATGTCCTAACAATCATTTACATAACAACTTTATCAACCGGGATAATTTTTAAGTATTTTTAATTCTTTTTTGAAAAGATGGCGAAGTAGAAACTGAAGCTCGTATTAACGCCACCTTGGTGTCTCTGACAGAAGTGACTGGAAACCAGTTTATACTATTTAATATTTAATAAGAAGTAAAAACATTGGAGGATAATTTAGAACAATAAAACCTGCATATTTGTGAATATGTTTGCATTATGCAGCTTGTTTTCAGTTTTAATTTTTTTTACTGAAGGCAGCATAATGCAAACTTATTCACAAATATGCAGGTTTATTGTTCTAAATGATCCTCTAGTGTTTTTACCTTATTAGTTAGTATTTACCTTTTTACCTTACTAACCCCAAATATTTACCTATACCTATTTCTTTTTCTGAAAAAGAAAAATAATAAGGCAACTAAAGCGCAACTTTTCGTCTTTTGGGGTCAAATAGTTTCTCATTAAGAGGCTTTTCTTTCACACTTCAAGGTATAAAGTTAGTCACAGATTATGTGAGTGTCTCTTCTGATGCTTGATTCAAATGGCTGTTCTGCTCTTGCAGGTTTGTGAGGAACAGAAATGTGAGGAGGAGGTCTTCCCTCTAGCTATGAACTATCTGGACAGGTTTCTATCAGTGGAAACCACCAGGAAAAGCAGATTACAGCTGCTGGGGGCCACTTGTATGTTTCTGGCTTCTAAAATGAGGGAGACGGTTCCTCTGACTGCTGAGAAGCTCTGCATCTACACAGATAACTCTATAGGAGCAGATGATCTGAAGGTAAGATGTCCTCCACACTGGAATATTACATAACAGCTTCAACTAACCACTAGTTTATGTGTTTATTGTGTTTTTTTATGATGTGGTTTCTGAGAAAAAAACTCAAGTCCTATTAAATAGACCTTTAAAATAAAATTAAGAGAACAAAATGGCCTTCTATGAATTGATCCAAAATAGCAGGCCTCTGTCTCATGAGTCTTCAAACTGTAGGCCTTCACCGGTGGGCCTCAGAACAATGCAGCAGTATGGCAACACTGCCCCCTAACGGACAACTTAAGAACTGACTCAGTCGACTGATTCCTTGTGAATGAAATTTGTGCTGTTAAATAATTTACTGAAACCATTTACAATTTTACATGTAAGCATTAAAAGTGTATTTTAATTTCACATGTAGACCTTTTCGCTGAGCATATTTGTGTCTTTCTGCAGCACATGGAGTTGCTGGTCCTGAACAAGCTGAAGTGGGATCTGGCCTCTGTGACACCCCATGACTTCATTGAACACTTCCTGTCCAAGTTGCCCATCCACCTGAACGTCAGACACACTCTGAGGAAACACGCACACACTTTCATCGCTCTCTGTGCAACTGGTGAGCATGCAGGCAGCATCCATGCGGCATCCATGCAGACATCCATGCAGACATCCATGCAGCATCCATGCAGCATCCATGCAGCATCCATGCAGACATCCATGCAGACATCCATGCAGACATCCATCCATCTATTGCCATTTCCTTACCTCAGTCTTCAGTGATCCTGCCACTCACCACATCTCTCTCTTCTCTCCAGATGTGAAGTTTATAGCTGTCCCTCCCTCCATGGTGGCAGCAGGCAGCGTAGTAGCTGCAGTCCAGGGTCTTCTTCTCAAGCAGCAGGACAACACGCTCTCCTCCCAGAACCTCACCTGCTTCCTGTCCCAGATCATCAGGAGTGATCCGGTAGGTGTCACACCTTGTCCGTGGCTAGGGCGGCCATTTTAGTTGAGTGTGAATGGGTCTTTAGTCTAATGGGAAGAACTTCCTCGTTTGTGTTGGCGTGATGGAGCAGGTTTAACACTCAAAAACAGATGACTCAGGTTCTTAGAAGTATGTCTGTTGGTTGCTGATAACTGACTGAAGCTCTCCTCTCCTCTCAGGATTGTCTAAGGTCTTGTGTAGAACAGATCGAGTCTCTCCTGGAGTCCAGTTTGAGACAGGCACAGCAACACCCTGTCTCCACGGAAACCAAGAGGGTGGATGAGGACGTGGATCTCTCCAGCACACCCACAGACGTCAGGGACATCAACATCTGATTGGTCGTTTCTGACAGACAGCAATATCTGATTGGCCTTGAATGACTGACGTCAGCATGTGATTGGCTGGTTGGTCCCCTTCTCATCAGTGGACACACCTTTGAGGTTCTGTCTCAGTCAGGATGATTTATAGGAAGGGAGGACACCAGAGAAGAAGGAGCAGCTCATGTGACCTTCTGGGTAGCCCCGCCCCCTGCTGGCTGTGTGGCCCCACCCCCTCCTGTTACCCCATGCCTTGTCATGGCAGCATGCAGGATGGAACACCTCAGCAGTGTCTGAAGGGCCAGCCCCGGCCCCTCCCTTTCTACTGCCCCGGCCCCCTCCCTGGATGAGGGCAGCAACAAACAAACAAACTTTGTAACTCTCCAATATTAAAACTAGGATTTTGAAATACTCAGATTAGATCTGCCTACATCCAGAAAAGTTTGGCTAGTCTGGTGTTGTTATTGTTTTTGTTTACTTTTGTTTGGAATAATGATAATTAAGAAGATCCTTTTATGTTTGTTACTTTCTTAAGGCTCAGTGTTGTAAAGATTACAACCAGGGCATTTGTGTATCCTTGCTTCCTTAAGTGTGTAGTGTCTTCATAATTTAGGCTTTGTTTGAATTGCTAAGATTGTAGTTGGTCTCTGTCTAAATGTCTTCATGTGCTTAGTCAGCTTGTTATATTTCCTACATGGGCTAACTGCTGTTGCTGAGGTTTTAAGGAAGACCCCATAAAGCCGTTTAGAATTAAATTCATACAGATTCAATACCAGCTAGCTAGCAACCATACAAGGTATCAAACCACAGGAAGCTGTCATTTAACGTGCTGACCAATTCACAGTCTGTAATATGAGGTTTTTTTTTTTTTTTTTGGTATAAATATTTAGAGGTAAATCCTTGCTGATGCCATTTCATTTTATTTGATGAAAGCACTTTGGTTCAGATTTGCTGACTCATGGAAAAAAGAAAAAAGTTTGTAAAACATTAGCAAAAATGTCTTGGGGAGGACAAGGTGTATTTTTTACCAGAGAGGGTGCTGTGTTTGGTCGAGGGATGGGGGGGGGGGGGGTGCTTTGGAGATGATTTTGCACAAACCTGAAGTCTTGGGTTGCGGTTTTGTTTCAAGTGGCCTAAGAGCAGGATAAGTGGAGAGGAGAGGAGACAAGGAGGGAGGAGACAAGGAGGAGAAGGAGGGAGGATACAAGGGGAGGGAACCTCAGACTCACCAAACTGGGGGGTTAGATGCTGACGGTTCGAGAGGTGAGAAGAGGACAGAGGGAGAGACACTCCTTACTCAGCTGCTAAGGACCAATCCAAGGCATCGTGTCAAACCTTTTATGAAAAACAAGAAAGAAAAAAAAAAGCTTTTTCTCCTATTGTTTTGCTGCTATATTTTTTTTTACATATAAATTGTCAATGTACTACCATGAAATAGATTTACATTTTCTCATAGAAAATTATGTTATTGACATACTTGTTTTTATGTAGATTTAAGATGATTTGTTTTTACACATGATTTCTGTGCTATTCCAAAAAAAAACACAAAAAAAGACAAAGAAGAAATATGAAACAATATAGACCAAGGTTCTGATCCATAATACCTCATCTTACAGTCAAGATGTATGTCTTAATCTAGTCTGTTTTAAATTCTCGATCTTATTGTATTGGACTTGGATGGTTCAGTTCCAGGTGGGTGTGTGACTGCTATAGGTGGACATTTACTGGTGTTTACTGGTGTGAGTCCAGCGGGGTGGGGGGTGGGGGGGTGGGTGGGGGGGGGAGTGTTATTCTGTCTCAGTAGAGAGACATGTTCCCTGGAGACCTACACAGGCTCCATCCTCTATATTTATGAATCTATGTTCCAGTTCAAAGTCTGAATGCATTGATCTGTTGTATATAAACCATGCTGTTTTTATCAAGCCATAGATGTCTACAAATTACACACACATGCACACACTCTCTCTTCTGTACGGTCTGTGGCAGTGTTTCTGTGTCAACTGCACAATAAATGACTAATAGATGAATATCTGTGTGTTCTGATATTTAAATTTATAATTTGCATTCCATTCATTTAGCAGAAATATTTGATGAATTTACTGTTTTCTTGTCCAAACTTTCTTCTTTCCAAACTTAAGAAAACAGTTTTAAAAAAAACTGATTTTCAGTGTCCAATCTTATAATGGTGCCTACAGGAGTAATAAAGTGTACATGAATATATGAACCCTGATCATGACCATACTGGCCTCTAGACCTGAGCCTTGGGTCCTAGAGGGCAGAGTTAGGAAGACGGACACCAAGGACCATGTGAAGAAACACACACACACACACACACTGAGGTCTGTGAGAACACACTCACAACACACACACACACACTGAGGTCTGTGAGAACACACTCAACACACACACACACACACACACACACACAAACACACACACACACACACACACACACACACTGAGGTCTGTGAGAACACACTCTCAACACACACACACACGCACACACACACACACACACACACACACACTGAGGTCTGTGAGAACACACTCTCAACACACACACACACAGTGATGTCTGTGAGAACACACTCTTAACACACACACACACACAGGCATAAGAATGGATAATGGAGTCTGTGTCTGTTTATTCGGAGAAAAACTGCCACAAATACATAGTTTCATATCATCATATCTTATTAAAGTTAAAACAGTGGAACAACTGAAGATGCCACCTGCCTTGCATCATACTGCTTTGACTATGCCCATTATTACTAGGTAAAGAACAAAGAAACCACATGGAACAAATACTACATCATATTTTTTTGTGTGTTTTTTGTTGCATGACCTAGCTCCCTAGCAACAAGTCTGGGGCTAGATCCAAGACTAGAACTAAGACCAGACCAAGGCTAGATCTAGGACCAGACCAAGGCTAGCTCTAGGACCAGGGGCTAGAACTAAGACCAGACCAAGGCTAGATCTAGGACCAGACCAAGGCTAGATTTAGGACCAGGGGCTAGAACTAAGACCAGACCAAGCCTAGATCTAGGACCAGACCAAGGCTAGATTTAGGACCAGGGGCTAGAACTAAGACCAGACCAAGGCTAGATCTAGGACCAGACCAAGGCTGAGCACCAGGACATCTAAACACATCTGACACATCAGCTGCACTGTCAGGAAAACAAGATGGCCAGGTCCAGACCAGGTCCAGACCCCAGACCTCTAGGTCCTAGACCCAGACTAGGTCCAGCCCAGATCAGAGACACCATCATGTAAGATATCATGGTTGTTATGGACAATCCATTGATAAGGAGGTACAGGGAGGAGAGGTGCAGGCTTTGTATAACACAATAAGAACAAATTAAATACATAATGCAATATCAAAAGTCTTATAAATCTAAATATATGCTACCGCTAAAGACGTGGGATGGGACCAGACAACATTGTACACACACTTAAAAGATTCCTTATCAACAATGACACATCAACCCTTCTGAAAAGGTAAGTATGGATAAGTATGTCTGAAGCATCTACTGGGTCCCAGGAGGGACAATTTTCACAACCCTATCCTGTGCCTATTCTAGCTGCTTTCATGTTCTGGTAGTGTGGCTCTGTACAATGGAACTGATGTGATCACACATTCACCACTCATTCAGTCACACCTGAAATAATTAGAGTAAAATTCTTGCTCATCTCTCAAAGATATTCTTGAATTAATTCATAAAGTGCCATATTTCAATGCATTCTTTGTGTAGGAAAGTTATATTGCGACAAAATAAAAAGACAATGCACATTCCATGCCAGAGGCAGCCTCCCCTTCCTCCATCATGTACAATCTCTCTCTTTCTCTATCTCTCTTTCCCTCTCTCCCTTCGTCTCTTATAGTTCAAAGGCCTTTATGAAGACATGCATCCTTTGATTAAGACATCTTGATTCTGACCTGCCCAGACTGCTGTGCCATCTCTCTCCTCGTTCTTTCTTTCTGTCGGATTCAGAAAGACAAAGATCTACACAGTAGTGTGATTGACAGAGTGTACCTACTTCTCTTTTCTGGACACACGCTAATGTAATTTGAGAAAACGCCATCATTCCTCAGTCAGCAATATAGCTCTGTCTGCACAGCAGCAGATAACCTGATCCCCGGAGCCTGGTTGGTGGTGAAGACCCACTCCTGTGGATGTGGCTCCCTCAAGTGGCTGAAAGTGTGTATGACAACACAGCAGTACAGCATGCCAGCTGGCTCCTCCTCTCCCTGGCAGAGCCACCATGCTGCTCAACAACAGCACAAATGGCAAGATGTAAAAAGAAGGTAAAAGCTCCCTCATACATGTGTTTTACTTTCTTGTTAATAGTGCACCATTTGAACATTGTTTTCTTCCAAAAAATATAGATCTTCTTTTAGTTTCACCTGGTAGTGATGAATCATAAAAATATCACTGTAGCAAGGTAACAAGGTAAAAGGTAAAAGCAGAAACTGATCACTAGATGTATGTCCCTGTAGTTACAAACAAGAACTACACATCATTTATGTAGAAAATGCTGATAAGTATTCACAAGGATTCTACAATAAAAAAAGGTTGTAGCTTGTTGTTATTGTTTGTGAGGTGGTGGCAGTAGTTTGGCTTGTGACAATGCTCACATGAACAATGAATAGATCTGTGATCTTCTGGTCATGCCTAAAGCAGGCTTTAGAACTCAGCCAATCACAACCTGCGTGTAGAGGCCAAACAGACAAACACACAGCAGGAACACAGGGCCTCTCCTCAGATGCAGGACAGGGCCTCTCCTCAGATGCAGGACAGGGCCTCTCCTCAGATGCAGGACAGGACCTCTCCTCAGATGCAGGACAGGACCTCTCCTCAGATGCAGGACAGAGCCCCACCTCAGATGCAGGACAGAGCCTCTCCTCAGATGCAGGACAGGACCTCTCCTCAGATGCAGGACAGAGCCCCACCTCAGATGCAGGACAGAGCCTCTCCTCAGATGCAGGACAGAGCCTCTCCTCAGATGCAGGACAGAGCCTCTCCTCAGATGCAGGACAGGGCCTCTCCTCAGATGCAGGACAGGGTTGCTGGTTGAGTGTTGACAGAAGCCAATCCTCACGTCCTGATGCTGAGACATTTCCATGGAAATGACAACAATGAGGATCGCTTCAGATGTTGAGGTCTGAGGTCAAATCTGATGGAGGCAGGGGCAGAGAGGGGTGTGGCAGAGAGGGGCGTGGCAGAGAGGGGCGTGGCAGAGAGGGGCGTGGCAGAGAGGGGCGTGGCAGAGAGGGGCGTGGCAGAGAGGGGCGTGGCAGCATGGTGTGTGTGGTCAGTTCTCTGCCAGGGAGAGAGCCAGGGCTGCCTG
>CM059295.1:300000-342500 GCA_030340665.1 Neosalanx taihuensis
ACTGCACTGCAGCAGAACTACACCTCCCAGACACCCCTGCAGCAGAACTACACCTCCCAGACACCCTGCAGCAGAACTACACCTCCCAGACACCCCTGCAGCAGAACTACACATCCCAGACACCCCTGCAGCAGAACTACACCTCCCAGACACCCCTGCAGCAGAACTACACCTCCCAGACACCCTGCAGCAGAACTACACCTCCCAGACTCCACTGCAGCAGAACTACACCTCCCAGACACCCCTGCAGCAGAACTACACCTCCCAGACTGCACTGCAGCAGAACTACACCTCCCAGACACCCTGCAGCAGAACTACACCTCCCAGACTGCACTGCAGCAGAACTACACCTCCCAGACACCCCTGCAGCAGAACTACACCTCCCAGACACCCTGCAGCAGAACTACACCTCCCAGACACCCTGCAGCAGAACTACACCTCCCAGACACCCCTGCAGCAGAACTACACCTCCCAGACACCCCTGCAGCAGAACTACACCTCCCAGACTGCACTGCAGCAGAACTACACCTCCCAGACTCCACTGCAGCAGAACTACACCTCCCAGACACCCTGCAGCAGAACTACACCTCCCAGACACCCCTGCAGCAGAACTACACCTCCCAGACACCCCTGCAGCAGAACTACACCTCCCAGACACCCCTGCAGCAGAACTACACCTCCCAGACTGCACTGCAGCAGAACTACATAGTCTTGTGGAATATTGTCCGTACTTGTATTTCTGTTGATTCTTACTGGAGTAGGTAACATAGTTAATTGAAGCAAATTCATTATTAGCGTATTCAATGATCTTGTCCCCAGTGCAGCCCAGAAGTCAGACTGGAAGCGGCCTGCAGCTGCCTGAGGGGGGTGTCAAGTCACGCAGCTAACCTGCCCTGACAGCAGGGTGGGGGGCTGCTAATTAACTAACCTGCTAATTAACTAACCTGCCCTGACAGCAGGGTGGGGGGCTGCTAATTAACTAACCTGCTAATTAACTAACATGCCCTGACAGCAGGGTGGGGGGCTGCTAATTAACTAACCTGCTAATTAACTAACCTGCCTTGACAGCAGGGTGGGGGGCTGCTAATTAAACCCCTCACTGTGTGGGTCTGTCTCCTCTTTTACAGTCTAGCTTCTCTCTCACAACCTCATTCCTCTCCCTCTGAATCTGTTACACCAGGGGTGTCAAACTCGTGCCATTGCGGGCCAAGACGGTGCAGGTTTTCGCGTCAACCAAGTCCCTACACCAGCTGATATCAATAACGAGTTTGATTTCACTAAGTGGAGAAACGCGTTGGTGAAATCAGCTGGTGTAGGGGCTTGGTTGACGCGAAAACCTGCACCCTCTTGGCCCGCGATGGCAGGAGTTTGACACCCCTGTGTTACACCTTTTCTCTCAAGTCTCTTTCTACCTCCTTTTTAAACCGTGTCCATCCTCCTTGTTCCTCACACAGACCCTGACACCACCTCCCTGTTCTGGTCCTCATGATCAGTTATCATGTTCCTCTTCTTCTCTGTACCTTGTGTTTTGGTCTGAACAACGTGTGATGGTGACCAGCCAGCAGGGGGCGCCAGTGGAAGGTGTCTGGGTCCCCAAGGCTTCAGGGTCTCCTCTTCTCTCTGTCTAATCTTTCCTCCATGCTTGGGTGAACACTAACCTCCAGGACTCTGGTCAACGGTCTGGTTCAATGGTCCTCTATCACCACATACACACACACACACACACACACACACACACACACACACACACACACACACACACACACACACACACCTACACACCTACACACACACACCTACACACACACACACCTACACACACACACACACACGGAGAGCACTCCACACACACACACAGAGAGTACTCCACACACACACACACACACACACACACACACACACACACACAGACAGTACTCCACACCACACACACACACAGAGTACTCCACACCACACACACACACACACACACACACACCTCCACGCTCCATATGTCCTGTCCTCACAAGAAAGCATGTGATCCCCCCCCCCCCGTGTGCCTCCATCACACACAAACCAACCCCACATTAAATAAGTATAGCCAACACATAGCACATTCTTTCACCCCTGTCCTCCTCAGCACATCAAACATTCTTAAACAAGCAGCCTTTTCTGAGGTAGGTGGTCCTAATAGTGACAGTCAGATTGCAGGGCTGGATGAGTACTTTTACTGTTAAACACACACAGCCATTTTGTACCCTACTAAATCAACACAACAATCAGTATTACTACACAGAATTACACACTACAAGAAAACTTAGTCCACAAGAAGACTTGGATAAAAACATATGCTGAATGAATACATTTAGTCTAGTGCTGATGTTTAGGTTTTCTAGTGAAAAGGTGGGCGTTCCAATCCCCACTTTAACCCACTGTTACATTTAGTCGTTTATCAGACACTCTTATCCAGAGAGACTTACAGCAAGTACAGGGATATTCTCCCTGAGGCAAATAAGGTGAAGTGCCTTGCCTAAGGACACAACATCATGTAACCACAGCCGGTAATTGAACTTGCAACTTTCTGATCACTACGCCAACGCCTTAACCGTTGAGCCATGTGACTCCATATGCACCTGTTACACCAGTAATATGAGCATGAAGCAATTCCAGTAGAACAACATACTTAGGACTCCAGCAAATAATGTTCTAATTTGGTGGGTTTTCAGTTGTTATGAAAAACAAGACAAATGTCCAGGAAGAATCCAGAGGGTTCTTAATTTGTTGAATGTGAAGATACCAGACATACAAGAGGAATGGTTTCTGAGGTTTAGTAATGTTACATTTCATGTTTTTGTCTAATAATATTGTGTCTCATAATATCAAATACCATCACCACCACTGAAGAAATATTGAGGCTTCAGATACATGTTCGTCATTGGTCCATCCTCTGACTCAATTCAGTTTACCCTTCAGTGTACCCCCCCCCCCCCCCCTCCTTAGTCAGGCAGGAGGTCCCTGAAGGAGCTGAGGCTGAAACTGCGAGAAGGGGGCCCGGGGGGGCCAAGGCTGCGAGGGGGGGGGGCAGATGGCAGTCCAGAACTCATTCTAGGGATCTTCTCCAACAGTTTAGACACGCCCCTTCGCCGGAAAGAGGCGGGACCAGAGTCCCCCTGCTGGAGCACGTCTGTGTAGAGGGCCTGGAACACAGCCACTGGCTCCTCCCATCCGTCACGCACTGAAACCTCCCAAAACGGCAGCTTCAGCCCCCGCGCCAGGCCCTCCCCCTCCTCCCTGCTCACCATGCGGTCAAATGCCAGGTCCTTCTTATTAGCTACTATGACCACAGGCGGGGGGCGGGGCTCTAGGCCGCTGCGGCGCCCACCGCTGGCGTGGGTGTGGTTAACCAGGAAACAGAGACGCATGACCTCATCAAAGCTGCAGCGGTCCGTGACAGAGTAGAGGATGAGGAAGGCATCGCCCCAGCGGATCTTCTCCTCGATCAGGAGAGCGTCTTCCTCCTGCACACAAACAACACTCAGCTGGACTGACTCAAACATTACATTTACATTCAGTCATGTAGCAGATACTATTATCCAGAGCGACTAACAGTAAGTACAGGGACATTCCCCCCTGAGGCAAGTAGGGTGAAGTGCCTTGCCCAAGGGTACAACATCATGTTGACACAGCCAGGATTCAAACCAGGTACCTTCTGATTATTACCCTAACTTCCTAACCGACTGAGATATATGACTCCCTTCATGATGACATGAATAATGATGATGATAAATAATGACATTAATGATGCTAAGCCATTGAGAAGGCAGCGATGTAGATTTCAGCTTGTAACATGGTCACATCTCATTTGTGAACATCAGTTTGAACAGGCTTCTGGACTGACTAATACAAGTTGAATTGTGTTTCCACAACCAAACCATGGCATTAAGTGTGTGTGTGCAGCCATGCGTGTGTGTCCATGCGTGTGTGTGTCCATGCGTGTGTGTGTCCATGCGTGTGTGTGTCCATGCGTGTGTGTGTCCATGCATGTGTGTGTCCATGCGTGTGTGTGTCCATGCATGTGTGTGTCCATGCGTGTGTGTGTCCATGCGTGTGTGTGTCCATGCGTGTGTGTGTCCATGCGTGTGTGTGTCCATGCGTGTGTGTGTTCATGCGTGTGTGTGTCCATGCGTGTGTGTGTCCATGCATGTATGTGTCCATGCGTGTGTGTGTCCATGCGTGTGTGTGTCCATGCGTGTGTGTGTCCATCCCTGCATCAGTGGTTTCAATAGGTCACTGACCCCTCACCTGTCCTGCAGTGTCCAGGATCTCAAACTGAGCCACTTCTCCACCGATACTCATCTCGTGTCTGTAGATTGTTTCTGCAGACAGACAGGGAATAACCACGTTATTATTGAGAATGATGAACGGATTTTGGCCTATGATAAATGAATATTAATACCAGTAGGACTCGTGGTTTAATTGTTTTAATTGACAGTGACCCCATCACAGTACTTCACCCTCACCTACCGAGTGTTGGGTCATACTCTCCGATGAATCTTTTAGTAATAAATCGCACCGCCAACGCTGCAAAACCAAAACCGTGTAAAAAGTTTAATCATGTAGAATAATTTATTTAACAAGTATAAACGCCATGCATGAACCACAATAGCTCGTACGAACATATATCAGGTATTAACTATGCAAAGTACAACTTTAAGTCTAAGCCTTTGCTGTCTCACCGGTTTTACCGACTGCTGCTTGGCCCAGGATCACGACCCGGACTGTCCTGGATGGAAGACTGCCAGACCGGCGGAGAGACTTAGATAAAGCGAAGTTTGTGCTCATGGTTTCTTTGTCCATTGGCAATAAAACGGGTAACTACAGAAGTATCCATGAAGCGGTTCCTCTACCTCTCTCAGCTGGAGTGGCAGGGTTAGGGTCTCTGCTCTGACATACCTCACACCCAGCTGCCTTTCCTCCTTTTACTGGCAGCAGGTTCAGATTCCTCAGCCTGAGAGCAGACAGATCAGCAACATCATGTTAGTGTCACTCCTGCTCTGTCTCTCCTCACTTCTCTCTCTCTCCACTGCTGAAAAAAGCAGTTTTCTGCACTACCTCAAATGTCAAAATGGTTGATCACTGAGCAGTTAAACTCAACACTTTGTTCAAACTAAACAAAAAGAACAGACACAAACCAGATATAAACACTTTTGGACATTTTTTATTTCATAATCGTCAGAAACCATTCGTTAATTTCACCACAGTGAGTAGGCATATAAACAAAGAAAAAAAATACAGAAACTGGAATCATGAGAGCCTAGGAGCCACTTCTATGGAGTTGATCCTTAAGATGGTCTGAGGCTGGATCACAACTGGAGAGGAGAGGAGAGACCATCAGTCAGATGTACGTACAAGTTAACCGATACATCAGAATCACTGTACACATGCAGACATCATTAGAGCCACAGACTTAGTTAACAGTTGTGACACCTTGAGCTGTGCCAAGCTGAACACTGACAGAAAGAGGCTGAGGTCTTCAGCAAACTGCACTATCAACAATATCATTAGTTTCCCTAATGACTCCCTGTCTAAGATACCTTCTGCAGTGCATATAAAAATAACATCTATGGTAAAATAACATGTCTATGGTAAAGAAGGTTAGCTCCCCCTAGAGGTGCACATGGGACCTACTTCTCTTCTTTTGGAAGCGATGTCTCTTCCAGAAGCGCATGTGAACTTTAGGCCAGGACTCAGTCTTCTCTATCACTGTAGCTTCCACTCTGACCAGGTTCCTACTGTGGAAGGACATGAAGATGGATCACTGATTAGGGTTCTATTTACCACTAAGACTGCAGCACCTGTAGCTAAGACTAGAGTAAGAGTGTGTGTGTGTGTGTGTGTGCGTGTGTGTGTGTGTGTGCGCGTGTGCAGCATACCCCAAAATTGGCCGGCCAATCATTGTAAAGTCTTCTCCTCCAACCATTAGCACCTGAACAGCAGACAAACAAGGTAATTATGAAATTACTGTTAAGGAGGAGGGCTCCATATCACCACAGCAACCAACTGGTTCTACAGTGTGTGTGTGTGTGTGTGTGTGTATGTGTGTGTGTATGTGTGTGTGTATGTGTGTGTATGTGTGTGCATGTGTATGTATGTGTGTGTATGTGTGTGTGTGTGTATGTGTGTGTGTATGTGTGTGTATGAGTGTGTGTGTGTGTGTGTGTGTGTATGTGTGCGTGTGGTGGACCTACCTTCTCCAGGTGAATCCTGTCCCCACACTCTGCCTCTATGTGGTTCTCTATGAGGATCAGATCCTCATTAGTCACCTTCCACTGGCGACTGGCAAAGTGCACCACTGCAAACAACCTCCCATAATCCCCCTGGGCGAGCAGGCCGTTCACCTTCTGCACCACCGCTGCAGGACACAGGAAGAGGAGGAGTTACAGCAGACAGACAGGAAGAGGAACAGTGATGGACAGATGTGACAGAAAGGAGGCTTCTACTCCAGAGTTTAACCAACAATACAACAATATCCTGAGGCCTGGATCTCCCTCTCTACCTAGCAACAGTGTCATGAGAGAAACACACACACACAGTGTAATGAGAGAAACACACACACACACAGTGTAATGAGAGAAACACACACACACACACAGTGTCATGAGAGAAACACTCACACACACAGTGTCATGAGAGAAACACACACACACACAGTGTAATGAGAGAAACACTCACACACATGTCGATGGGGGTCAGTGTGTGTGTGTGTGTGTGTGTGTGTGTGTGTGTGTGTGTGTGTGTGTGTGTGTTCCTGACCTGCGTGCTGCTCTCTCTCCTCTTCAGGGTCGATAGGGTTCAGCTCAGGCCACGGAGGTCTGGAGAGCGACGTCTCTGGAACTAAACTAGTCAGGAAGGAAACCCAAAAAAGAATGAACTCTGGGTAATAACTACAACATTGAGTTATCAACCAATCACATCACAGGGAAGCTGTCAAAACAACATGAATAAAGTGGTGCGTGTGTGTGTGCACAATGTGAGAAAGAGAGAGATAGAGAGTGGGGGAGAGAAGGTGTGCATAGGCAACAACAACAAATGCACAGATGTATGTATGAAAGTCATAAACACATTGCAACTCAATTAGGTCTTTAATTGATTAGGTAGAAATAAGTTGACACACACAAACACATACAAACACACACACACTCTTCAACATTACCTGGACGGTAACTTAACACTGTGAGAACTGACATGTCGTCCTGGAATCTGAACACCTGGAGAAGATAGAAAAACTGAGTCAGTCTTAAGGTGCTGTAGTGTCACTCAGACAGCTCTGTAATGTCACAGCTTTATTCTTTATTATTAAAGTCTCTCCAGTGAACTGATCTTCCAGCAGCATAAAGCTCCAGCTAGCTTAGCTTAGTTATCTTCCAGGACTGACATACAGCCACAGTAACCTGCTAACACACAAACAATCCACCTAACATACATGTGTCATGTGTTTCAGTACTCACCTGTGTTATTAATAAGAGGTTTGTTAACATGTTACTGTGGCTGTATGTCAGTCCTGGAAGATAACTAAGCTAAGCTAGCTGGAGCTTTATGCTGCTGGAAGATCAGTTCACTGGAGAGACTTTAATAATAAAGAATAAAGCTGTGACATTACAGAGCTGTCTGAGTGACACTACAGCACCTTAAGACTGACTCAGTTTTTCTATCTTCTCCAGGTGTTCAGATTCCAGGACGACATGTCAGTTCTCACAGTGTTAAGTTACCGTCCAGGTAATGTTGAAGAGTGTGTGTGTGTGTGTTTGTATGTGTTTGTGTGTGTCAACTTATTTCTACCTAATCAATTAAAGACCTAATTGAGTTGCAATGTGTTTATGACTTTCATACATACATCTGTGCATTTGTTGTTGTTGCCTATGCACACCTTCTCTCCCCCACTCTCTATCTCTCTCTTTCTCACATTGTGCACACACACACACACACACGCACCACTTTATTCATGTTGTTTTGACAGCTTCCCTGTGATGTGATTGGTTGATAATTCAATGTTGTAGTTATTACCCAGAGTTCATTCTTTTTTGGGTTTCCTTCCTGACTAGTTTAGTTCCAGAGACGTCGCTCTCCAGACCTCCGTGGCCTGAGCTGAACCCTATCGACCCTGAAGAGGAGAGAGAGCAGCACGCAGGTCAGGAACACACACACACACACACACACACACACACACACACACACACACACACTGACCCCCATCGACATGTGTGTGAGTGTTTCTCTCATTACACTGTGTGTGTGAGTGTTTCTCTCATTACACTGTGTGTGTGAGTGTTTCTCTCATGACACTGTTGCTAGGTAGAGAGGGAGATCCAGGCCTCAGGATATTGTTGTATTGTTGGTTAAACTCTGGAGTAGAAGCCTCCTTTCTGTCACATCTGTCCATCACTGTTCCTCTTCCTGTCTGTCTGCTGTAACTCCTCCTCTTCCTGTGTCCTGCAGCGGTGGTGCAGAAGGTGAACGGCCTGCTCGCCCAGGGGGATTATGGGAGGTTGTTTGCAGTGGTGCACTTTGCCAGTCGCCAGTGGAAGGTGACTAATGAGGATCTGATCCTCATAGAGAACCACATAGAGGCAGAGTGTGGGGACAGGATTCACCTGGAGAAGGTGGGTCCACCACACACATACATACACATGCACACACACACACACACTCATACACACATACACACACATACATACACATGCACACACATGCACACACATACACACACATACACACACACATACACACACACACACACACACACACACACACACACACACACACACACACTGTAGAACCAGTTGGTTGCTGTGGTGATATGATGCCCTCCTCCTTAACAGTAATTTCATAATTACCTTGTTTGTCTGCTGTTCAGGTGCTAATGGTTGGAGGAGAAGACTTTACAATGATTGGCCGGCCAATTTTGGGGTATGCTGCACACGCGCGCACACACACACACACACACACACACACACACACTCTTACTCTAGTCTTAGCTACAGGTGCTGCAGATATCTATGTTATCTGACAATGTAAAGATGCATGTGTTACCCTCAATGTAATATTCTAATGAGTCTTAGTGGTAAATAGAACCCTAATCAGTGATCCATCTTCATGTCCTTCCACAGTAGGAACCTGGTCAGAGTGGAAGCTACAGTGATAGAGAAGACTGAGTCCTGGCCTAAAGTTCACATGCGCTTCTGGAAGAGACATCGCTTCCAAAAGAAGAGAAGTAGGTCCCATGTGCACCTCTAGGGGGAGCTAACCTTCTTTACCATAGACATGTTATTTTTATATGCACTGCAGAAGGTATCTTAGACAGGGAGTCATTAGGGAAACTAATGATATTGTTGATAGTCCAGTTTGCTGAAGACCTCAGCCTCTTTCTGTCAGTGTTCAGCTTGGCACAGCTCAAGGTGTCACAACTGTTAACTAAGTCTGTGGCTCTAATGATGTCTACATGTGTACAGTGATTCTGATGTATCGGTTAACTTGTACGTACATCTGACTGATGGTCTCTCCTCTCCTCTCCAGTTGTGATCCAGCCTCAGACCATCTTAAGGATCAACTCCATAGAAGTGGCTCCTAGGCTCTCATGATTCCAGTTTCTGTATTTTTTTCTTTGTTTATATGCCTACTCACTGTGGTGAAATTAACGAATGGTTTCTGACGATTATGAAATAAAAAATGTCCAAAAGTGTTTATATCTGGTTTGTGTCTGTTCTTTTTGTTTAGTTTGAACAAAGTGTTGAGTTTAACTGCTCAGTGATCAACCATTTTGACATTTGAGGTAGTGCAGAAAACTGCTTTTTTCAGCAGTGGAGAGAGAGAAGTGAGGAGAGACAGAGCAGGAGTGACACTAACATGATGTTGCTGATCTGTCTGCTCTCAGGCTGAGGAATCTGAACCTGCTGCCAGTAAAAGGAGGAAAGGCAGCTGGGTGTGAGGTATGTCAGAGCAGAGACCCTAACCCTGCCACTCCAGCTGAGAGAGGTAGAGGAACCGCTTCATGGATACTTCTGTAGTTACCCGTTTTATTGCCAATGGACAAAGAAACCATGAGCACAAACTTCGCTTTATCTAAGTCTCTCCGCCGGTCTGGCAGTCTTCCATCCAGGACAGTCCGGGTCGTGATCCTGGGCCAAGCAGCAGTCGGTAAAACCGGTGAGACAGCAAAGGCTTAGACTTAAAGTTGTACTTTGCATAGTTAATACCTGATATATGTTCGTACGAGCTATTGTGGTTCATGCATGGCGTTTATACTTGTTAAATAAATTATTCTACATGATTAAACTTTTTACACGGTTTTGGTTTTGCAGCGTTGGCGGTGCGATTTATTACTAAAAGATTCATCGGAGAGTATGACCCAACACTCGGTAGGTGAGGGTGAAGTACTGTGATGGGGTCACTGTCAATTAAAACAATTAAACCACGAGTCCTACTGGTATTAATATTCATTTATCATAGGCCAAAATCCGTTCATCATTCTCAATAATAACGTGGTTATTCCCTGTCTGTCTGCAGAAACAATCTACAGACACGAGATGAGTATCGGTGGAGAAGTGGCTCAGTTTGAGATCCTGGACACTGCAGGACAGGTGAGGGGTCAGTGACCTATTGAAACCACTGATGCAGGGATGGACACACACACGCATGGACACACACACGCATGGACACACACACGCATGGACACATACATGCATGGACACACACACGCATGGACACACACACGCATGAACACACACACGCATGGACACACACACGCATGGACACACACACGCATGGACACACACATGCATGGACACACACACGCATGGACACACACATGCATGGACACACACACGCATGGACACACACATGCATGGACACACACACGCATGGACACACACATGCATGGACACACACACGCATGGACACACACACGCATGGACACACACGCATGGCTGCACACACACACTTAATGTCATGGTTTGGTTGTGGAAACACAATTCAACTTGTATTAGTCAGTCCAGAAGCCTGTTCAAACTGATGTTCACAAATGAGATGTGACCATGTTACAAGCTGAAATCTACATCGCTGCCTTCTCAATGGCTTAGCATCATTAATGTCATTATTTATCATCATCATTATTCATGTCATCATGAAGGGAGTCATATATCTCAGTCGGTTAGGAAGTTAGGGGTAATAATCAGAAGGTACCTGGTTTGAATCCTGGCTGTGTCAACATGATGTTGTACCCTTGGGCAAGGCACTTCACCCTACTTGCCTCAGGGGGGAATGTCCCTGTACTTACTGTTAGTCGCTCTGGATAATAGTATCTGCTACATGACTGAATGTAAATGTAATGTTTGAGTCAGTCCAGCTGAGTGTTGTTTGTGTGCAGGAGGAAGACGCTCTCCTGATCGAGGAGAAGATCCGCTGGGGCGATGCCTTCCTCATCCTCTACTCTGTCACGGACCGCTGCAGCTTTGATGAGGTCATGCGTCTCTGTTTTGTAGGCCCTGTGCAGCCCCCACTGTGATTGGCTGGCTGTAGATATCCCATCTGTCAGGAAGTACAGAGGACAAACATGAAAGACATTCCTTCAGTCTGCCTCCATCTGTCTGACCTGTACACAACACAACAACAAAACAACACAACAACACACGCACTACAACACTAACAGGCACAACACAAACACTACAACAACAACACTACAACACAACAACACACAACAACAACACTCAACACTACAACACTACAACACAACAACACTACAACACTAACAACACAACACACACTACAACAACACTACAACACACTACAACACTCACAACACACAACACTACAACACTACAACACTACAAACACTACAACACAACAACACTACAACACTACAACTACACTACACTACAACACTATCAACACTTACAACACAACAACACAACAACACAACAACACTACAACACAACAACACAACAACACTACAACACTACAACACAACACAACAACACAACAACACAACAACACTACAAACACTACAACACAACAACACAACAACACTACAACACTACAACACAACAACACTACAACACTACAACACTACAACACAACAACACAACAACACAACAACACTACAACACTACAACACAACGACACTACGACACAACGACACTACGACACTACGACACAACGACACTACGACACTACGACACAACGACACTACGACACAACGACACTACGACACAACGACACAACGACACTACGACACTACGACACTACGACACAACGACACAACGACACTACAACACTACAACACTACAACACAACAACACTACAACACAACAACACAACAACACTACAACACAACAACACTACAACACTACAACACTACAACACAACAACACTACAACACAACAACACTACAACACTACAATACTACAACACAACAACACTACAACACTACATCACTACAACACAACAACACTACAACACAACAACACTACAACACTAGAACAACACAACACTACAACACAACAACACTACAACACTACAACACAACAACACTACAACACTACAACACAACAACACTACAACACTACAACACTACAACACTACAACACAACAACACTACAACACAACAACACTACAACACTACAACACTACAACACAACAACACTACAACACTACAACACTACAACACAACAACACTACAACACTAGAACAACACAACACTACAACACAACAACACTACAACACTACAACACAACAACACTACAACACTACAACACAACAACACAACAACACTACAACACTACAACACAACAATACAACAACACTACAACACTACAACACAACAACACAACAACACTACAACACAACAACACAACAACACTACAACACTACAACACAACAACACAACAACACTACAACACTACAACACAACAACACAACAACACTACAACACAACAACACAACAACACTACAACACTACAACACAACAACACAACAACACTACAACACAACAACACTACAACACAACAACACAACAACACTCCAACACTACAACACAACAACACAACAACACAACAACACTACAACACAACAGAAACAGAAACCCAGAGGCAGAGTTAACTCAGACAGAGGGGGTGGGAGAGCAGGATTCTGGTCCTGATCAGAGCTCCCCACTCTCTCTCTCTCTCTCTCTCTCTCTCTCTCTACCTCTCCCTCTCCCTCCCTCTCCCTCCCTCCCTCCCTCTCTCTCTCTCTCTCTCTCTCTCTCTCTCTCTCTCTCTCTCTCTCTCCCTCTCTCTCTCTCTCTACCTCTCCCTCCCTCTCCCTCTCTCTCCCTCTCCGTCTCCCTCCCTCCCTCTCCCTCCCTCTCCCTCCCTCCCTCCCTCTCTCCCTCTCTCTCTCTCTCTCTCTCTCTCTCTCCCTCTCTCTCTCCCTCCCTCTCTCTCTCTCCCCCCCTCCCCTCCCCTCCCCTCTAAAGACCCTCCTTCTTACTGCAGGGCCAGTTTAGATGCTTGCATTTTGTGAAAGCGTAATTATAGGATATTGTGCGTGGTGACTATGGCTGTCCTGTCACATTAGGCACACCTGGTGCAGCTACCATCTCTGGGGTTTGGTCTCTGTGGGTCGGTTTAACAGTGTGTGTGTGAGTGTGTGTGCGTGTGTGTACATGTGCGTGTGTGTGTATGTCGGTGTGTGTGAGAAAGAGAGAGATGTGGAAGAGGAGGGGTTCGATTGTGTTGTTGTGTCCTGTGATCTGGGTGAATTGAAGCTTTATCAAAGAGAGTTGGTGGATTTATGTCTGGAGAAACTCCCTCTTCTCAAAGCCAGTTTGTGTTTCTGCTGCTCCTCACCATTCATCAGGATTCATATTAGCATGTGGGAGCAGCGATGTTGCTAACCTCAGACCCGGTGCATTGTGGAAGTCTTGTTAGCACGATGCTACACTCAGCCCCTTCATACATATTTACCTAACAATGCAGAAACATGCAGTTGGGGCGTTCCAAAGGTTGGAAGAGCTGCTGGGTGTAGTTCACCTGCTCACCTGCTGGGGGAGCTCTTTCTACCAAATGAACTCTTGTCCCAACACAACTTAATGCAGACCAAAAGTGTCTTTAGAGTGTATGTGTGTTCATCAGGGGGAGGGGGAGAGGGAGGGGGAGGGGGGAGTTGGAGGGGGGAGGGAGAGGGTGAGAGCAGCAGCAAAAAAACACTTCCTAAATGTTTAATTACTTCCTAAATTGTCGTGGAAGAAGAGGGAAATATTTTAATTCAGTTTTTCCGAAATACTCGTCCTTTTTGTTGAACCTTAATCTGAACTGAATCACCCAGATCCTAGATGCTGTTCTGACATTACAGTGGGTGTGGATATGACATAGTGAGCTTGACTTGAACTTTCTCCATTGCTTTTCTCTCAGTTCCATATTGACTAATGTCACTGCAGCCTTGACAGTGGCCCTATATCAATACTTGGGAGTATATCAAAGTATTTGAGGCTGCCCATTTGAGGCCTGTTTGGCAGGTCTGATCGCCTGGTGACATAAATCAAGTGCACCCCTGGTTTGTCAGTGAGGTTGGTGTGTCGAGCTACAAAGACACCGCTGAGCTGCTCTCTGTTGACTCTGCAAGACAAACAGGCTGTGGCTCCAGGATGGCTGATGGCTGCTCCATGCTCCCTGCTCCCTGCTCCCTGCTCCCTGCTCCATGCTCCCTGCTCCCTGCTCCCTGCTCCCTGCTCCCTGCTCCCTGCACCCTGCACCCTGCTCCCTGCACCCTGCTCCCTGCTCCCTGCTCCCTGCACCCTGCTCCCTGCTCCCTGCTCCCTGCTCCCTGCTCCCTGCTCCCTGCTCCCTGCACCCTGCTCCCTGCTCCCTGCTCCCTGCTCCCTGCACCCTGCTCCCTGCTCCCTGCTCCCTGCTCCATGCTCCCTGCTCCCTGCTCCCTGCTCCCTGCTCCCTGCTCCCTGCTCCCTGCTCCCTGCTCCCTGCTCCCTGCTCCCTGCACCCTGCTCCCTGCTCCCTGCACCCTGCTCCCTGCTCCCTGCTCCCTGCTCCCTGCTCCCTGCACCCTGCTCCCTGCTCCCTGCTCCCTGCTCCATGCTCCCTGCTCCCTGCTCCCTGCTCCCTGCTCCCTGCTCCCTGCTCCATGCTCCCTGCTCCCTGCTCCCTGCACCCTGCACCCTGCTCCCTGCACCCTGCTCCCTGCTCCCTGCTCCCTGCTCCCTGCTCCCTGCTCCCTGCTCCCTGCTCCATGCTCCCTGCTCCCTGCTCCCTGCTCCATGCTCCCTGCTCCCTGCACCCTGCTCCCTGCTCCCTGCTCCCTGCTCCATGCTCCCTGCTCCCTGCTCCCTGCTCCCTGCTCCATGCTCCCTGCTCCCTGCTCCCTGCTCCCTGCTCCCTGCACCCTGCTCCCTGCTCCCTGCTCCATGCTCCCTGCTCCCTGCTCCCTGCTCCCTGCACCCTGCTCCCTGCTCCCTGCACCCTGCTCCCTGCTCCCTGCACCCTGCTCCCTGCTCCCTGCTCCCTGCTCCATGCTCCCTGCTCCCTGCTCCCTGCTCCCTGCTCCCTGCTCCCTCACTCAGGTGGACAGAACAACCTGGGGCAAGACCTTGGGGCCCAGCCACACACCCAGCCCCAGCCCCGGACTCAGCCTCAGCCTCAGCCCCAAGCAGTATTCTACCCCAGTCCAGCAGTATTCTACCCCAGCTCAGCAGTATTCTGCCCCAGTCCAGCAGTATTCTACCCCAGCTCAGCAGTATTCTGCCCCAGTCCAGCAGTATTCTACCCCAGTCCAGCCTGGCTGATTGTGGCCAGCCAGATTGGTCCTCTGTTGGACCACCTGGGCAGATGCCTCATGTCCACTTGCTGCTCCTTTTCTCTGGAGGGCAGCCTGGAGGAGAGCCTGGAGGGCAGCCTGGAGGAGAGCCTGGAGGGCAGCCTGGAGGAGAGCCTGGAGGGCAGCCTGGAGGAGAGCCTGGAGGGCAGCCTGGAGGGCAGCCTGGAGGAGAGCCTGGAGGGCAGCCTGGAGGGCAGCCTGGAGGGCAGCCTGGAGGAGAGCCTGGAGGGCAGCCTGGAGGGTAGCCTGGAGGGCAGCCTGGAGGGCAGCCTGGAGGGCAGCCTGGAGGGCAGCCTGGAGGGCAGCCTGTTATATGTGACCCTCTGGATTGGTTCCCGTGGGCCACTTTACAGCAGAGAGCCCTGCTGAGCAGATGGAAATGTGACACGCAGCACACGGCCACACTCTCCCGCCAACTGACCCAGGGGTGAGACATTACACCCCCTCCCCAGAACCCTCGTATCCCCTCACACACACACACACACACACACACACACACACACACACACACACACACACACACACCAGTCCCCCGCCAACACTTGGACTTGAGCGCCAAAGGAAAGGGGGGAAACAAACAACAGAGGCCTTGTGTCAGGCACATGTCCGGCGTGTGTGTGTGTGTGTGTGTGTGTGTGTGTGTGTGTGTGTGTGTGTGTGTGTGTGTGGAGGAGCAGGCTGCAGTGATCTGGCAGGTGTTTCTTTTGTCTCGAGGACAGTAGCCCCCCAACAATAGTGCTGCCTGTCTGTCTGCACCGCCTGCCTGTCTGCCTGCCCGTCTGTGTCTCTGTCTGTCAGCTGTCTGTCTGTGTGGGGGGTCTTTCTGTCTTTCTGCCTGTTTGTGTGTCTGAGTTCCTGTCTGCCTGCCTGCCTGTCTGTGTGTCTGCCTGTCTGTCTGCCTGTCTGTATGCCTGTCTGTGTGTCTGTCTGTGTGTCTGTCTGTGTGTCTGCCTGTCTGTCTGCCTGTCTGTATGCCTGTCTGTGTGTCTGTCTGTGTGTCTGTCTTTCCTCCAGTCTGCTTGTCTGTCTGCCTGTCTGTGTGTCTGCCTGTCTGTCTGTCTGCCTGTGTGTGTGTCTGCCTGTCTGTCTGTTTGTGTGTGTGTCTGCCTGTCTGTCTGTCTGTCTGTCTGTGTGTGTGTCTGCCTGTCTGTGTGTGTGTCTGCCTGTCTGTCTGTCTGTCTGTCTGTGTGTGTGTCTGCCTGTCTGTGTGTCTGCCTGTCTGTCTGCCTGTCTGTCTGTCTGTCTGTCTGTCTGTGTGTGTGTCTGCCTGTCTGTGTGTCTGCCTGCCTGTCTGTCTGCCTGTCTGTCTGTCTGTCTGTCTGCCTGTCTGTGTGTCTGCCTGTCTGTGTGTCTGCCTGTCTGTCTGTCTGCCGGTCTGTGTGTCTGCCTGTCTGTGTGTCTGCCTGTCTGTCTGTCTGTCTGCCTGTCTGTGTGTCTGTCTGCCTGTGTGTGTGTCTGCCTGTCTGTCTGTTTGTGTGTGTGTCTGCCTGTCTGTCTGTCTGTGTGTGTGTCTGCCTGTCTGTGTGTGTGTCTGCCTGTCTGTCTGTCTGTGTGTGTGTCTGCCTGTCTGTGTGTCTGCCTGTCTGTCTGCCTGTCTGTCTGTCTGTCTGTGTGTGTGTCTGCCTGTCTGTCTGCCTGTCTGTCTGCCTGTCTGTGTGTCTGCCTGTCTGTGTGTCTGCCTGCCTGTCTGTCTGTCTGTCTGTGTGTCTGCCTGTCTGTGTGTCTGCCTGTCTGTCTGTCTGTCTGTGTGTGTGTCTGCCTGTCTGTGTGTCTGCCTGTCTGTCTGTCTGTCTGTGTGTGTGTCTGCCTGTCTGTGTGTCTGCCTGTCTGTCTGTCTGTCTGTCTGTGTGTCTGCCTGTCTGTGTGTCTGCCTGTCTGTCTGCCTGTCTGTCTTTCTGCCTGTGTGTGTCTGCCTGTCTGTGTGTCTGCCTGTCTGTCTGCCTGTCTGTCTGTTTGTGTGTGTGTGTCTGTGTGTCTGCCTGTCTGTGTGTGTGTCTGTGTGTGTGTCTGCCTGTCTGTCTGTCTGTCTGTCTGTGTGTCTGCCTGTCTGTCTGCCTGTCTGTGTGTCTGCCTGTCTGTGTGTCTGCCTGTCTGTCTGTCTGCCTGTCTGTGTGTCTGTCTGTCTGTGTGTCTGTCTGTCTGTCTGTCTGCCTGTCTGTGTGTCATGTTTGAAACATCCAGTCAGGACAGAGCCAGAGTGAACAGTGTAATTACAGTCTCATAACTCACATGGAGAACTTTGATTCTCTGAAGCAGCCTGGATCAGGATAAAGACAATACAAGTTGAATATAATGATGGCTTTGGAGAGTGTTCTCTCTTCCCCTGGGAACATGTGACAGGTTTGTGTGCTGCCAGGCCTGGAGCCCCTTCAGACATGTAAGTACCTGAGGAGGATCTCTGCCTGCAGGTAAGCAGTACTGGTACTGAAGACTCAGGGCTGCAATACTACATCTGATATATACATGATAACATGATATACCTATGATATTCAGCATTCTGACTCATCAGTTTTCACTTATTGCTTTCTGTATCATTGTCAACCAGCAACCAAGCCACTTCTACTTCATAACAGTAGTAGACCTCCACCACCTCCTACCACACCCCTCCACCTCCTACCACACCCCTCCACCTCTCACCACATCCCTCCACCTCCTACCACACCCCTCCACCTCCCACCACACCCCTCCACCTCCTACCACACCCCTCCACCTCCCACCACACCCCTCCACCTCCTACCACACCCCTCCACCTCCCACCACACCCCTCCACCTCCTACCACACCCCTCCACCTCCCACCACACCCCTCCACCTCCCACCACACCCCTCCACCTCTCACCACACCCCTCCACCTCCCACCACATCCCTCCACCTCCCACCACACCCCTCCACCTCCTACCACACCCCTCCACCTCCCACCACACCCCTCCACCTCCTACCACACCCCTCCACCTCCCACCACACCCCTCCACCTCCTACCACACCCCTCCACCTCCCACCACACCCCTCCACCTCTTACCACACCCCTCCACCTCCCACCACACCCCTCCACCTCTCACCACACCCCTCCACCTCCCACCACATCCCTCCACCTCCCACCACACCCCTCCACCTCCTACCACATCCCTCCACCTCCCACCACACCCCTCCACCTCCCACCACACCCCACCACATCCCACCACATCCCTCCACCTCCTACCACACCCCTCCACCTCCCACCACACCCCTCCACCTCCTACCACACCCCTCCACCTCCTACCACACCCCTCCTCCTCCCACCACACCCCTCCACCTCCCACCACACCCTTCCACCTCCCACCACACCCCTCCACCTCCTACCACACCCCTCCACCTCCTACCACACCCCTCCTCATCCCACACAACTCTCTCTGCTCTCTGAGACATATCAGCATATCCTTGACCTCAATGCAATTGTTTCCCATGCGTGTGTGTGTGAGTGTTCATGCGCTCGCCTGCGTGACTGTTCACGTGCGCTTGTGTATGTCTATGGTTGTACGTGCATGTGAGCGTGCATGTGTTTGTCTTCTTACATGGAGCGTGTGCATGAATGGGACATTATGTTTTTCTTTACAGACAAGCTGGGATGCTCAACCTTTGTTTGTCTAACGAAGTCTAATTAGACATAGTTTGAGGTTGACCATGTGGAACAGAAAGTAGCAGGCCTTGTTTAACCTGACCCTCAGCTTGTTCCTGCCAGCAGACAGGAGGTGCTGGGATGGGAGGTCAGGCTGTTGCACCATCGTCTTTGTCCAGAGGACGTCTGGTCTGGACTCTGTCCTGAGTACAAGCGAGCGCTGGGGTGGAACAAACAACAACAAACACAACAAAACAAAGGCACCCGCCCCCCCACACCCCCCCGCCCCCGCCCGCCCTACCCCCCCCGCCCCCCCCCCTCACTCCGCCCCACCCACCCCGCCCGCCCGCCCCACCCCGCCCACCCACCCTGCCCCCCCCACCCTGCCCCCCGCACGTACACCTCCTGTCATGCATGATAACATGATGTTCGGAAAGAGAAAAACGAAACGTTAAAATGTTTAAACTCAGTGGACTCAGGGGGGTCCAGCGGGGTGGGGGGGTGGGGGTGGTGGAGGGTGGGGGGTGGGGGTGGGGGGGAGTGGATGAACAAGACCCTCCGATTAAAAAGATTTCGAAACGTAAGATCTGAGGAACTCAGAAGAGCCCCCCCACCCCCCCCCCCCCCCAAAAAAAAAGAGATGCTGCTGGGAATCAGCCTGACAGCAGAGGAGCAGAAGGTCCAGGTGCAGTGTGTGTGTGTATGTGTGTGTGTGTGTGTGTATGTGTGTGTCAGTAATGAGAGACACACTCTAGACGCATGGTCGAAGCACCCATGAGTTGTTAGGATTAACACAACGGATGAATCAGCAACTCAATTAAGACCGGTAACCGAGTGTGTGTGTGTGTCTGGGTGTGTCTGTGTGTGTGTCTTTGTGTGTATGTGTTTGTGTGTGTGTTGAGGCAAATGCTTAATTATAAAGAAATAACAGTGGCTAATAACTGTCCCATAGATGTTTCTGTTTTGAAGTAGGCACAGGTTAGAGTCACTATTAGGGTCAGACAAGGGGACAAAACCTTTAGATTCCGCAGAAATAGAAATTATTAAATTAAATGATTAAATTATCATAGTCATGATAATGTCAATGATGATGAAGATGACAAGTTAGGATAATGATGATGATTGAATCAACAGAGAAACACTCATGAGTGAAATCAGTGGGGAATACATGTGGATGATGTAAAGATGATAATGACACACACACATACACAGTCTGATGTAAAGATAATAATGACACACACACACACACAGTCTGATGTAAAGATGATAATGAAACACACACACACACAGTCTGATATAAAGATGATAATGACACACACACACACACAGTCTGATGTAAAGATGATAATGAAACACACACACACACACAGTCTGATGTAAAGATGATAATGACACACACACACAGTCTGATGTAAAGATGATAATGAAACACACACACACACAGTCTGATGTAAAGATGATAATGAAACACACACACACACAGTCTGATGTAAAGATGATAATGACACACACACACACAGTCTGATGTAAAGATGATAATGACACACACACACACAGTCTGATGTAAAGATGATAATGACACACACACAGTCTGATGTAAAGATGATAATGAAACACACACACACACACAGTCTGATGTAAAGATGATAATGACACACACACACACAGTCTGATGTAAAGATGATAATGAAACACACACACACACACAGTCTGATGTAAAGATGATAATGAAACACACACACACACAGTCTGATGTAAAGATGATAATGACACACACACACACACACAGTCTGATGTAAAGATGATAATGACACACACACACACAGTCTGATGTAAAGATGATAATGACACACACACACACAGTCTGATGTAAAGATGATAATGAAACACACACACACACACAGTCTGATGTAAAGATGATAATGACACACACACACAGTCTGATGTAAAGATGATAATGACACACACACACAGTCTGATGTAAAGATGATAATGACACACACACACAGTCTGATGTAAAGATGATAATGACACACACACACAGTCTGATGTAAAGATGATAATGACACACACACACAGTCTGATGTAAAGATGATAATGACACACACACACAGTCTGATGTAAAGATGATAATGACACACACACACAGTCTGATGTAAAGATGATAATGACACACACACACAGTCTGATGTAAAGATGATAATGACACACACACACAGTCTGATGTAAAGATGATAATGACACACACACACAGTCTGATGTAAAGATGATAATGACCCCCCCCCCCCCCACACACCTTCTCATTGTTCTGTCAGATCTGCTGAGGCCTCCAACTGACCAGCAGCATATGACCGACACACACTCTATCAATAGAGGCATCTGCACACTCACGGACACACACACACACACACACACTTACACTTGTGTGTTACACACACTCTCTCTTACACATACATACATACATACATACATACATACATACATACATACATACATACATACATACATACATACATACATACATACATACATACTCACTTACTCACTTACTCTCTCTCTCTTTCTCTCTCTCCTTCTCTCTCTCTCACACACACACACACACACACACACACACACACACTTGTTGTCTAATGAATGGATGCCTAATATTGACGCTCCCTGCAGGGGAGCTGCGAGGACGCAGACCCTCCCTGGATGACGGCATGAAAACACAACTCTGACAACACCATGCATACAGACGTGTGTGTGTGTGCTGCTGGGCAGCGCCTGGTGAGGGTGGCCAGTGAAGCAGCAGTAACACGCTGTAACGCGCTCCTGGACATCGTCATGGCAGCTGGTATTGTGTCGGGAAGCGAGAGACCTCCTCCCTCCTATTGTCCAGTCTGCCAAGCCACGAGTGACGCCAGCAGGAGGGGGCCGCCACTGTGTGTGTGTGTGTCTTTGTGTGTGTGTGTGTGTGTGTCTTTGTGTGTGTGTGTCTTTGTGTGTGTGTGTGTGTGTGTGGAGGTCTCTGAGCATGCAGATGTCACTGCTAGTGGCCGTTTGTGGTGTGTGTGTGTGTGTGTGTGTGTGTGTGTGCCAGCCACTTGCCGGAGGGGGGCATGGGGGGGTGGTGAGTTGGTATAATATGATCAGATCATATCTTATTCATGGACATAATAGTTATCATGGGATGGGAATTTGTATGCGTCAAGTCAGAGTGAAAGAGGGTTCAGGACAGACAGATGCTCCATCTCTACAGTACGAGGGTCTTCAAGCTGCCTTTGTCCAGTGTGACTCACACACAAAAGCAGTGACAGTTTCTGAGCAGATGTGAACCAGGGTTAGAGGGACTGCAGAATGGGGAACTTAGCAAGGATGTTACGTAAGTGTGGAGAAGTTCCACATAGCTGTGCTGGGGTCGGGATCTCCCTGAGCGCTCCTCTGACTGATGAACCAACAGGTGTTATGTTGAGCTCCCCCCCCTCCCTCCCCCCCCCACCCCTCCCCCCCCCCCCCACCCCTCCCTCCCCCCCCTCCCTATAAACACGTGTTTGAAGAGCAGGTTAATGGAGCCCTGTGAGTGATACCGTTGGAACAGAGAGAAGGACTTCCTCCTTTTAGACAGCGGCCACCTGCCCTGGTTTAGGGAAGCACATCCAGGTGAGGCAGGGTAGGTGAGGCAGGGCAGGTGAGGCAGGGCAGGTGAGGCAGGGCAGGTGAGGCAGGGCAAGTGAGGCAGGGCAGGTGAGGCAGGGCATACTCTCCTGGGAGGGTCAGGGAAAGGTCACACAGATCCTAGGCTGACTAACACTAAGGTCAGCCTGCCTGGCTGGTCTGATACAGTACTAAGGTCAGCCTGTCCTCAGATATTGCAGGATGGTTTTTATTACCAGAGAACCTCCTCTGCTTAGTGAGTGGAGTTTGATGTTCCACTTGGTATGAAGTGTTGAGAGATGTGGACAAACAATGACAGTAGAATCTGAGGATAGTGAAGTCATGAAGTAGAGCTGCTCTTGTGCGTCACATGGTCAAACATAACAACCTGGTTTACCAGTTTTATACTTTTACTCTTTATACTTTTATACTATACTCTAGATCAACAGTTTGTGAAGGTCAGGTCTGGTTCTGGAACTAACCATGCCCCTCTAGGACAGTTCTAGAACTTTGTCTGCTCCTATTCAGTTTGTGAACTTCCGGAGCTCCTGCAGAACGGTACTAGAGTACTAGTTTCAGAACCCCAGAGAGAGGGTGTGTACAGGACGGATGTTAGTCAGCATTGTGTTGTTCAAAGTGCGACAGCGGCCGAATCCTTTCATCATCAGGTTTATTGATCTTTTATGGCATCATATTTCAACATCAAAGTCATCAACAGCCATCTGAGGAAGACAAAATCTTTTCTTTCACTTTCACTGCAAAGTCAGCATGTTGCTCCTGAGCAGTTGAGGAACGGACAGAGCCTCTCCGATTGGTCAGAAACCTGTGCAGGTCTCTAATGTACGTCTGTCCAGTGAGCGTCTCTCTAAAGGGAGATCCATTCAGCCCTCTCATGCATGGTCACTTCCTACCACTAACTGACCAATCACAGGCAGCAGAACCTCATGAACAGTCTGCATTCAGCTGTTCATCTGGAATAAATGAATGAATGAGAGTCCGGAAAGAGACTTTAAAGGACAGATACTTACTCAGATACTCCTCCCTATCTGTGTGGGATGTGATCAATAATAAACTTTTATAGTCCTGTAAAAGGGTGTAGAGTGATAGAAGCTGATAACCTCTATGAACAGTTTGAAACATGGAAGAAAACTCTATTTGACATGGTATTTATCTTTAGGCTATGTTATATAAGACTGACTTGTGAACTATTGGAGACTTCATGAGTCTCATCGCATGTTACCATGCAAGTTACACAAACTTGTTATTTACTGTAGCGAGATGAAACAGAGAACATATGCAGGACTTAAAGAAAAAAGTAGGAAATAACTATGCATGGATAGGAGTGTATAAAAACTGTAAATATTACAAGTATAAGTATAAAGTATATGAGTAAGAATGGATATAAATACTACAGGGGGGAGTATGTACACAGTAGTGGATCAGAAGTACTCACTCACATGGAAATGTTCAATCATTTCACTGTAAAGAGAAACTTCCATTACCATGTGCAGAGTGTGTGTGTGTGTGTGTGTGTGTGTGTGTGTGTGTGTGTGTGTGTGTGAGTGTGTGTGAGTGTGTGTGTGAGTGTGTGTGTCTGAGTGTGTGTCTGAGTGTGTGTGTGAGTGTGTGTGTGAGTGTGTGTGTGAGTGTGTGTGTCTGAGTGTGTGTGTGTGTGTCTGAGTGTGTGTGTGAGTGTGTGTGAGTGTGTGTGTGAGTGTGTGTGTGTTCATGTTCGTTTGGTGCAGCTGGCCTCAGTCCCTGATAACGCCTGTCTTTCATCCTCCCACGCAGCAGTGATACCACGGCCCTGCACTCTGACACACACACACACACAAGACGGACACACACACACACAGGACGGACACACACACACACAGGACGGACACACACACACACACAGCACTCTTGTCCAGCTTTTCACCTCTCATGGATCTACAGTAGAGAGAAAAGGTTCATCAATAACCTCCGCTGAATCAAAACTGACAGCATCTGATTTCTAGCACAGATAAGGACAGCTAGCTGACCCGGGTTAGCTGACCCTCCTGGTCTGGTGAGGCTGTGCTGATGTAGTGTTCAGTGTTGAGCTGCAGTGTTGAGCTGCAGTGTTCAGTGTTGAGCTGCAGTGTTGAGCTGCAGTGTTGAGCTGCAGTGTTGAGCTGCAGTGTTGGGCTGCAGTGTTCAGTGTTGAGCTGCAGTGTTGAGCTGCAGTGTTCAGTCCTGTGTTGAGCTGCAGTGTTGAGCTGCAGTGTTCAGTGTTGAGCTGTAGTGTTGAGCTGCAGTGTTCAGTCCTGTGTTGGGCTGCAGTGTTCAGTGTTGAGCTGCAGTGTTGAGCTGCAGTGTTCAGTCCTGTGTTGAGCTGCAGTGTTCAGTGTTGAGCTGCAGTGTTGAGCTGCAGTGTTGAGCTGCAGTGTTCAGTGTTGAGCTGCAGTGTTGAGCTGCAGTGTTCAGTCCTGTGTTGAGCTGCAGTGTTCAGTGTTGAGCTGCAGTGTTCAGTGTTGAGCTGCAGTGTTCAGTCCTGTGTTGAGCTGCAGTGTTGGGCTGCAGTGTTCAGTGTTGAGCTGCAGTGTTGAGCTGCAGTGTTCAGTGTTGAGCTGCAGTGTTCAGTGTTGGGCTGCAGTGTTCAGTGTTGAGCTGCAGTGTTCAGTCCTGTGTTGAGCTGCAGTGTTCAGTGTTGAGCTGCAGTGTTCAGTGTTGAGCTGCAGTGTTCAGTCCTGTGTTGAGCTGCAGTGTTGGGCTGCAGTGTTCAGTGTTGAGCTGCAGTGTTGAGCTGCAGTGTTCAGTGTTGAGCTGCAGTGTTCAGTGTTGGGCTGCAGTGTTCAGTGTTGAGCGGCAGTGTTCAGTCCTGTGTTGAGCTGTAGTGTTGAGCTGCAGTGTTCAGTGTTGAGCTGCAGTGTTGAGCTGCAGTGTTGAGCTGCAGTGTTCAGTGTTGAGCTGCAGTGTTCAGTGTTGAGCTGCAGTGTTGAGCTGCAGTGTTCAGTCCTGTGTTGAGCTGCAGTGTTCAGTGTTGAGCTGCAGTGTTGAGCTGCAGTGTTCAGTGTTGAGCTGCAGTGTTCAGTGTTGAGCTGCAGTGTTCAGTGTTGAGCTGCAGTGTTCAGTGTTGAGCTGTAGTGTTGAGCTGCAGTGTTCAGTCCTGTGTTGAGCTGCAGTGTTCAGTGTTGAGCTGCAGTGTTGAGCTGCAGTGTTCAGTCCTGTGTTGAGCTGCAGTGTTCAGTGTTGAGCTGCAGTGTTGAGCTGCAGTGTTCAGTGTTGAGCTGCAGTGTTCAGTGTTGAGCTGCAGTGTTCAGTGTTGAGCTGTAGTGTTGAGCTGCAGTGTTCAGTCCTGTGTTGAGCTGCAGTGTTCAGTGTTGAGCTGCAGTGTTGAGCTGCAGTGTTCAGTGTTGAGCTGCAGTGTTGAGCTGCAGTGTTCAGTGTTGAGCTGCAGTGTTGAGCTGCAGTGTTCAGTCCTGTGTTGAGCTGCAGTGTTCAGTCCTGTGTTGAGCTGCAGTGTTCAGTGTTGAGCTGCAGTGTTGAGCTGCAGTGTTCAGTGTTGAGCTGCAGTGTTCAGTGTTGAGCTGTAGTGTTGAGCTGCAGTGTTCAGTGTTGAGCTGCAGTGTTGAGCTGCAGTGTTCAGTCCTGTGTTGAGCTGCAGTGTTCAGTCCTGTGTTGAGCTGAACAGTGTTCAGGATGTCTGCAGGTGTTTAGTGTCCATCAGGGGGACAACAGCACCAGGCCTGAATAGGCAGGCAGACTGGGTGGGCTGGAGATGGAGACAGGCAGCTACCCCCAACTGCTCTGCAGACACTCACACACACACACATGCATAGAGAGTCACACACAGACCCACACGCACACACTCACACACACAGGAGGGGGAAGATCAAGGCTAACCGTGGCCATAGCAGAGGTCAAGCCTCAGACAGAACCCTCGCCTAGCAACCAGGACAGGAATGTTCTCACAGGCCTCTGTGTGGAAGTGGTGAGACCTGCACAATCACCTCTGAGTTCATATTGGCCTTCCAGGTCAGAGGTTAAATGCTGCCAGGTCAGGGAGGAGGAGAGGAATGAGAGGAGGTGGGGCACGTCCTTTAGAGGAGAGTGAGAGAGAGGAGGTGGTCTTAGCTCTATAGAAGAGAGCAAGGCAGCAGATAGGTTTCCTTTGTATGTGCGTTCATAATGTTGGTTATAGTGTTTCTCTGCAAATATTTCACTAAAAGTTTCCCAACGAGAAAGCTGTTTCCTGTTTGATCAACTGCCTGCAGTTCTCTATCAGCTTATTTGACAGGGCATGTAGGGAACCAGGTAGATCATGTTACTTTGTCCACAAAACCAGAATCCCCTCCCCCACCAGCCTCTTCCTCTGACATCAAGTTACACTGGGGGGTAGGAATGTATGAATGACACTCACACATGCACACACAGTTTGAAGGGCCGAACACCTTCATTCATAAAATCTAGGAGATAAGTCTCCCAAGCTGAAGTGCAAACAAGGGTGTGTGACTGTGTGTATACGTGTGTGTGTGTTGGGGAGGGGCGGGGGGGGTGCAGGGTGGTAGGTAGAAGCAGTATTGACTTATCATTGAGAACCTGCAGGTGAAGATCACCTGCATGATGTGGATGATATCTCTGTAGGTGTTCCCCTGTAGGTGTTCCCCTGTAGGTGTTCCTCTGTAGGTGTTCCTCTGTAGGTGTTCCTCTGTAGGTGTTCCCCTGTAGGTGTTCCTCTGTAGGTGTTCCTCTGTAGGTGTTCCTCTGTAGGTGTTCCCCTGTAGGTGTTCCTCTGTAGGTGTTCCTCTGTAGGTGTTCCTCTGTAGGTGTTCCTCTGTAGGTGTTCCTCTGTAGGTGTTCCTCTGTAGGTGTTCCCCTCAGATCATTAGGATTGTGTTCAGGTTCAAACATGAATGAAGTTGACAACTGTGAAGGGATTCTGATTAAGTAGAGTTTAATTTAATTGAACGCATAGAGAGAGCTTTGAATGTGTGAGAAGACAGACATTAAATGATTGATGGCTCCTACATTAAGTCTCCTTCCTCCAGCATGAATCACTAACATCCCTGATTTTAGCAGATGACAAATGTTCATTATATCATCTTCAGTTCTTTAAGTTCACCCATGTTGCCATCTGCCCAAGGACAACTTAGAAACACAGAATCAGACTTAGCACCAGCATGGCACTGTGCCAACATGTGGGAATCAAACCCATAACCTTCTCGCTCTCTGTTTGCATGCCACCTTGCTACCTCTGTTAGCTGTTTCTGTTCTTGCTGGGATGTAGTTTAACTTCTGGATTCTTTGTTTGGTCAGAGAACAACAATCTGTGTCTGTTTCTCTAACCTGACTGAAAAGCCTCGTCCATGCAGCCATGCAGCCATGCAGCCATGCAGCCATGCAGCCATGCAGACATGCAGGTGGACAAACCTTCAGGTTACACCCTGTCATTCTAGTTTCCTGGACTGTGACCCTGTCCTGCCCCAGACCAACAGAAGGGGGGAGGGGGGGGGGCGTGGGTGTATGTAGACGAACAGGTGATGAGGTTTAGTGATTAGATATCGTGATAATTCTGGAGGCGTCAGTAAACTGCCCGTTTCAAGGAAGACAAAAGTGAAAATGTGAGTTAGAACCAGTTGGAATATTAACTAACAAGGTCAAGGTTTTACCGGCTTGGCTGTTTAATACTTTTTTTGTTCACATTCTGTTTGAATCACACTAATCTGGAGAAATTGCTATAAAATAAGTTATTTATTGACAACTCCAATTAAAAATAAAAGCGTGTGACAGAGAGAGGTCTGAAGAGATGGAGGGATAAAGAGAGAGGCTCATCCGGATCATATTCTCCACTGCAGTACTTCAGATCCACCTCTAGGTGGCATCTTCCTTCTGCCATGCTATGAGTACAGTGAACTCCTGTTAAAAAAGCGAGAATAAAAACTTGTAAAACGTCATCTTTTGCTAACTGAACATCTCCATGTTCTGTTTAAGATGGCGTCACTGAAAACACACAATGTATGAAACACACCTGTCTGACGTTAGCGAAGGATAAGAACCTTTCAACCAGACAGTAGTCCTCAAATTTCACTAAGAATATGAAAAGGAGATCTACTCAACCCTAAACAAATGAAGGAATTTGGTTTTTATGAACTCAAAGCCCTGAGGGAGGCCAACGTTTGGCTCTTCATATAAACAGACTTTACGCCAGCGAGATGTTAAGCAACGTCAAAGCCGGTGGAATTCCAGGCATTGATCTTTCATCAGGAAGGAATATCTGGTTTGGAATTCTGCTGCTGCTTCTCCTCTACCTCTGTCACCTTCCCTCCTCCTCAAACCTCCTCTGTTACCTTCCCTCCTCCTCAAACCTCCTCTGTTACCTTCCCTCCTCCTCAAACCTCCTCTGTCACCTTCCCTCCTCCTCAAACCTCCTCTGTTACCTTCCCTCCTCCTCAAACCTCCTCTGTTACCTTCCCTCCTCCTCAAACCTCCTCTGTTACCTTCCCTCCTCCCCTAACCTCCTCTGTTACCTTCCCTCCTCCTCAAACCTCCTCTGTTACCTTCCCTCCTCCTCAAACCTCCTCTGTTACCTTCCCTCCTCCTCAAACCTCCTCTGTTACCTTCCCTCCTCCTCAAACCTCCTCCCTCCTTCCACCGCAGCGTCTTATCTTCTCTCAGTCTCTCCATCCGGCTCCTCTTTTTGTTCAGTTCAACTCATCTGTGTTATTGAGCCTCCATCCTGAGAGCTCAGCTGCTGCGGGCTGTGTGTTTATCTGATGTGTGTTTCTACTGTGTGTTCTCTATCTGATGTGTGTTTCTACTGTGTGTTCTCTATCTGATGTGTGTTTCTACTGTGTGTTCTCTATCTGATGTGTGTTTCTACTGTGTGTTCTCTATCTGATGTGTGTTTCTACTGTGTGTTCTCTGTCTGATGTGTGTTTCTACTGTGTGTTCTCTATCTGATTGGGACTACGGTAACTGTGTGTGTGTGTGTGTGTTTGACACCTTTTGTCTTTGTCTGTCTGGGCTCTCTGAGATATGGATCCTGAAGGGATAGATTGATATCAACAGAGTTTTGCTGGAAGGTGAGCCAAAGATGTTTCTGAAGGACGTTAACACACTCAGGAGAGTCTACTGTTCTAGTGAGAGAGTGAGGAAGGAAGGAAGGAAGGAAGGAAGGAGGCTGCATCAAATATGATCCTGTTTGTTTACTTCTATCGTCGATCTAAACGGTCACTGTCACACTTGCTAAAACAAACTTTGTTAATGAAATGGTAACATCAATATGAACCCCCCCCCCCACCCCCTCCTCAGGTGTCTACAGCAGTGTGTGGCTGCTTCTCTGTTTAGTTCTTCTCTACATACATTAATGCAGCTCTTACTTCCTTCCACTGCCTGTGGGAGGATGTGGAGGAGGAGGAAGAGGATGATGAGGAAGAAACTGAAACTGAAAGAGTCACAGAAGCAGAAAGATGCAGAGAAGGAGAACATTTATTTTTCATTGAGAGAAAATAATATAATTCAGGAGCTGATTCACTCCTGTAGAGTGAGAGGAAGAGAGAGTGAAAATGAGGAAGGAGCGAGAGAGAAAGAGAGAGGGGAAAGTGGAGAGAAGGACAGCATGTCTTTGTAATCATTCCACTCACAGATTGTTCTAGTTGCTAAGCCTCCACCCACATCAACCCTATAGATTCCTTCCCCCCATGGCAGACAAGGGAGAGAAAGGGGGGATGATAAACAGAGAGCGGGAAAAGGAAGGGAGGGAAAGGGAGAGAGAGAACAGAATGAGAAAGTGAGGGAAGAAAGTAAGGAGAGAGGGAAAAGAGAAAGTGGAATGGAAGGGTGAATGTTTTAGGGATATGGGCTTCATTACATAAGCAGGCTAGACAGTGTTGGGGGGCAGGAGGGGGCAGCTGAGCTGGGGGCTGAGAAAGGGCTCCTGTTACCCCTAAAACTCACCAGAGGGATTTTGATGTCTGAAAGCTGACCCTGTGTATGTGAGAGAGAAAGAGATTGAGCTCACATTGAGGAGAAAAAGAGGACAGGAAAATAGAACACAAGAAAGTGAGTTTCTTTTGAGAAAGGCAGAGACATGAGGATAGGCAGAAGAGAGCAGCTGAGAAAGAAAGAGATGGACGGAGAGAGAGAGAGAGAGAGAGAGAGAGAGAGAGAGGGAGAGAGAGAGAGGGAGAGGGAGAGAGAGAGAGAGAGAGAGAGAGAGAGAGAGAGAGAGGGAGAGAGAGGGAGAGAGAGAGAGAGAGAGAGAGGGAGAGAGAGAGATTAAAAGAGAGAGAGCGAAAGAGAGAGAGAGAGGTTAAGGTGAGAGAGACAGTCCTTGAATACCTCAGGTCCACAGTGGAGGTGGACAGAGGGAAATCTATTTTGGGGGTCAGGCTCCCAGGGGCCCCTAGTCTGTCTCCTACTGCTGTGCTGTGGAACAGGTCGTCATGGCGCCTTGTCTGTAGGTAGCGCAGGGATTAAAAAGATCTGGATCTGGGTGGCCACAAAGGCTGACATCAAATCACCATTATATCAATTCATAATGTTCATTGTATGTTCATGTTCAAGTATGATAATATATATATACTGAATTTATAGAAGACTCTGAGAGTCTGAGATCACATTGAGCATTTCACAGAGGAAAGAAACGTTCTGTTGTGTCTCAGGAAGCTATTTCAAACATTGTCAAATCATGCTGGAATAACATGAAGGGTCAGGTTTTACTCAAACTTGTAGAGTCCGTTCACTCATGGAGTATAACAAATACTAAGATGTTCTTAAATTCAAGAACATTTTTAAAGGTTCAACCTTTCTCTCTTTTGTTTACGTGACAGAATTTGTAATTCACATATTTGTTTTAAAGTACATTCCAAAGAAATGCAAACCTGAAGTACCTTGACTAGTGGTTTTATACTTTGGACCCGACTGCCTGGGTATTTTTTATTTGTTTAGTTTTTTTCTGGCTAGTTTGTTGCTTGGTTACTCCGTGAGTTTGTCAGTTCATTGGCCAGTGTGGTCTTAACCACACACATTTATTTCCTCATTCCAGAGAATGCCAGAGAATGGCAGCAACGTGTGGGAGAGTTCCTTTGAGGTTTTTGTGAATGAGTGAGACACTGAAGAGGAACTATTGCTGATTGGTCAGAAGAAGTTGAAGTTCCACCTTATTGGCTGTGAGGATTCCATGGATTAACTCAGAGATTGGCTGAACTGAAGAGATCAATGAGCAATTTAGGTGCAGCTGAGTAGCTGTTGCTGTGCAAGTTAGGTAGTTTAACTGAACAGATTCCACTCTATTCTGTTCTAGTTGATTCATGCTTCCCTGCTCTACTCTACTTTACTTTACTCTACTCTGATTGAAGTAAAGTACATATCAATTTGACATCAAGGATAACTTTATTAACTTAATGTTATATAATTCCTACAGAGAGACACAGTGGGGGCGGCTGGAGAAAACCCCAGCTGTGTGTAGGAGAGTTTCTGTGACAGGGGAGATGGGGGATTTATTCAGAAGATATGAAGCAGATAATGCTGTGTCCCTGTCCAGCCCCAGAGAGAGAGAGTCTACACCCCTGCTGCCCTGCCCCCACCCTCCAACCCTGTGCTCCACACACTCCCTGCTGATAGCCCTATCAGACAGTCGGGGGAGGGGGGGTGAGGGGGGGGGGGGTGAGGGGGGGGGGGGGGGGTGAGGGGGGGAGGGGGGGTACAGGGGCAGAACAGTGCTGTTCTCCTGCTCCAGAAGGAGAGACAGATGCTGGAGGAACAGGAGAGATGAATTTCCACTGAGTTGATCAAACCTTCTCTGCCCCATTTTGCTGATCAAATATCAAACAGACCCTAAAAGCAGCTGAACTAGAGGAGATTAGATGACTTGAGGTCTGGGAGACTGAGGAACTAGGATCCTTAAAGAGGAAGTAGAATGTGATCACATTCTATAAGGACACAGGACCAGGATGTTTCAAACATTCAACCATAGCAATAATAATAGACAGATGTGTGTGTGTGTGTGTAAGTGTGTTGTGTGTGTGTGTTGTGTGTAAGTGTGTTGTGTGTGTGTGAGTACACACATGTGTGGTCTGTGTCTCTGACCTAAAGTCAAACTCCAGTGAAACCGAGGCACAAGTCCACCCTGAACACCAAGACTGGTTCTCCAGTGTGTTTGGGCTGATGGTCAGTTGAGGAAGGCCGCGTTCTTCTGAAACGTTCACATACCAAAGCATGTGGACAACAAGAACACACACACATTCCTGCAATAGTTCCCCAGAGAGTGAGTATGCATTTTCATCATACATTAACATTTGTCTCCAGAGGTTTCAGAATGAGGTAATGTCGATAGCTGACACTTTGTCCAACAAAGCTGGAACAACAGGTATTCCATAATGGTTAGTGTCTCTCCAACAGCATCTGAAAAGATTGAGAAGGGAGCAGGAGATGGATTAGGCAGTAGGAGGTAGGAGACTAAGTAGGCAGCAACACGTTCCTGAATGAGGAGTGCCTGGTATTGTGGGGGATCAAGGGCAGGTCCGGATAAACGCTTCTGAACATGTTGAAACTGCCGCCTCGCTCAAGCAGCAACCTTTACAAAGGACAAGATCATCTTGGGAAAACTGTGACCTACCTGTTGAGATGCTCTGCAGAGAGTGTGGAGGGAGAGAGAGAGAGAGAGAGAGGGCCAGCAAGGCCTGGGCTGTGGAGAGAGAGAGAGAGAGAGAGAGAGGGCCAGCAAGGCCTGGGCTGTGGAGAGAGAGAGAGAGAGAGAGAGAGGGCCAGCAAGGCCTGGGCTGTGGAGAGAGAGAGAGAGAGAGGGCCAGCAAGGCCTGGGCTGTGGAGAGAGAGAGAGAGAGAGAGGGCCAGCAAGGCCTGGGCTGTGGAGAGAGAGAGGGACAGCAAGGCCTGGGCCGGAATCAAACCAAGGCTCCCGCATTCATGACTGAGACTATGTGGTCTGCACTCTCTCCAGAAACCTGGCTCCAAGTTATATCTGATGATAGACCTCTGCTGTGTGTACAGCTTCCTGGAAATCTAATCTCAGTTATCTGGGGGTTTCCATGAGACGGTAACTGCACACAGACACGGGGGGGTCACCATGCAAACTGAATGCAAATCATACAAATTTATGCAAATATATGGAAACGCTGTCTGCCAAGGATCTGCAGGAGGAGGCTTCAGGGGACATTTGTGTAATTTAGGGAGTTATTGAGAAAGTCAATATTTCTTTCACTTTCTCACTTTCTCTCAATCTTTTTTTTCTTGGTCCAAACTCCCTCTCACTCTAACCCTAACCCTCACACTAACTCACCCTCACACTAACTCACCCTCACACTAACTCACCCTCACACTAACTCACACTAACTCACCCTCACACTAACTAACCCTCACACTAACTAACCCTCACACTAACTCACACTAACTCACCCTCACACTAACTCACCCTCACACTAACTCACCCTCACACTAACTCACACTAACTCACCCTCACACTAACTCACACTAACTCACCCTCACTCTAACTCACCCTCACACTAACTCACACTAACTCACCCTCACTCTAACTCACCCTCACACTAACTCACACTAACTCACCCTCACACTAACTCACCCTCCACAGTGTCATTGTACAGGACTAGCTATGTGCTCAACAACCATGTGGTTCAGCTGATGCTGGATTTGTGGAGTAAATGTTCTGCGGAATGTGAGATGATGAGGAGGGGACGCACACTGTTACCACGGGCAACCAGGATGAAGACCTTACCCCCACTGAGGGTGAGTACCCAGGCAGAGACACACTCAAAACAGAACGCACACACATGCACACATGTTTGTAAGAACTAAATATCAGGTTATTAACCGTCTTCTTATGAACAGAAGAATGGGCTGGAATGGGCAGATTTGAATGAGCATGAAGAGGCTGTATGCAAATATACTGTTGACATTCCACTGCGAGGTGTGAATGGTGCCCCTGGTACCTCTGTAGATAAGAGCTCAGTGAGGTCTGTAGAGATGTCCTGAACTCACCAACCATGCTCAGAAAAATCAGCTTCTGATTGGCTGTCTGGCTGAGGAAACACAGTAGCCTCCATTTTTCCAATTCCTTCTTTCTCTTTATTTTTCTCTGTCACTGTGTCTCTCTTTCTCTATCTCTCTCTCTGTATCTCTCTGTATCTCTCTCTACCTTTCTCTCTCTCTGTATCTCTATATCTATCTTTCTCTCTCTCTCTGTACCTCTCTCTCTCTGTATCTTTATCTCTATCTTTCTCTCTGTCTTTCTCTTCCTCTGTCTTTCTCTTTCATCCACCCCCTCCTCATTGTAAATACTTGTAATACCTTAACTGCTTGGGTTATAAGTCATCTGTGCTGTAGAGCCATCAGCACATACCTCACCTGCACAGACAAGCTGACACACCCACTGAGGAGGACACGCCCCCTGAGGAGGACACGCCCCCTGAGGAGGACACGCCCCCTGAGGAGGACGCCGTACAGGGATAGATGGATAGTAACAGACAGGTAGAGCGATCAAGAGATAGACTGAGACTATCCTGTGGAGAGGAGGGGGAGAAGGAAGGAGAGAAAACAAGAGGTTAGGAAAGGAGGGAAGGAGAGGAGGGGGAGAAGGAAGGAGAGAAAACAAGAGGTTAGGAAAGGAGGGAAGGAGAGGAGGGGGAGAAGGAAGGAGAGAAAACAAGAGGTTAGGAAAGGAGGGAAGGAGAGGAGGGGAAGATGATTAATTCCTCTCCTGTGGCGGACTTGTAGACAAAAAGTGGGGAGGTGGGCGGGGCCAAGAGCAGTCCCCTCAGCTGTTAGCCAATAGAGCGGGAGCAGGCGAGTGGGCAGCCGTGCGTCAGGCAGCGATGGATGTGTGAGTGTGCGGCTCGCGCCCGGTCACAGCAGACAGTCTCCCTCCACATCCTGCGGCTTTGTGTCCCTGAGGACTGGCGGGGAGGGGGAGGGGGGGTGAGGGAGGGGTGAGGGAGGGGTGAGGGAGGGGTGAGGGGGCACCCGACCCGGAACATTAGCATGTCGGAGCGCCCCCTGAGAGAGCCTCTGCCATCTGCTGCTGTGATTCAGATGCCGCATGCCAGAGCGTGTGTGTGTGTGTGTGAGAGTGTGTGTGTGTTTCATGCCACAGCAGCCTCCCACCGGCGCCCGCATCATGCCAGGGCCTCTGAGACAAAGACACTGACACAAGCTGCACTGGAATGTTCCTGGAAAGGGGCTCCCTCTTTTCTCTCCTCTCACTCTCTCCCTCGCTCTACTTTTGTCTGCTCAGCTCCCCCACGAGCTGTTCTCTCTCTCTAACTGTTCTCACCCACCAAGCAGAGGAGGTGACACCAGTGAGGGGGGCCTCTCTCTCTCTCCCCCTTGATCCCCCCCACCTTCCTCTCAGCAGGGTCTGGTTCTGATTCGTCTGTCAGCTAAGTGGATTCTTTAGTCAGTCAGCCACATCAGCCATGTTTCTCTCCTCCATTCCTTCCTATCTAAAAGATAAAATGTATTTATATTTTTTTATTTGTGTCTATCTGGACACATAGATAGAGAATGATATTTCTTTGTTTCCTCTTTCTCTGTGGTGAAACACTCTGAAACAAACATTGACATGTTTTCATTTAGCAGAAACTTTTATCCAAAGAGACTTTCAAGAGAGAACATTACAAACATCAACCGAGAAAAAGCTTCTAAAACTATTCAAGATATCAGGCTCAACCACTGTGGAAGACATTAGATATCCTGTAAGGCTGAGAGGCTAGGAATCTGGGAGGCTGGGAGGCTGGGAGGCTGGGAGGCTGGGAGGCTGGGAGGCTGGGAGGGCATATCCTCAAACAACACACTGGGAGGTGCTCTCCTGACCTGGCCTGGCAAATCACACACCCACACACACACACACACACACACACACACACACACACACACACACACACACACACACACACACACACCCAGACCCCCCCCCCCACACACACACACACACACAAACACACACACACACAAACACAAACACACACTTTCAGATGAGCTCTTCCTTCCGCTCTAACCTCAGGTCTAACAGACAATAGGGTTATATTTAACACACCTTCCTTCCCTTTCAACACACACACCCTGAAACACACACAGACAGACTCACACATGCCTGCTTGATGGGACTGGCGTGGGTGTAGTGTGGAATGAGGAGCGTACACAAAACAAATACCTGTATGTTGAGAGAAGGCAGGTGAGCGCTGGAAAGAGATCAGGGTGTGTGTGTGTGTGGGTGTGTGGGTGTGTGTGTGTGTGTGTGTGTGTGTGTGTGTGTGTGTGTGTGTAGAAGCAGGACAGGACTCCCTAACCTTCCTCACTAACAGGTTGAGCTAACCTTTGTAACACAAATCCAGACGCAAACACCCAGACACACAAAAAAGGGATTCAGGTGGCTGAGCGGTGAGGTTGTCTACTAATAGGAAGGTTCCTGGTTTGAACTGCGGCTGAGACAACATGATGTTGTGTCCTTGGGCAAGGCACTTCACCATACCTGCCTCAGGGGTGAATGTCCCAGTAGTTGCTGTAAGTCTCTCTGGATAAGAGCGTCTGATATATGATTCAATGTGTAAGTACTTGTACACTCACGCTGTGTAAACTCTGGAGCTTCAGAAGTGACCGAGAAACGAGATGTTAGCAGCTGTGGTTTAAACAGTGTTCAGGGCTGAGTCACCTGGACAGTCACTGTGTACACTGTGATACACTGTGTACACTGTGATACACTGTGATACACTGTGTACACTGTGATACACTGTGATACACTGATACACTGTGATACACTGTGATACACTGATATACACCGATACAGTGTGGTACACTGTGGTACACTGGGATACACTGTGATACACTGTGATACACTGTGATACACTGTGGTACACTGTGATACACTGTGATACACCGATACACTGTGGTACACTGTGATACACTGTGATACACTGTGATACACTGTGGTACACTGTGGTACACTGTGATACACTGTGATACACTGGGATACACTGTGATACACTGTGATACACTGTGGTACACTGTGGTACACTGTGGTACACTGTGATACACTGTGATACACTGTGATACACTGTGGTACACTGTGATACACTGTGATACACTGTGATACACTGTGATACACTGTGATACACTGTGTACACTGTGATACACTGGGATACACTGTGATACACTGTGATACACTGTGATACACTGTGGTACACTGTGATACACTGTGTACACTGTGATACACTGTGGTACACTGTGATACACTGATACACTGTGATACACTGTGATACACTGATATACACCGATACAGTGTGGTACACTGTGGTACACTGGGATACACTGTGATATACTGTGATACACTGTGGTACACTGTGGTACACTGTGGTACACTGTGATACACTGTGATACACTGTGATACACTGTGGTACACTGTGATACACTGTGATACACCGATACACTGTGATACACTGTGGTACACTGTGATACACTGTGATACACTGTGGTACACTGTGGTACACTGTGGTACACTGTGATACACTGTGATACACTGTGATACACTGTGGTACACTGTGATACACTGTGATACACCGATACACTGTGATACACTGTGGTACACTGTGGTACACTGTGATACACTGTGATACACTGTGATACACTGTGGTACACTGTGATACACCGATACACTGTGATACACTGTGATACACTGTGATACACTGTGGTACACTGTGGTACACTGTGATACACTGATACACTGTGATACACTGTGATACACTGTGGTACACTGTGGTACACTGTGATACACTGATACACTGTGATACACTGTGATACACTGTGATACACTGATACACTGTGGTACACTGTGGTACACTGTGGTACACTGTGGTACACTGTGATACACTGATACACTGTGGTACACTGTGGTACACTGTGGTACACTGTGGTACACTGTGATACACTGTGATACACTGTGGTACACTGTGATACACTGTGATACACTGTGATACACTGATACACTGTGGTACACTGTGGTACACTGTGATACACTGTGGTACACTGTGATACACTGATACACTGTGGTACACTGTGGTACACTGATACACTGTGATACACTGTGATACACTGTGGTACACTGTGGTACACTGTGGTACACTGATACACTGTGATACACTGTGATACACTGTGGTACACTGTGGTACACTGTGATACACTGATACACTGTGATACACTGTGGTACACTGTGGTACACTGTGGTACACTGTGATCTCCTCCACAGGTTAGTAACCACTGCAGAGAGAAATCTACCATGACCAGCACCATTCTGACAAACACTCTTATTCACACCATGTTCATTATCTGTGCGTCAGCTGTATTGCGTGCACACACACACACACGCACGCACGCACGCACACACACACACACACACACACACACACACACACACACACACACACACACACACACACACACACACACACACACACACACACACACACACACACACACACACTGGTGTGTGTCAGCAGATCTCAGACCCGCAGACACCAAGTCACTCTGTGTCACTCAGCATTGATGTCATTCCACTGAGGCAGCTTAAGCATGAAGAAATGAAAGTCTCAAGGTGTGTGTGTGCTTATTGGTGTGTGTGAATATACGTCTGTGTGTGAGCGCATGTGTAGGTGTCGTAATGTGTGTATCGATGTGGGTGTTTGAGGGGGGTTTAAATGAAGTTTGTGAGCTTACTCAGTCCTGCATGGCCGAGCGAGGAGAGGAAGTGAAGGAGGAAGAGGACCTGGGGTCCATTCAGCAGATCACTCTGGGCTGCCAAGGATTTGACTAAACTGTTTAATCTACTCAGCGGGTGCGTGTGTGAATAGAGTAGAATAGAGCAGGACAGAGACGGCTCTGGGATAGTTCGAACTGTGCAGATGTTGAACACAGCTAGGCGTGTGGTCATGATTGCATCCAGGACTGCCTTCACAGTCACAGCATTCAGAGCCCTCTGCTGAGGCATGTGTGTGTGATTTGGGCCTGGCCCGCCCCAGCAGACCACTAAACCAGCCCTGTGCGAGAGAGGGGCGCCCCTGGGGGGGGAGAGGGGGGGGAGCGGTTGAATGCGGGGACAGCCGTACCCCCAGGGCTTCCATCAACATACCCTCCACCCCCCTCTCCCCTCCACCCCCCTCTCCCCTCTCCCCTCCACCCCCCTCTCCACCTCCCAACTTCCAAAATAAAACCCTGGGCCACATCTGAGGAAGACAGCCCTCTGAGACGGACGAAGAAACAGACCGTTTGGCTTTTCTTGCTCTCTGGCTTTCCCTCCCTCCCTCCCTCCCTCCCTCCCTCCCTCCCTCCCTCCCTCCCTCCCTCCCTCCCTCCCTCCCTCCCTCCCTCCCTTCCTTCTCCATCCATTTTCCATTTTCCACCTATCCACCTTCTGCCACTCTTTTCATCCTGTTACTCCCTCCTTTGTGAACTATTCTGTATGCTGTGGTGGAGACCTAATGTCACATGACCTGGGGTCTGAAGCAGCTGGTCCCTGGTTGGTTACTGTCAGATCACCACTGTTCCTCTCTGTCTCCAGTTCATCTGTTCCATCATCACAATTGTTCCTTCTGTATTCTGTTGGTCCTTTGCTGACTGGTCAGTGACCCACCCAGACAGACCCCCCCTCCCCCCCCCTCCCTCCTGGGGAGACAGATCCCACTGCAGGACCCTCAGTGAGACTCTTCAGTCTCCTCTGTGTTCTATAGCCCCCCCAGTGACTTACCATGACCCCCCCACCGCCAACACACACACAGTGGTGGGTTCCAGCCCCAACTTGGATCCATTCAGTTGATTATCCCCATTCTAATTAAACAGACCACCCTTTCACGGGAACATGCAAACTGTACCTAAAATGAGCTGAGGACACCAGTCACACCTGGAAGACTTCCTGTTAACATAGACGAGCACTTCAGCCTCTTATGATCCAACATGATGCAGGACACACCCAGCATGTTGACCCCAGGGCTCAGTGCTCGACCCACAGCACTTTGTCATTCAGTTCAAGACAACAACCCGTCCAAGGACAATACTTGATCATCAGCTTTTAACCACTGCTCCTAATGAGCCATTGTAAATGGACGGCAGCTCTGCTCAGACTATTGTCCTGCTGCACCCCAGGCACAGGGCTCCCCAGCAGAAACACCCTCAATAAGCAAACATCCAGCATACCTTTCAACCACTCCAGGTGCTTTCACCTCCTCTTCCCCGACTTCCACACTCCTCCCTCCCTCCTCCCTCTCCGTTAACCCCCCTTTTGTTCCATCTATCCATTCATTCTTTCTTTCTTTACTTCCACCCTTGTTCTCTCTCCCAGTTCCTCCCTCCATTTCTCCTTCCTTGTCTCATATCACCCTCCCTCCCTAATCCTGAAGTTTGTACGACCCCATAGGGGACATCTTGGACGCATGTTTTTTCGTTCATTAGCTAGCCAATAGAATGCCAGCTCAGAGAATTAGGCCCCCCAGGGTGGTCCCCTTCAAACTCTCCTTTGGGATTCTTGGGGACAGGCTGGGGGGTGTTTGGGGATCTGGGTGGAGGGATTCGGGGATGGGGGATGTAGGGTGGGGGATGTAGGGTGGGGGATGTAGGGTGGGGATGTAGGGTGGGGATGTAGGGTGGGGATGTAAGGTGGGGGATGTAGGGTGGGGGATGTAGGGTGGGGGATGTAGGGTGGGGATGTAGGGTGGGGATGTAGGGTGGGGATGTAGGGTGGGGATGTAGGGTGGGGGATGTAGGGTGGGGGATGTTGGGTGGGGGATGTAGGGTGGGGGATGTAGGGTGGGGGATGTAGGGTGGGGATGTAGGGTGGGGGATGTAGGGTGGGGGATGTTGGGTGGGGATGTAGGGTGGGGATGTAGGGTGGGGATGTAGGGTGGGGATGTAGGGTGGGGGATGTTGGGTGGGGGATGTAGGGTGGGGATGTAGGGTGGGGGATGTTGGGTGGGGGATGTAGGGTGGGGGATGTTGGGTGGGGGATGTAGGGTGGGGGTGTAGGGTGGGGATGTAGGGTGGGATGTAGGGTGGGGGATGTAGGGTGGGGGATGTAGGGTGGGGGATGTAGGGTGGGGATGTAGGGTGGGGGATGTAGAGTGAGGGATGTAGGGTGGGGGATGTAGGGTGGGGATGTAGGGTGGGGATGTAGGGTGGGATCTGGGTTTACAGATGAAAACAGCGGAATTTGTTCTTGTCTGTTTCTCATTTGCTGGGGGGGTAGAGGTGGGGGGGGACTCAAGAAGAGAAACTCTTGTTTCTACCTGCCTCAAACTCTCTCTTTTTTATCTTTCTTTCCCTCTCTCTCTTTCTCTCTCTCTCTCTTTATCTTTCTGTCATTGGAATTCCTCCCTGCTCTCTCCAAATACACCCTACTTGTTGTACTTGTTGGGTGCTTTGAGAGTCAGGGGAGGAGTGAGGGGGAGGAGT